>JADBJO010002205.1:258632-273632 GCA_016801955.1 Conus betulinus
CCAGGGCCAAAGAAGAAAGACTACAGCGTGGGTGTGTTTGTGGGCAGGTTCCCGGCGGAGCAGGGAGTAGTAATCCTGCGCAGAGTGATGAAGCGGTTGCTCCCACCCCAAGAAACCGGCCAGCAGGAACCAGTGTTGACCCAGCCTGGGTCAGCTACAATGAAAACGCTGACCAAGCTGCTGCCACCTCTGCCCGAAAGACCGCAGGTATCCGGGCATGGCGCCATAGCCATGTTTTTTCCTCAGTATCTCCTGTTGAACTGCATCAGTTTATGTGTCGGGGAGAAGTGGATTGCTGAATTGTCTATAATAATTGCGATTGGTATCTGACAAGAGCCAACGCTCAGTGTTGTGGGGGTGGAACTGATTGTGTTGCCATGTGGATCCCTGGCCACTGGCTCTGCTGCAAGCAGTCTGGCAAGATGTTCCCCATTCGTTTTTGATCCCCAGGCTAGTGGATCATTTGTTGCAGCCCGCACGCGCGGTGTGGGGGTTCTTCAGTGTACTGGGTTTGCGTTTTTCAACTTCTTTTGGTTCGGGTTTAGCGGAACGTGGATACTGCACTTTACAGAAGTAATGTTGATCATTGGTGGCATTCAAAAGTTTAAGACCAGCGGAAGGGGCTTGTAGGATTACAGCTCTCTGTATATTCAGTTGATGTGAATTGTGCGGTGATAGTGATGATATGATATTACTGTTACCTTATGACAGTTGAGTATGAAGTGTGGATATAATACCCCTGCATTCGGACAAACATTGTTGTTCTGCTGCAGGAGTTTTGTTGTAGGGTGTTAGTGGTTTGGTAAGTTCATACCTTATATTTATTAGTACTTTGACACACAGCACGATTAATCGTGATTATTGGAGGAATTTCAGTCAGTTGCCTTTGTGTGACATTATTTCTGTTTATCTCAGTATATTCATGCATTCGTGTTGTTTCAGACACACATACACCCACAGCAACCTGCGAACACAACACTCTCTCTACTCTCTCACACACACCACACACGCTCCACACACACACAACACACACACAAAAAACACACACACACACACACACACAAACACACACACGGTAAACCACTCTCTCTCTCTCAACTCTCTCTCGTTCTCTCAAAACACACACACACACAAGACACACATACACACACACACACAACAGAGACACAACACACACACAACGCACAACACACACCACACACACACACGCACACACACACACACACAAACACACACACACACACACACCAACACAAACACACACGTAAACACACTCTCTCCCTCTCTCTCTCACTCTCTCTCTCTTTCTCTCAAACACATACACACGCAAGACACACACACACGCAAGACACACACACACACACACACACACACACACACACACCACACACACACACACACACACCACCACACACACCACAACACACACTCACACACACACACACACACACACAACACACACACACACACAAACACAACACACACGCACGAACACACACACACACACACACACACACACAACAAACACACACACACACACACACAAGTGACCCAAACCCAGAGCTGTATTCTCAGCTTCTCTGTTTCCCTCTGTGTGTTTACAGGGCCCATTCCGGCAGCAGCAGAGGTGCAGAAGAAGCAGCGCTACAAGCCGTTCCAGCCCACACTACGTGTGGCCACCGACTTCTATTCCTTGGAGGAAAGCCAGAGAGGGCATGAAGGCCCTAGAGGAATGGGTCAGCCGATACAATGACACAATGTGAGTGTGGGGGTCTGTATATGTATATTGTCTTTCAGTCAAAAGTTTATTTTTAGGTTGGACGTTTTTGTAAACAACATGTCTACCTCTTTTTTACTTTTTCTTTCTTTTTTGTTGGACCATCTTGTATATAAAGAAAAAAGGAAGAGGAAGAAAATACTTGAATGTAAGTACAGAAATAAGGGGATAGAAACATTCAATATATATTATCAGACAATAGCAAAAGAGGTGTGTGGGACATACATACTCTTACCTGTAATGTCTGTGGTGTGTGTGGGTTGTGTGTGTGTGTGTGTGTGTGTGTGTGTGTGTGTGCGTGTGTGTGTGTGTGTGTGTGTGTGGTGTGCCCCGTGTGTGAGGAGGAGAGAGAGAGGGAGAGAGAGAGTGGTATGTACATGTGTGTATGTGCATGGTGTGTGTATCTGTGTGTGTGTGTGGTGTGGTGTGTGTGTGTGCGTGAGAGAGAGAGAAGAGAGAGGGGAGAGAGAGAGAGATGAGCGGAGAGAGGAGAGAGGAGAGAGAAGAGTAGAGAGAGAGAGAGAGAGTGTATGTGTGTGTGCGTGTGTGTGTGTGGTGTGGGTGTGTGTGTGTGTGTGTGTGCAATCTAGGTATATGAGCAAAATCATAAATGGTATAAGAACTCCCAGAAACATAATTCTTTGGTTCTGTACATGTAACTGTTTGTGAAAATTAATCAGAAGAGTTCCGAATTGTTTTTGGAGAAAAAATTTGCAAAAATTGAAGACAAAAATCGATTGAAACTTGAAAACAGACACCATAATCTGGTTCAGTAAAGGAAAAAAAAACAAAAAAGAAAAAGAAAAGGTTCAGTTAAGAAAAAAAAAAGAGAAAGAAAGAAAGAGGAAACAACAGACAAGAAAAAAAGAGTTTGACAGACAAGAGACATAAGGAATGAAAGTTAAAAAAAAAAAAAAAAAAAAACAAAAAAAAAAACCTTTCAGAGAGAGAACCTAAAAGACAAGCCAGTCAAGTGGTTTTGGGTTTTCATCTTTCAGATTCCAGCCCTTCACCACAGCAGTATGCCCGTATGAACCACTGTTGCAACACCACATCCAAGTTTGGCCACTTGCCTATGGGACCAAGTTTTTTCCGCCATGAAAACTTGAACAAACAAATCACAGAAAAGGTCAGATGGCCAGATGGATTAGAATGTATGAAGTGGTAGTTGGTTTTTGTTGTCGGATGTCGGTGCTAACAGCAGTACGCGTTTGACGATAGGTATCTGAGATAAGTTGAGGCACACTCCAGATAGCCTAGGGCACTTGTCCTTCACTTCAGTGTAATACAACGAGATGTGTGCTGCCCCGAGCTTATATGAGGGACATACAAAAACGCGAAGTGAAAGTTCGAGGATTGAGTTGTTTGATCTCTGATCCTGCGGTCTTGTGTCATCGGTTAGCAAAATACACATACTCACCATTGTGACGTCTTAAATGTGCACACACACACATGTCACACCACACACACACACACACACACCAAACAAACACACACACACACGACAACACACACACAAGGAAATGGGCAGAAGAGGTGGGATTCGATTTTAGTAATGTGCCACGGACAATCACTGGTTTCTGTTTTGATATTTTTTCATTTAATTCAATTTCCCAGTGAAAATGGCACAGGTTTCTTAAAAGCCACACTTTGTGCAGCAGATATTCTATTATTAACCCATTATTTCAATTACATACCCCAAAGGATGTTGTTAACTACTTTACCAAGCAGTATTTCTAAATGCAGGCCCCAAAGATGTATACATATCTCAGGGAATACTAGACACAACTGGAGCCAGAAGGTTCGGGTAGTTGGGGGGGACGAAGAGAGTAGAGGAGAGAGGAAATAGAGAGATGCCACGTGAGAGACACCAACAAAAAAAGCCGAAAGAGGAGAGAGAGAGAGGGAAAGGAAAAGATAAGAGAGGAGGGAGGAGCGAGAGGCAAGAGAGCGAGAGAGGAAGAGGAAGCGAGAGAGAGAGATGAGCTAAGAGAGAGAAAGCTTGGAGTGGGGGGATGGAGTGAATGAAAATGTGAAAAAAGCGAACAGAAAAGAGAGGATTAGAGACAGACGACAGTCACAGAAAAGGCGCATGGGAAAAAAGATGAGTTGTGATGTCAAGAATTGTGATTGGATGATCCATAATTATTATCCAAGTCATTTGAATCTGGCACCTGGCATGTTCTGTCGGCAGCCCTTCAAGATGCTGGTCCCCGCCCATTCCCGATCTTTGAGGAGAAGCTGAACGGACAACATACTCACAAGGGCAGTCTCTACTCAGGAGTCTGGGGACTCAGTGGTTTTAAGCTATCACCCCATCACCGTTTTGACAATAGTATAAAAGATAGTCTAGTTCTACCAGTGATCTCTCTGCAAAAGACTTCAGAGAGAAACTGTGGGATGTCTTTTTTTTTCCTGTCTTGTGGGGTTTGTTTATGTTTCTGTTTCGCTCCAAAGTACTTAAGTATTATATGTACATATTCTCACCTACGTGTATTTGTATTTTCAGGGCCTGGAAGGGAATTAGGGGTGTGTGTAAATTTTGGTATTACTGTTATTTTGTATTATACCCCCCCCTCTTATATATCAACAGTTTATTGAGCTATTCCCTACCTGGGAACAATATTGCAAGGGTTGTAAAAAATGTGATGAAATATTTTCTTGGAGAGATGAATAGTGAAGTAACAAATCAGCAGATGCAAGGGTTTGTAAAAAAAATGCTGATGAAAATATTTTCCTTGGAGATGCCTTTGAAGTAACAAATCGCAGAAGCATCAGGCAAACCGCAGGAGCAACTGCTTTAACAACACTAGGAGCAATAGTGACCAGAAACATTCCTTGGAGAGACCAGAACTTTAGGGGAGTCGACCAGTAACATTCCTTGAGGAAAAAAAAGAAAGACAAACAAGACGAAAAGTTGTTCAATTCACTTGGTATTGTCTCCCTTCAATCTCGCTGTGATGTGTGTGTGACGTGCATTGGTTCGTGAGCCCCTGTTGTGTGTGTAAGTGTGTGTGGTGTGTGTGTGTGTGTTGTGTGTGTTGTGTGTGCACATGCCTTAAATGCTTGCGGGTGTGTGTGGTGTGTGCTTGNGTCTTCTGACAAGGGGGGGGGGTGGGGGGGGGGGGGGGGGGGGGGGGTGGGGGGGGGGGGGGGGGGTAACAGAACAATAACATTTCCTTCTTCCTTTCCTGCAAAGAGATAGCACACATTCCTTCTCAGAGTGTAACAACTCAAAAGTTTAACAAAAACAAATAAATTCGTAGCATTTCCTTATGTCCTCACGCACAGAAGTAAAGCAGTAAAGTTTTTTTTTTTTTTTTTAAATCGTAAGACTGACTCAACCATCCACTCCGTCAAATGATGACATTGTACCTTACTGATCTCTTCCACATGCAGTGAATGATATTATTCATTCATATATCTCTTATCTGAAATTTCACTATCCTTCATCTGTTTTTCAATGCTTCCGCAAAGACCTTCGCGACTGATTTAATTACAAGTTTCATCATCTGATGATAACACGACAGCGACAGTTTTTTTTTTTTTTTTTTTTCCGCTACATCTAACTGGAAAAATGAACATGAGAGAGAGAGAGAGAGAGAGAGAGAGAGACAGACAGACAGACAGACAGACAGACAGACCGACCTCAAAAGAAAGACTCAATTGGTTTATTCATGAAGGGTCATAGGCCCTTAGAAAAGGATATATATATATATATTATATAATATATATATATATATATATATATTATATATTTGAAACCGCACATGGATATTGATCTTTTTTCATATTGTAAAAACTCGTCTTCATTTAAATGCCTTATATAAATACTTGTTAAAGTACTGTCATTTGATGATAACGTTGATTTGAACAGATATGAATGGTTTAGATACTTTTGCGGGATGAATTGATCACTAAGATCTCTGAATAATGGACATGACAGTACAAAATGAACTTCGTCTTCTTTGGATTTGGACATAATTTCACATGAATGTCTGTAGTGATAGTTGTGTGTGTGAGAGAGAGAGAGAGAGAGAGAGAGAAGAGAGAGAGAGAGAGAGAGAGCGGGACGGGGGAGAAAGAGAGATAAGATGGAACCTAAATGATTGTGGTCCATATGCTAATCTGAACTGATCATGTGTTCCCATTGTTGACCCTTCTTCCCTCGCGCATGAAGTTTAGCATACTCAGAGCTCTTCTTCTTTCCTCTCATGACCGGTGCAACGAAATTCGTCTTGTTACCATGATTAGTATTGTCGTTAACATCGTCATCATCATTATGACAATGGTGATGATGATGATGATGATGATGATGATGATGATGATGATGATGATGATGATGATGATGATGATGATGATGATGATGATGGTGGTGGTGATGATGGTGGTGATGATGATGATGATGATGAATGATGATGATGATGATGATGATGATGATGATGGTCATGATCATGATCATGATGACGATGGGATGATGATGATGATGAAGATGGTGACGATGATGATGATGATGCTGATGATGATGATGATGATGATGATGAAGATGATGATGATGATGATGATGATGGTGATGATGATATATGATGATGAGAAGATGATGATGATGATGATGATGATGGTGATGATGATGATGATGATATGGTGATGATGATGATGACGATGGATGATGATGATGAAGATGTGATGATGATGATGATGATGATGATGATTCGGTTCTGTATTTTTCTTGTGAGGAACCATTATTTCTCGAGGGAAAAGAAGAAGAAGAAGAGAGAAGAAGGAGAGAATAGAAGAAGAGAGAGAGAGAGATAGAGAGAGACAGACAGACAGCAGACAGACAGACAGACGACAGACAGACATAGACCAGAGTCAGAGAGACAGACAGAGACAGACCGAGAGAGATTTACATCACACTTTTCAGCACGAATGGCAGACTGTAGACAGTGTTTCAAGTCATTAATACTAATTGACTGACTTCACCACCATTCTTCTTGTCGTGCCATAAGACCTGACAAGCACCCTAGGAAGATACCTGACTAGGACAGCTACATAGGTAGCAAGCCTAGCCATGTTGAGTAGTGACGAATCAGTTTACTAAACATCCTATCACTATCATGACGATGCTAAGATTCCCCCACTACTTACTTACTTTCAGCATTATATTGTTTGGTCAATCAGTGGGAGATTGCCTTTCTTAGGAGATCGAAGTACATATAGGTTGTTTCTGCAAAACAATTCTTAGCCGCCGACAATGCTTGGGTTCATGAACACTAGAGCTGACCACTCAGACTGTTCCACATCTTTTGATCTCCCTTGCATCCTTGAATGGATGGATCCTCAAGCACAGGCTCAAAGATTGTCCCTTACATTTTATACTGTTTGCATAATGTTTTTTAGTTGTTTTTTTTTTTTTTTTTTTTTTTTTTTTTGCAACTTTTTTCCTCTCCACACTTTCGTTTTGTTTCATTTATTACCCTTCGCTGGCTGCTTTGGGGGTGCTGTTGGATTTCTTTTTTTGAACCTTTGGTAGTCAGAACACCACAGAAGTACGTATGGACTGTGGTATGTCTCTATCTGACACCAAGAGCACAGACACTATCAGTAGTGTCTTCCCCGATGAGTCCCATCCAGCGGAGGAAAGGCCTAGGGGCAGGCGATATAAAGAGATCTGCATTTGAGGGGGATAACGACGGTTTCCCTCATGCAGCCATTGAAGGGTTTTCATAATTATATTCTATTAATTTTGTGTCGCCATTTCTTCATCTTCAACACACACGTTTTTTTTTTTTTTTTTTTTTGTATTTCTTTCTAATCTAATCTTTATCATGTCATAACTATAATGACGGAAAAATTGTTAGCCTGCGCGTATTTTTCCCCTCACTATTTAATTGTTCAGGCATGCTAAGATATTATTCTGCTGACAAAAGAGAACCCCCCCCCCCCCACCCCACCCCCCCCCCCCCCCCCCCCCCCCCCAGCTTCAATCTCACCCACCCCTCCTTCCTTCAAGCCCTAGACTTCAGACACATTTTCTTCTCCTCCATCACCCCACCCCACCCCCCCCTCCCATCCCCTCCATCCCCACACACACACACTCTCTCCCTAAATATCCCCACCCATTCCCTCCCTCCCTTCCCTTCTTCCCATCCCCCCCCCCACCCCCAACCCCCGAACCTCTTGACTCGAAAATAACGAGCTGAGACCAACCTGTCTACGGATGAGACTCCTCCCCTTCAATAACTCGCCTCTGTATTGACAGAAAGCCCTTTTTCTTCTTCCCTTTTTCCCCCCGAAACACTCTTTTTTTTTTTTTTCGAAGTTTAGGACAAAGGGAATAAAGAAAGCCATTTCTAGGACACGTAATGTTCTTGGGTAAGGCGTTTCCCCCCCCCGCCTCCCACCCAGCCACCCCCCCCCCCCCCCTTGGTTACCCCCCCCCCCCCCCCCCCCCCCCCCCCCCCCCGCACACACCACACACACAACACACACACACACACACATGCGAGCGAGCAGTACCCTGTAGAGCATTGAAAAGAGTTTCTAATTTGTTACCCAGTCCTGGCGGAACTGGCACTCTCTTATGATGTTTCTTCACCCTTGCTTGAAAGAAGGACGGCTCTTTTCAAAGACTATTCCGAGAGAGAAAATCAGTGTACAGGTCAGAGAACAAAGACTTTCGTTCAGTGTGTCCTGTCCGAACCGTATCTCCACGTACCAATCCCTCCTGAAAGACAAGGATGGAATCAAACAGTGAGATAGAGAGAGATGATGAGGGAGGAGGAGAGAGAGAGAGAGAGAGGGAGAGAGCGAGAGGAGCGGGGAGAGAGAGTGAGGCCGAGATAGAGGGGAGGGGGTAGAGGAAGGGAAGGAGAGGAGAGGAGAGGAGAAGAGGTGACGCGAGAGAGAGAGACAAGAGGACTGAATCGAGATCGAGCCCAGAGAGAGAGAGAGAGGAAAGGAGAGAGAGAGGGAGAGAGCGATGGGAGAGAGAGAGAGGAAGGGAGAGAGATAGATAGAGGGAGAGAGAGGAGGAGAGGAGAGACCATGACTGACAGGGTGGGGGGACAGAGAGTGATCGGAGGAGAGGAGGATAGATTACGAGGAGAGAGTAGATGGGGGGAGACAGAGAACGATACACCCACCACAGAGATAATGCGGGAGGAGGGGACACACACAGATAAAGCAGAGAGAAAGTGGGAGGAGGAGGAGGAGAGAGAGAGACGACACAGGAGAGAAGACAGGAGAGAAGGAAGATGAGAGAGAAGAGACAGAGGACGAGCGGTGAAAGAAAGAGAGGACAGATAGCCCTGCAGAAACAGCGACAGAAAACCAGAGTCCATCCAGGCAGTGCCGGCCGATAGAAGAACAGAGACAGAGATCAAGAGACGAGAGGAGGAGGAGAGAGGCGGAGACGGAGATGAATCAGGAGGATAGAGAGAGGGAATAGCGAAGGAGAGAGAGAGAGAAGAGAGAGAAGAGGATGAAGAGGGGCGAGGGAGCATTGATCAGCAAGGTGTACTGACGATGATGGGAAAACTGAGAGAAAGAATACGCGCGTCTAAATGATTGAAGCAGTGCCGAGGTGTGCTAATGGAAGAGGTCACACGCCTGATTAGGGACTGGCACTACATCCTCGAAGGTTTCTCTTCTTCCCTGACGTTAGCACACTGAGGAGAAAAACACGGGAGCACGCACCCACAGCACCCACACAAGTCAGACACCCACAGGACACAGACAACGCACTGCACAGTCACGGCACTCACTCACGCACTCGCGTACACGCACGTCACCCGCACACCACCACACCAACCACACACACACACACACTACAGAGTGAATGAATCCCGCCACACAGAGTCCACCCACATGCACAGACACACACACACACAGATGTTACACGCACACAGACACATTTTAAGTCGCATCAGGACAGGACATAACACAGACAGAGTTCGCACGAGACGCGCGCAAGCACGCACATGAATACAACACACACACAACAACAGAGGAGACAACAGCAAGAATACACGACAAAAGGAAGTTCCTGAAATTGCTAAGTCTCCCCATGCCCACCACCACAGACCACCGAATTTTCTTCCCAGATCATTTCCATTTTTTTAATCCTTGGAAATCCCCGCCCCTCCACCCCCCCCCCCCCCCCCCCCCCACACACACCACCCATTTGATTCCGAATTTGATCTGACCAAATTGTATTCTAGTAAATCTGTCTCGTGTCTGCCATTACTGTCTGTCCCGGGATTCGTAGCCAGTCTGTTTTGTTTTCTGGAGTTCGTCCTGTCTGCTTGTGCTGTCTCCGTGTCTGTCTGTTTTACATATCTGTCTGTCTGTCTGTTTCTGTCTCTCTGTATTTGTGCGTACATATGGTGGTCTGTCTGTCTGGTCCGTGTGTGTGTGTGTGTGTGTGTGTGTGTGCGCGCGCCGCGCGCGCGGGCGCTGCGTGTGTGCGCGTGCGTGGGGAGGTGTGTGCATGTCTGAGGTGTGGACTCGTGCATATTGTGGTGTGTCAGTGTGTGTGCCTTTCGCTTTCCTTTCGGGTGCGTGGGGACTCCCTTCCGGCCCTCCCTCCTGTATCCTCTTTTCTTCCTCTCCTCTTTGTGTGCCTGGGTCGTTCTGTTTCTCCCTCCCTCCTTCCCTACAAAACTTTTCCCTCTCTGTCTGTCCTTCGTTGAATCTCTCTTTCTGTTTCTTGTCCTCGGTCTTCTTTCTCTCTCCCTTCCTCCGCTCTCTCTATCTTTCTGCCTGTCTGTCTGTCTGTCTGTCTGTCTGTCTCTCTCTCTCGCCGTCTCTGTCTCTCCTCCTCCTGTGGGCTCTTTCTATCTCGTGTATGGGGTGTCGTGTGTCGTGTGTGTGTGTGTTGTGCCGTGTGTGTGTGTGTGTGTGAGTGCGCTGTGTGTGGTGTGTTGTGTGTGTGTGTGTGTGTGGTGTTGTGTGTGTGTGTGTGAGAGAGAGAGAGAGAGAGAGAGAGAGAGAGGAGAGAAGAGATAGAGAGAGAGAGAACCAGAACACATGACCTCCAAACAGGTGCGTTGTTTTTTTCTCTCCTGACAGGTGTTTGGGTCCGGGCAAATGTTCTGCACGGGAAGGAGTAAATGCGACACAGATTGCGTATCACCTTAGGAAAACACCTGCGCTGGGGCGTTTGTTTTGCCAGTGTGGTATTTCCGAGAGACAAGTGTCCATAGAATAACCCACTCGCCCTGTAATGACTCCACTCCTCCTCCCGGCCGCCCCCCCCTCCCCCCCTCCTACGCCCCTTCTCCTTCCCTCCCCTTCCAAAAAAAAAAAAAACAGTACGAAAGAAAAAAAGAAGAAGAAAAGGAAGAACAGGAGGAGGAGGAGGAGGAGGAGGAGAGGAAGAAGAAGAAGGAGGAGGAGGAGGAGGAGGAGGAGGAGGAGGAGACGGAGGAGGAGGAGGAGGAGGAGAAGGAGGAGAAGAAAGAAGAAGAAGAAGAAGAAGAAGAAGAGGAGGAGAGGAGAAGAAGGGAGAAGGAGGAGGAGGAGGAGGAAGAGGAAGACGGAGGGAGGAGGGAGGAGGAGGAGGAGAAGAAGTAGAAAGAAGTAGTAGTAGTAGTAGTAAGTATAGTAAGTAGAAGAAGAAGAAGAAGGAGAAGAAGAAGAATAAATACCATCTCTTCCTCTCTCGTTTCGTTCGTATGTCTTTCTGACATCTTGCACTCACCACACCTCTCTCTGGTTCTCTCGTATTACGCATTACTTGACAAGACATTCATTTGGCTATGTCATATTGCGTGGTAGATAAACAGCATTCTGCGCCTTGGTTTGTGTGTTTAGGTACAGTTCGGCTCGTTTTCAGCAAAGGTTCGTAGGTCAATGGTTAGAACGTTTTCCTGCGTAGCTGACGGTCATTGAGTTGGAACACTTGTCGGGTCGGATCTTTTTCGGCTTGTCCATCCGGCGGTAGATGGGTACTTGATTCTGTTCAGGGAAGGTTGAAAGTAACGATAGGAGAGGGATGGGCTCAGTCTTCCATCATGCCATGCCCAGGACACAATGAACTTCTGACAGTTCATTGCCCCTGCGGCTAGTAGGATACGGGAATTTCAAACTAACTTCAGCTTTTTTGTCTTTAGAGATGTTACCGTCTCTTCTGCGCCTTTGTGGATGTTAATGGACATTTCTGATAAATGAATTAGGTCCACATGATATTCAGTTTAAAATAAAAACTATCAGTTCTGCATTATAGCTAGTTCTGCATCAAACTCTAAATAAGGTTTACTGTTCCGCCAAACAGAACAGACAGAACAGACAAACAGAACAGACAAAACATTTTTTTAAAAAACCGACGCGTTTCGACCTCTTTGGTCTTCTCCAGGCAAGACGAACAACATTCAAGATAATCGAAAACGAAGAGCGACCAATACCACTTACATCCTCCAACTGGGGGCACAATGGCTAAATGATCGTCAGGGAAAGTGCTGTAAATGGTTTTGCATCGCTCTTTTTCATACCATGAGGACGCACTGTATTTTTTTAAATGCTTGCAAACCCATCCCCTTAGGTTTCCAACCCATGTCGGCAGCCATGACAATGTTATGGCTGATTATCTTGCCAAGAACGCAACAGATAAACAACTATTGTTCAGGTCATGTATTTGTATCCACAGATCTGAAACTCAAAGATCATGGTTTTTGTCAAAGATTTTAGCCAACACGATTGAAACGCACAAAGAGATAAACAATTCTTTTCCCGATGAGTCCAAATCTTGAATTGTTTACCTTCCACCATAGCTGGCTGTTAAAAAAAAAAAAAGTTTTGTAGCAGTTCCACACAGGGCCTCTCCTTTCACTCACATTTGTACTTTTTTTTGTTGAAGGATGAGAAGGCCCCATCGTGTATAGCGTATGATGGGTCACTTTCTTTGAAACTCGTTCTCGTATCTCTTTAGAATTTGCATAATGCTGGACATGAGCAATTTACAGCAGTTTTTTTCTGAAGGCTTTACTCAGCGACTTTCCACCAGATTTTTTTTTTGTTTTTACAATTTTCTTAAAGATATACAAAATTCCAATTTAACGTAGGGTTTTAGAGAAATAACACCTGTTTGTAAGCCAGTCTGGCATGATTTAAAACAACGGGTTGTTTTTCTTCATTCACAGGCGTGTATGGGATCCCCGTGACATGAAAACAGTCCTGATATGACTCACTGTGGGCGGCTGGACTATAAACAAAAAAGAACTGAAAAAAAAAAAAGCACTGAATTTCAGATTTACGACTGTCTACTTTCCTTCAACCGAGGTGTAGCAGTAAGTCAAAGACGTGGTTCAGTTTGTGATTTCTTTTTCGATGCCAAGTGAAACCACAGTTTGATTCTGTTCTGGTTGTTTGAAAGGAAATCCTAAATGACGCAAGAAGTAGTAAACAGTCAGTAACAAACAAGTAGGATCACTCTTGCTCCCATAATGAAATAAACACACACCCTCGTAACAACACACGAATGCCGCGTAGCTCATAGAATCGCCAAGCAGAAAGGACAACACAGAGCACAGGAAGCAAGCAAGGAGCCATCTCCCAAACAAACAAAACAAAAAGATGTACCAAGCTTGCCCACCTACCCTGCGCCTGACACTGCCACGCCGTGACAATAACTGGAGACACGAACAGGTGGGAACGTGGGGCAGGTTAGGAGAAGAAGACATTTAGGACAAGTGTTGGCAGAAGTCGGAGAATGTTGGGATGGTAAGGGGAGGGAGAGTAAGAAAGTGTGTAGGGAAGCAGGGAAATAATAATAAAAAAAAAAACAAGATGCAAAGCATACAAACGTACTCCCAGTTAGTAGTAGTTCTCTCTCTCTCTCTCTCTCTCTCTCTCTCTATATATATATATATGTGTGTGTGTGTGTGTGTGTGTGTGTGTGTGTGTGTGTGTGTGTGTGTGTGTGTGTGTGTGAATCAGTCACTATAGCACTTTCTTCCCTTTCGGTGGTAGAAATTTTGTATGTAAGAGAATTTTTTTTTTTAAGATGCTCTCCCCGGCGGGGATATGAACTCGGGTCTCCCTCCAGACAGGCGGGGACACTATCCACTATACGACCGAGGAGCTTACAAAATTTGGTTACACTTAAATTTATAAACCGTTATTGCTTAAACTGTACATCAAAAAATTACCATTCATAGCCGTTAGTAACGGGTATTCTGGTCAAATAAAACATCGGGCATCATCCGTGACCCACAATGACCATATCTACAAATTTTCAGAACGATCACTCCAGCAGTATTGTCTGGAGCGAATGGAACACATGTTGACCACGGACACACACACACACATACAGAGAGAGAGAGAGAGAGAGAGAGAGAGAGAGTTTCTTCGTTCCCATTGTACAGTACCCCTGTTCTATAAGAACTGGGACTACAAAAAGACCGCGAGAAGTGTACATGGCAAAAGGCAGGAGGGAGAGATTAGAATGTAGTAAATGGCAGGGAAACAGGGAACAGACAGGAGTGTGGGGGAACTGGTGAACAGGACACACGGTGAGGAAGGGGGTGTAAAGCAAACAGGGGGAGCGAGGGGAAACTGCGGATCAGGTAGAACACAGTAGGAAAGGGGGAGGACAGATAGAACAGTATAGGAGGAAAAAGGTAGAATACATAGACTTGAGAAAGGGAAGAGCGGAAAATGGACAAGGAAGGTGTGTGTGTGGGGGGGTGGGGGGGGGGGGGGTTATGAATACTTGGGGATAGATGGTAGATCATTAGGGGAGAGAGAGAGAGAGAGAGAGAGAGAGAGAGAGAGAGAGAGAGAGAGAGAGAGAGAGAGAGAGAGAGAGAGAGAGGGGGCCACTATGATAAACAGCAGTGGCGGCCTAATTCATCACTTGTTTGCCCAGATATGCGAGGGCAGTGTGTGAAGTCAATCTTCGTGTCGTCCCATCTAAAAAAAACAAAACAAACAACAGCACATGGTCAAGTACGGACTCAAACTGACCATCACCTCCATCTCCATTGCTACCGGGATGACACACTGTTACGACTAAGAACAATTATCATCTCTTTCCCACTTTTTTCGTTCTTTCTCCTACATTGTACTACCTTAGAAAAAAAGATTCTTCTTTCTTTCTATGTCCAGACGTACGATATCCATGCATGCACGCACATACACACACGAACCTGACGTCTTTCCTCCGCACACAACTGCATCCACTCCATACACATAAGGCGCAAACAAAGGTCAATTTTGATTCA
>JADBJO010002205.1:283632-311132 GCA_016801955.1 Conus betulinus
CCCCCCCCCCCCCCCCCCCCCCCCCCCCCCCCCCCCCCCCCCCTCCATGTGACAAGACCCTTTTATTTTTGCATTATGTAGAGACAACCCTGACAGGGCCTCGTGAGGATGGCTAGGCTAGGAGGCTGCTGAAACAGAAACCTGAAACGAAGAGTCTAGATGAGGGAGGGGGTGGTGGGGGGGGGGGGGGTGCGCCAACTATGACGTCATTGGTGACGCGCTCTCCTTCTCTGATCTTTGCAAAGAGGATTACGTTACCGCTGTGAGTGTGTGGACAGGTGCTGTTCTTGGCTCTGTGCCGGAAATTCTAAGTATACGTGGTTGCACCTGAGCCGATGAATACCGCCAAGTGCTTGACTCTGTGTGATGGGTAACGGGTCCTGACACAAACAGCTTTTTTTTTTTTTTTTTTTTTTTCCCACAGCAGCTGAAGTTAGGGTTTACCACGTCAGAATGCGACAACTGTGTTGACCATGATGATCGTCATCAGAATGACAAACACCATTGAGACGTTGAGGAGGAGGGGGAGGAGGAAGAGGAGGAGGAGAAAGGAGAAGGAAAGTTGTGGAGATATTGTTATGTTGATCAACATAATGATCATAAGCAAAAAAAAGGAACCGTACTGATCAAGACTGTTGTAATCTCTCTCTCTCTCTCTCTCTCTCTCCTCTCTCTCTCTCTCTCTCTCTCTCTCTCTCTCTCTCTCTCTCAGTTTCGCCTCTCCGTTTGTCTGTTTAATACTACCATTCTTCTTCAAGTTCTTGTCTGTCTCTTCTTCTACACACATGCAAGAAACAGCAACGCTAGAAAAGAAAAAAATATATATGTTATTAGTGTAACTGCCGACCATTTCAGACAAAAGAAAACCACAAGCTGTCGCCCCTCTGTGCATTTCGTCACTCTCCCATGGCTTCACGCTTCGTTTATTGGATTGAGACGTAAGAGGGCCTCCCTTGGGTGGTAGATCGATCTATTAGTGTCAGGGCTTGCGTTGATCCGTTGGGAGATTGGCCTGTTAGTGTCTGAACTAATTGGGCTCCTTTGGCAAGTTGACATGTTGCTGTGGAAATTAATGAGGACCCCTACCAATGTCAGAGCTGATTAGAGTACCTTCGGTAATTAACCTGTAAGTGTAAGGGCTGATTTGATGCCCCCCCCCCCCTTCCCCCACCGTCACCCCCCACTCCCACTTTCCCCATCCCCCCACACGCACGTTTAATCATTGAATTTTAGGTCAGAGGTGATGTGGCCACTTTAGTAGGTTGGCCTTGCCATGTGCTCACTAATGATGACCTATGAGTCAATTGAAATTTTCGTTTTGAGAACTAAAGTGGCCCCTTTATTAATTCAATCTCTGGTTGTCAGAGCTAACGGAGATTTACTGGTCAATGAATCTTTCAGCGTCAGGTCTGATGTGTCTCCACCATCTAAGCCAGTGTCAAAGGCGGTGTGCAGCCATTGGAAATCTGACCCTTGGGTAATAGGGCTAATACGACCTCAAGGTAAATAGGGCTAATACGACCTCAAGGTAGATAGGGCTAATACGACCTCAAGGTAGATAGGGCTAATATGACCTCAAGGTAGATAGGGCTAATACGACCTCAAGGTAGATAGTTTTGTTGGAGTAAGGACTAATGTAAGCCTCATGGTAGGTTGACCTATTATGCCTCCCTTGGTGAACAGACTTAGCAGTGTCGGAGCTAATGTGGTCTTTCGATATTGACAGATAACCTCAATTATCAGCATTATTCAGTGAAGGGAATACCTTGACACCACTACTACTGCTACTGGTACCCTTACTATTACCACTCCTGCTGCTGCTACTGCCACTGTTGCTGCTGCTGCTGCTTCTGCTGCTGCTTCTATTACTACTGCTGCTACCGCCGCTGCTGGTACTTGTACTACTGCTACTACTACAGACTAAAGAAACAAAAGCCCACCTGAATCTTTCGAAGTGGTTTATTTGTTCTTATCTTTTTTTTTTTTTTTTTTTTTTTTTTGGGGGGGGGGGGGGGGGGGGGGGGGAGGATGTTGGTCTCTGCTGCCTGTTTCGCTTATGATTCACCGTGTCCACCTTCATCCGAAAATCATATCTCCACCGCCATCACCGTCGCCACAACCATCACAGCCATGATCATCATTGTCACATTATGAATATGAAAAAAAAAAAACTCCAAGCTCTGCTACTGTGACGTGAAAGCCCATTTGCATCGGTGAAATCACATATGTGCATACGCTGAGCTGCAGTAATCGGCTCAGACACAAAGAGGGATGTTTGGAAGCTGTTGCACTGGGCGACCTGTGCTTACACTATCAGTGTTAGCGTAAGCTTCTTGGCTGAATCATGACAAGAACACACGTCACTACAGACGCCAGTACTAGACCCACCTCCCCCCTCCCCCCCCACCCCCCTCCCCCCCCTCCCCCACTTTCTCTCCACCTTTCTTTCCAGTAGTGGGGGTCAGCCGTTCTCTGGCCCATCCGAACACTCTGGATCCTTTCAAGGCTGAAACAAGTGCTCCCAGAACAGAGGGAAACGACGATACCAACTACACAAAACACGCAATTCAGAACATAAAAAACCTAATTATATCATGAACAGCAGATGATACAAGTGCATCCTCCTGCCGACACTATATATTCCCCTAAAGCTGCCAGCTTCAGTTACCATAGAAGCAAAAAAAAAAATCCATCTCAAACATGATTATGCTAAAACAGATGACAAGGTCAAACAGGTCCATCACAGTAAACAGTAGTTACTAGTAGTATCGACACCGTGGAGTGTAGGATATAATCTCGCATGTAGTCGCCAGGTTATACGATAAATCAGGTTGGCATGTTTAAATTGTACTGACAGACAGAAGTGAAGAAATATTTTGGAGATAAAGACAAAGATGAAGGACTCACAAAGGCAGAATGACTGTCGAGGACAGCGAAGATTGATACATCGAGCCAAGAAATGAGCCAAAGACGCTGACAGAAAAAGAGGGGATTTCTTGTGAAATATGTCCAGCAGCAGGAGGTGATGCAGTTTGCACTAGAAGATCGCCTGGCATCTCCTTTGTACTCTTGTCTGCCTTCCACTCCGAACTTCTATGTGCACCAAATTCCTTGGTTTCGTTTTGGTGCTTGATTTCAAAGCTCGTCCTGGTTACCGTATTTTTGTTTAACACAAGTGAGATAGCTGTCTGAAAATAAAAAAGACAGCACATCACTTTTCTCAGCGTCACGTATTCCTCACGGACATGCTTTGATACTCCTCGTCGTCGTCATCATCATCATCATCATCATCATCATCATCATCATCATCCTCCTCCTTCTTCTTCTTCTTCTTCTCGCCTCATCCTCCTCCACATCCTTCTTCTTCTCGCCATCATCATCCTCCATCATCCTTCATTCATCATCATCATCATCATCATCATCATCATCTTCATCATATCTCTTCCTCCTCCTCCTCCTCCTCCTCCTCATTGCACCCCCTTCTTCTTTTTTTTTTTACTTCGTCTTCTTTTTGGTCATTCAGCAATTACTCAACCAGCCATTCAAAGAACGTGGACAAGCGAGCAAAAAAAAAAAATAATAATAACAAAAAGAAACAAGCAATGTTCGATGTTTTTACGGCCACTGTAGGTGATCAGATTCCAGATTATAGCCAGGTTTGCGCATTTTGTCCTCACACAAAGTCACACACACACACACACACACACACACACACACACACACACACACACACACACACACGACAGAGCAAGAAGGGAAACCGAGATGTGTGTGGAGTAAAAAATCTTTCAAGCGCAAAAACAAACGGAAGAAACGAAAAACCAACAAACAAACAAACAGAGGCGATGCAGCTCTTTTCATTAGTGTCTGGATATTTAAGCTTCTTTCTTTTTATTTCCTTGTCAGCAGAGTTGAAAAAGTCGACAAAAACGAATGATTTGACAATGCAAGGTGTACAGTGTTTTCTTGTTTGATTTGTGTTTATAGACACACGGAAAGAAGACAACAGCACACACACACACACACACACACACACACACAGACACACAGGGGAGAGAGAGAGAGAGAAGAGAGAGACGAGGAGAGAGAGAGAGAGAGACAGAGACAGAGAGAGAGAGAGGGAGAGAGAGGGAGAGAAGAGAGAGAGAGGGAGGGAGGTTCGTGAGAGGACAGAGGGAGAGAGAGAGAGGGAGAGAGAGAGGGAGAGAGAGGAGAAGAGGAGAGAGAGAGAAAGAGAGAGAGAGAGAGAGAGGGCGATAGAGAGAGAGAGGGATGAGAGGGGAAGAGAGAGAGAGAGAGAGGGAGTAGAGGGGAGAGAGAGAGAGAAAGAGAGAGAGAAAGAGGGGGGCGAGAGAGAGAGAGAGAGAGAGCGGAGAGAGAAGGAGAGAGGAGAGAGGAGAGAGAGAGGGAGGAGAGAGAGAGAGAGAAAGAAGAAAGAGACAGGAGAGAGAGAGAGAAGAGAGCGTGAGAGAGAGACAGAGAGAGGAGGGGGAGAGACAGAGAGAGACAGAGAGAGAGAGAGAGGAGAGGAATTTAGAGTGAAATCAATGAACAGGTTATGAATATAAAGCTATATTACTGCAGCCAGACTTTGCAATGCAAACTATTTCATGAAGGAAACTGATAGATAAAAAGCACAACAGATGTTATCTGTAGTCAATAGCACTACAAACAATAACAAACAGACAAAAAGAAGTGAGAAACAAACAACAAAGCCAACAAACAAACAAGACATAAACAAGCAAGCAAAAAAAAAAATCAAAACATTCTTTTCGGTGGGTCTGTAGTGTGCGCTGTCATTATTGTTAACCAGTCTATCAATGTGTCATCTTTGCATATGATTAACATGTGCATCATTTTCCCCACAACCATAACCATCATCATAGTTTCCATCATTGTCATCATCATCATTGTCGTCGTCGTCATTATCACTGCCACACTAAAAACGTGAAACGTTCAAAACTTCTGCTGTGGAAACGTAAGCCTATTTGTATGATTTTGGCATTAGACATCTCCCTGACAGGGGCTTAGACGCCGGCGCCGGCGGCGGCGGCGGCGGCGGCGTGGTGGTGGTGGGCGGTGGGGTGGTGGGTGGTGGTGTGGTGTGTGTGTGTGTGTGTGTGTGTGTGTGTGTGTGTGTGTGTGTGTGTGTGTGTGTGTGTGTTTGCGTACGCAGGCTGATACTCCTGCCGACACTCCTTGTATAGACAGGCAAGGATTAATCCCATCTACCCTACAAAGGGAGTGGAGTTTTGTGTGTATGACAGGTTTTTTTTTAAAATCCCATCATTAAGGCAGCCATACTCCATCTTCGGGTAAGGTGCATGCTATGTGTAACGTGTCATCCATACCAACGGCCTAACTGGCCTTCTCTTCCGAAAGTTGCTGATAGGGTTTGAAGTGTGTGCAAAATGTTATGCGTGCGTTCACACACGGAACCTCGGTTTATAGTCTCATTGGAAGGACTGCATGGGAAATGGAGCCACAACCAATGTTAAGTCCGAGGGGGAAAAATCCCCCTGTACCGAAACGACCCGGCGGAGATTCGAACCCGCAACCCCAAGAATACGAACCCGGCGCTCTACCACTGCGCTATTCCAGCCCCCCCCCCCCCCCCCCCCCCTCCCCCCATCCCCCCGTTTAGCCGCTGTCATCAGCTGCAATGCAATGACGGACGCATGGAAGTTGCTGCAACTTGCCAAGAACGGCAACTGTTCACACACGCACAGCGGTAATCTAATCCTCTTGGCTGAGATCATAAATTAGAGCACGTGACTAATAAAGCCTAATAGAAGAAACACCCCACACTCATCTCCACCCTACATCCTCAATTTTCCTGTTCAATTCCAGTGGTATTTTCACCCAGCCAACCAGATGTAGGCCTCTCAGTATTTCCTCCGCGCAATGAAGGAAAAAAAAAAGTCATGTCTTGAGCAAAACCAAACATATAACATTGACAGCTATCCCTACACGAGCCACGAAATTCATAAATTGACAGTGGAATTATCACTATCCTTGCAGCAGACAAAAGTAGGCAGTGTAAGGGGCACCTGTCACTTCCTTAGCTAATCGTCCCCCCCCCCCCCCCCCCCCCCCTCCCTCCTCCTGCAGTTACAAAATCATGAAAGTTATCCCAAATATAATGGCAGCACGAAACAGGCTATGTAGTCAAATAGGCTCTGCTAATTACAAATCTGTAGTCCACTATGAGCAAATATCACCAGCCAAAATAAATCCTGACATATTATCAATTGTATACGATAAGAAATGTGCGTGGACTTTCTACCAAAAAACAAAACAAAAACAAACAAACAACTAAAAAAGTTGAATTGTCAATAAAAACGGAATCACCATGATGACCGAGTGAAATATGGGTTTCAGAAAATAGAATCTACAAAGAGAAACAAGGCAGGCGTTGAATGCATTCTCTTGGTGGTTCGCTAACATTTATTCTAGATTTTTTTTCAAACAAAAACCTAGCATAGCGTTTCCCAAATCTACCGATAAAAATGTTTTGAAGCAATCCCTGACACACCTAGTAGACTTTTCCCCCCCCCCCCCCCCCTCCCCTCCCCTTCACCCTCTTTTCCACGCCGAATTCTTGGTTTTGTTTTGTGGGCATGGGTGTTTGATTTCAAACCAAATCCTGTTTTGGTAAGTGCAGCTTACTCAGCTTAAGAGAGGAAAGCGCATTCACACTTACACTGACAGATGTTGCATATCAAGCCTGTGTATCTTATACCTAGGTCACGAATCCATCATCATCATATTCTTATCATCAACATTATATTTCTTCTTGTTTTGTTGTTCTTATTGTTGTTGTTGTTTCTCCTCCTCCTCCTCCTCCTCCTCCGCCACCTCCTTGTGGTTATTCCTCCTCCTCCTCCTTCTTCATCTTATTCTCCTCCTCCTCCTCCACCTCCTCCTTCTCCGCATCCTTCTCCACCTCGTACCCCCCCCCCCCCCCTTCCTCCTCTTCTTCTTCTTCACCCCCTCTTCTTCTCCTTCTTCATCTTCTTCCTCTTCTCCTCCTCCTCCTTCTTCCCCTCTTCTTTCTCCCTTTCTGCACGTGTGTACCCTATGCGCCTTTTCATCCTTGTCATCCCCCTCTTCCTCGTCGTCCTTTTTGTGCTTCCAGTTCTTAAAAAAAACAGGGAGTACTTTACAATGGGAACGAAGAAATGCTCTCTCTCTCTCTCTCTCTGTGTGTGTGTGTGTGTGTGTGGTGTGTGTGTGTGTGTGTGTGTGTGTCCGTTCGTGGTCAAAATGAGTTCCACTCGCTCCAGACAAATCTGCTGGACCGATCTTTCTGAAAATTTTGTAGCCATCTTCATATGGGTCACGAATGATGCCCAATGTTTTATTTTACCAGATTAGCCGTTACTAACCGCTATAAATGATAATATGGTGAAGTACCGTTTAAGCAATAACGGTTTATAAACTTAAGTGTAACCAAATTTTGTACGCTCCCCAGTAGTAGAGTGGTTAGTATCCCCGCTTGTCACGCGGGCGACCCGTAAAATAGTATGGTAAAAGGAAGTTTTAAAATCAACAGATCTGTTTCGAGCGCTGGCTCTCCTCAGGATGGTTTTGGGTCGCCTACTGCCGGTGTTATATGGCCTAATGTCACTGTTTGCACGTGCGGATTGGCTGCACGTGTTGTTCGTTTTTTTCAGGTTGTTTACAGTTCAGGGTGCGTTTGCTGACAACGATTTCCATTGTGCCTGCAGTGTTTACTATTTCTACTTTAGTATTTAGGGTTGCTAAGTATGGTTTGCATAGTATTAACCATTTTTTCTGTTGAACATAGGTTGCATCTTTTTTAAATGATTGTATGGTGATGCCCTTTTATGATTTTCCAGGATATGTTATAGTTTATTTTTAAAAAGTTTTTTTTTTCAAAAAGATGCAACCTATGTTCAACAACAAAAAAATGGTTAATACTATGCAAACCATACTTAGCAACCCTAAATACTAAAGCAGAAATAGTAAACAACTGCAGGCACAAATGGAAATCGTTGTCAGCAAACGCACCCTGAACTGTAAACAACCTGAAAAAACCGAACAACACGTGCAGCCAATCCGCACGTGCAAACAGTGACATTAGGCCATATAACACCGGCAGTAGGCGACCCAAAACCACCCTGAGGAGAGCCAGCGCTCGAAACAGATCTGTTGATTTTAAAACTTCCTTTTACCATACTATTTTAACACATATATATATATATATATATATATATATATATATATTGTAAAGTATACTACTGGGGGTACGTTATATGCTTCGCATCTTGTTTGTCTTCATCCGGTCCGTTGCTAGCCAGTCTCTCATAGTCTTCGCATCTGAATGGATTATAAAATAGAGGAAAGAAGAATCAAACAAGCAAGGAAACAGCCACAAAACAAACAAACACACAAAAATACAAAAAAGTTAGTAACCAAACGTCTATGCAAAAAAAAAAAAAATCCAAGTAGAAAATGAACCAATCAATCGCCCATTCAACTATTACCCCGACCAACCATTCACAGAATGTAAACACACGAGCAAAAAAAAAAACAAATTAACGAACAAACAAGCAACGTTTGATGTCTTTACGCTTAATTGCGGCCGCCGTAGTTGATCTGACTCCCGGGAATGAAGCTGGGTTCGTGCATTTTGTCCATACACACACACACACACACACACACACACACACACACCACGACGTTAGCGCCGCGACAGAACAAGCAAGGAAACTGGGATATGTCTGTGGAGGAAAATCTTTCAAGTGAAAACAAACGGAAGAAAGAAACAAACAAACAGAGATGGTAAAGCTCTTTTCATTAGCGTCCGGTTCTTGACAACGTGCTTTTTTTCTTCTTCTTCTTCTCTCTTTCTGCCAGAACAGTGGCTGAAAAGCTGCCAGAACCAGATGATCTGATGTTTGAAAGCGTACGAAGTTCTCTTATGCGATTTGCTTATAGACATACACAAAAGGAAGAGAACGATTTTTTCAGGAGAGAGAGAGAGAGAGAGAGAGAGAGAGATGGAGAGAGAGAGAGAGAGAGAGAGAGGAGCGAGAGAGAGAGAGACAGAACAGTGACAGACAGTGACAGAGACAGTGACAGAGACAGCGACAGAGAGACAGACAGACACGCCGACAGACAAAAACAGAGAAGGGGGTGGGTGAGAGAGAGAGAGAGAGAGAGAGAGAGAGAGAGAGAGAGAGAGAGAGACAGACAGACAGACAGACAGACAGTGACAGAGACAGTGACAGTGACAGAGACAGACAGACAGGCCGACAGACAAACAGAGAAGGGGGGAGAGAGAGAGAGAGAGAGAGAGAGAGAGAGAGAGAGAGAGAGAGAGAGAGAGAGAAGAGAGAGATTTCAAACGAGTCAATGAGGACGTCATGAATATAAAGTCGTGTTACTGTAGACAGATCTTTCAGAGCAAAAGCTGTTTCATATATATGTCTGTATAATCTCCGCAGAGTTCAGAAAGAAATTCCTGTCTTGAACAAAAACAAACATGTAACAAATACAACAATCTTCACATTAACTACACGCTTTATGTATTGAAATAGGAGCTATCAATAGCCTTGAAGTAGACACAAGTAGGCCCTTTCAAGGGCATCTGGCACTTCCCTGAACGCATCAATCCCCCCCTCCTCCCAGCTACAAAATCATGAAATTTATTCCAAATATAATCGCAAAAAAAAAATAGGCCATGCGACCAAATAGGCTCTGCTAACTAAAAACCTGCCGTCCGTTGTGAGCAGACGTCAAATTACAAGTAAAAGCTGGCATATTATAAATTGTGTCAGGGTAAAAGACAGTGTGCGTGGACTTTCTTACAAGAAAGCATGTCAAATGACTATACAAACATTATAAGTATGACGATAGTGAGAAAAAATGAGTTTCAGAAAAATAGAATATGCAAAGAGAAAACACACAAACGAAACCTAGGTGTAGAATGCTTCGAATTACTGATGAGAACAATGTTTTTGAAAGAATTCCTGACACACACATAGAGGCACCCCCCCCTTCCCCCCCCCCCCCCCCCCCCCCCCCCCCCCCCTGAACCCAGCCCCCTCCCGTATCCCCCCTCTTTTCCATGGATGTTTGATTTCAAACCAACTCGCGTTTTGGTGCATACATTTTACTCAGCATAAGAGAGGGAGCTGCACTGGTTTTTATTTACACTGACTGATGCTACATGTCATTCCTATTCACTTTACATTTGGGTCAAGGATCCACGTGTGTTCATGATGATAACGATCACGCTGATGCTCATCATCACATTATAATCATCAACATAATCTCTCTTCGTGTTCTTCTTTTTTTTCTTCTTCTTGTTGTTGTTGTTGTTGTTGTTCTTTTTGTTTTACTCCACATCAACCGCCCCTATCCACCTACTCACCTCTCAGCACTTCCCTCTTCCCCTTCCCCATTCTGTTATCGCTGTCTTTTCGCTTCTTTCCTTCGCTGTGTTTGCGTGTTGTTCGCTTCTGGGTAGATTACAACATGAAGCACAGGATTCACATAAAGAAACCACCACAAAAAAACAAAGAAGAAAATACAAACAAGCAAACAAACCAACTAACTAACAAAACAAAACCAACCAACCAAACAAACAGCCAACCTAGGACCCAACCGACCAACCAACGAATCAACTAAACCAACCAACCAACCAACCGACGAATCAACTAACCAGCCAACAAACTAACCAACCAACCAACCGACGAAACAATAACCAACCAAACGAATCAACTCACCACCAACCAAACGAATCAACTAGCCAACCAACCAACCAACGAATTAACTAAACATCGAATCACCAACTAACCAACCAACCAACCAACTAACCAATCAGCAGCAAACTAATCAACCAACCAACGAATCAACCAACTAACCAACCAACCAACCAACCAGGTGTCCACGCAAATAACCCATCCATCATAATTGAACACACATCCAGCAACTCCTCAACCAACCACTTGGGAAAGAAATCAACCAACCAAACAAAGAAAAAACAAAGAAACAAGCCGCCTTTGATGTGTTTACACTTCATTGCAGCCACTGTCTCTCCTTAGACTCCTCGCAATGTAGCCAGGTTCGCTAATTTGGTCCTGACACACACAAGCACACACACAATGACGTCAGCGCTGCGACAGGGTAAGAAAAGAAACTGAGACATGTCGTTCGTCGGAAGCTATGAAGAAGAAAGAAAGAACAACACAACAACAAACAAAAAGCTCTTTTCATTAAAGACTGGTTCTTTAAACAATATTTCAAAGCTTTCAATGTTCCAATACTTGATGTGTTTAGAGTGTAAGAAAAAAAAAGGAACAGAGCAATCTTTAAATAACAGAGAGAGAGAGAGAGAGAGAGAGAGAGAGAGAGAGAGAGAGAGAGAGAGAGAGAGAGACAGACAGACAGACAGACAGAGAGAAGACAGACAGACAGACAGACAGACAGACAGACACAAAGAGCTTAGTATCATGACCTTGATTTCTAGGCCTTCACGTTTTACACACACACACACACACACACACACACACACACACACACACACAGACACACACACACAGAGAGAGAGAGAGAGAGAGAGAAAGGGAGAGAGAGGGGGGGGGAGAGAGAGAGGGGGGGAAGAGAGACTCACTCTCTCTCTCTCTCTGTCTGTCTGTCTCTCTCTCTCTCTCTCTCTCTCTCTCTCTCTCTCTCTCACACACAACACACACACACACACACACACACGCGCGCGCGCGCGCAAACGCACACACACACACACACACAGAGACACACACACACACATACGCGCTGCGCGCACTCACACACACACACACACACACACACACACACACACACACACACACACGCGCGCACTCACTCACACACGCGCACACACACACACACACACACACACACACACACACGCACACACACACACGCACGCACGCAGGCACTCACACGCACTCGCTCACAGACACACAGACACACACACGCCACGCGTGCGCGCGCACTGGGCAAATGAATGAAAAAACCTTGTGGGTCTCCTGTACAACATCCATTCAGAATTACTAAACCACACATAAAAAAGAATCCAACAGTGATTGACCAAACTCGCTTATGGTTTCAGCTTTGGAACATCTGGAAAAAAAAAGTCTCTTCTTCAAAATCCAGATCATACGGTGGGTTCAAATAATTTGTCATATTTTCAGTTACTGGTTGCTCTCTCCCCCTCCCTGGCGTTCAGATCTCCACTAAGCATAACATACACATCTTCATTTTCAATGAAGTGCAACAGATTTTCTGTTAAAAAAAGAGGTCCGTTTCTGTGTGATGATCGCATGGGCTTTCTTCTGGGGGTACATAGGCCGCAAAAACCAAAACATCTTATCGACACCAAATAAACTTCTATCTAGCATTATGTTACAGTATTATCACACCTTATTTCAATTTGTTTCACTAGACGAGGAAAGCAATTCATTTTAAGTAATGACACACCACCCGAGTTTCTCCCATGTGCTGACAGTTTCTTTGCGGGGGAAAGCTAATTTTCAAATAATCAGGGAAGACAATGATTGCAATCGTATGTGTTGTCTACGGAAGTCTCTGTGAAGCACACAACATCAAAGGCACACACGTAATTTTATTAATTAAATGTCACCAATCTCTCTAAACAGGTTTTCAATACTGTAATTAGAAAATGTCAATTGTGTGGGCGGATGGCCCTGCCAGTCCTATTTACTAGACCTTGACCCAGAGCACAGTGCCAGCCTGTCACTGCCACGAGCTGCAGGAGATGTGTTGTCACTAACTGACAGTTTCTCAATCCAGTCTGTGGCCCGCCTGCCTCTGTCTGTAGTGCCACGAT
Organism: Conus betulinus; assembly: GCA_016801955.1. Lineage (NCBI taxonomy): Eukaryota > Metazoa > Mollusca > Gastropoda > Neogastropoda > Conidae > Conus > Conus betulinus. The sequence goes on from JADBJO010002205.1 coordinate 296,492, forward strand.
TTCCACGTGCAGGTTGTCCGAAAGCGCCTTTCTCTTTCCACCCCCCGTGTTCCGGCCATCCCGTGTGCGAGTGTCCACACAACTGCTGGCCCCCTCCCCTCTCCCCTCTTCTCTGTCCTCACTGGCACGCTGGAAACTGGCTGGGTGGTTGACACCCGACATCACGTGACGCTGGATGTGGGGGGAACGGGTGATGTTGAATGTGGGCAACGGGGGTTGCCCTAGTGTGTTTTAGTCGCTTTCAGCTGGACTCCACTCTAGTTCCATTCTCTTTCTGGTTGCAAATTTCTGCTGCCTGGTTCTCACCCGTCTGCCCGTCCTCCATGTCGACGTGTGCGATTGTTCGTGGCCGCCGCCCAGGGAGGTCCCCGGTCTTGTTTAGGCCCGCTCGTCATGACGCCGCTCCACGAAGTAGGCGGACATCCCGTCACGTTTCGCTTGTGCCACAAATCTCTGCCTGCCGTCTCGTTACGTCGTTCGCAACACGTATGCCTCGAGACTGTAACTTCGCCGTGTACTCTTGTTTCTAATGATTTCCCGCTGTGTCTCTCCAATTACGAAATTTGGCAATCATTGGTTTGGGAGACCTGTTGGCTATTCGATGGGCTCCGATTATGTCCTGATCAATCCACGTCTTCGGTCCTTGGACGCTATTGAGAGCTTCCACCACTGCTTTCGCACACTGATCGTAATCTGAGAGAGAGAGAGAGAGAGAGAGAGAGATCCGAGAGAGAGAGAGAGAGAGAGAGAGAGAGAATGAATGAAGAATGAATGATGAATGAATTCATTGAGGAAGGTTTAAAAAACCCATTCTCAAAGGGAGGACTCGATGGGAGGGGGTGTTCATAACATTACTGGAAAAGGATAAACAAAGATAATACACGTCAGAATACAACATCGTGATGTGAAAATCAGATCACGGAAGATGTTAGAAACTATCCCGCACACCGGTATGACTGCGAACGCGACTGTTGACATATCACCACACATCTGTCCACAGTGATCAAGATTTCCGTCGTTGACAGCTTCAATGTCGCTTGTAATATATTGAAAGCAGTTCATATTCCTGGTCATTTCCTGCAGACAGGCCAGTATGTCGTAAGTGGTGACGTTATCAGGACAACTGTGTGGTCGACTGACCTGAGAAATATTTTCAGGATCTTCACGGCACTTTGATTCACGGTCATCCTCACTTGCCAAGACTTCCTCTCTTTTGTTTTGTATACAAGGATCTGGTGGCCTGTCGTGTCCACAGACAATGTCACAACATTGTTCACCACAGTTGTCATGCACACTTGGCTTGACTGACACAATATCCGACATAAAGGCTTCATCGAATGCGATTGTCTGCGATTGTTTATCACACGCATAGAGGCGGATAAATACCTGACGCCTGTCCGAAACAAAAGACTTGTAAGGCCCACAAGAGCGAAAAAATCAAGAAAGGAAAAAAAACATAGTGGAGCAATGGGCAAGGAACCACCAGCGCTGCTTTTACATCCAACATACTGCAACTTTTGTCTTCAAGAACAGCTTTTCCTCACGAACCATCAGGGAATGGAACAACCTAGACAACAGTGTTGTTTCGCAGGGACCATAGAGCAATTCAAGAACCTCCTCCAACAGCCCCCCCCCCCAAAAAAAAAAAAAAAAAAAAAAAAAAAAAAACCTCCTACAAACCCCCCCTTCCCCAACCTCCCCCCCCCCTCCCTCCCTACCCCCCCCCCCCCCCCCCCCCTACTCCCCTTCCTTTTCCCTCTTCCAAGACTGCTGCAGAGGCTTGGCATCATGTCAGTGCACGCTGAACGTGCGCTGGCTGGTCAGACCATCAAACATGTAGAAGAAGTGTGTGTGTGCTCTCTCCCCAAGTTCTTCCGTCGATGTTATGTCACAGTGTGGCCTATGGACTATGCATCAAGATCAAGAGAAGATCAAGGCTGTCCCATGTTGATCTTTTTTGTTGATGTTCACTGTGTCGTGTATCTCGTGCAGGCTGTGGTGCGGAGGGAGGGGAATTACTGTCACACTGGGAAACGTCAGCACTAGCAGCACAGCTGTGACCAGTTCTGTCAGCACTGTGCACTAGGCTTGGTGGAGTCGGTAAAAAAATAAACTGGATGGAGAAAAAACCTTCACGCGCCTTTACCTGTCGTTTCTTTCTGTATACCTCAGCTCTGAGCCTATCCTCTGGTTATCTGTGACAGGCATTTTTGTCGATAAACAGCGCTGTGGCCTTGGGTTTGCGTTGCAGGGGGGGGGGGGGGGGGGGGGGGGCTGGTCGGTATTCGTGGTCAAACGAAGAATCACGACTGTTCGGTTTCCTCTGTCCTCAGTTTTAAACGAGGACAGAGTCATTTTCTTTTGCGCAGCATTCAGCGTCGCTTCTAAAGTAGACGGGAGACTATCTACAGGCATACGGTGCCATTTACAGACAATACAGGGAGACCATCTACAGGCATACGGTGCCATTTACAGGCAATACAGGGTGACCATCAACAGGCATACGGTGCCATTTACTGGCAATACGGGGAGACCATCAACAGGCATACTGTGCCATTTACAGGCAATACAGGGAGACCATCAACAGGCATACTGTGCCATTTACAGGCAATACAGGGAGACCATCATTTACAGGCATACTGTGCCATTTACAGGCAATACAGGGTGACCATCAACAGGCATACGGTGCCATTTACAGGCAATACAGGGGCAATACGGGGAGACCATCAACAGGACCATCAACAGGCACACAGTGCCATTTACAGGCAATACAGGGGAGACCATCAACAGGCATACTGTGCCATTTACAGGCAATACAGGTCGAAATTTACAGCAGAGCAGCTTGAAACACCGTCTTGCTGGGGAGACAGGGAGACCAATCAAGAGGCATACGGTGCCATTTACAGGAGAGAGAGGGAGAGAGAGAGAGAGAGAGAGAGAGAGAGAGAGAGAGAGGGAGACGAGATAGAAAGAAAGAAAGAAGAGAGATGACTAGTGAGAGATGAGAGAGAGAGAGAGAGAGAGAGAGCTTAGACTAGTGATGCAGAAGAGAGAGAGAGAGAGAGAGAGAGAGAGAGAGAGAGAGAGTGTGTGTGTGTGTGTGTGTGTGTGTGTACTGCGTATATTTCAGACGTCGATTTGTTAAAGCTTGTGAAGCGTTCTGTAGCCTACGCTATGGGAACGGGCGCTATATAAATTGTCCTCATTCTTATTGTTATCAAAGTGTCCATGTTCAGCCCTAAAACTGAGAAGCCACACCAGCAGGTGGTCGACATTGAGCCAGTCATTTATATAGCCCAGTCTGCTGACTGTTCCACGTCATCAAGCAACTGATTGGGTCAATTTACCATGCACGCCACTTACACTGGTTGGCCAGTTTTTCCAAGGAGGCTATATCACCCTTGAAAGTAACTGGTCAATCTACCAGAGACACCACCTGGTCAGTCTGTCAAGTGTTCCAAGGTAATCCTGCCTGTGAGGGCTCAGCTTGCCATGGAAACCGTATTAGCTCTAACACTGATTGGCCACTCCATTAAATAGGCTATGTTATCAACCTTGATTTTGATTGGTCAGTCTGCCGAGGAAACCACATTAGCCCCCGCTACTGGGAGGGTGGTCAACCCTAACTCTTGTAGGTCAATCTAGACAGGGGACTTCTTTAAGCCCTGACACTCATTTGTGTTACTGAATAACGCCGTGATACAAGTCACCTCGACCTCTAAGTTTGTATCAGAATTTACTCGCCCGAAGTGGGGAACTGAATTTTTAAAACTGTAAAAAAGAATAAACTAATGGATAAAAAGACTTCACATTTTCAGCACAAAAAAATGTATGGACGGCTGAACTTTGGTTTGCAGTTATTTTAGGTATATGTCAAAATATTCTTATGGCTCAAAGTCACTCGCACATCTGATTTTACCCGGAAACACACCTACGTCAGTGAAATAGATGACTGGCAATACGACGCTGGAAAACACACCTACGTCAGTGAAATAGGTTATAGGCAATACAACACTGGAAAACACACTACGTCAGTGAAATAGGTGATAGGCAGTACAACACTGGAAAACAGACCACTACATCAATGAAATAGGTGATAGACAGGCAGTACAACACTACAAAAAACACACCTACGTCAGTGAAATAGGTGATAGACAGGCAGTACAACACTGGAAAACACACCTATGTCAGTGAAATAGATGACAGACAGGCAATACAACACTGGAAACAAAGACCTACATCAGTGAAACAGGTGATAGACAGGCAGTACAACACTGGAAAACACACCTATGTCTATGTCAGTGAAATAGGTGAAATAGGTGACAGGCAGGCAATACAACACTGGAAACCACAACTACGTCAGTGAAATAGGTGACAGACAGGTCAATACAACACTTGAAAAAAAAGACCTACATCAGTGAAATAGGTGATAGACAGGCAGTAGTACAACACTGGAAAACATACCTACGTCAGTGAAAAATAGGTGACAGACAGGCAATACAACACTGGGAAACACACCTACGTCAGTGAAATAGGTGACAAACAGGCACCTACATAACAGTGGAAAAAACAGACCTATGTCAGTGAAATAGGTGACAGACAGGCAATACAACACTGGAAAACACACCTACGTCAGTGAAATAGGTGATAGGCAATGACAGACCGGCAATGCAACACTGGGAAACACACCTACGTCAGTGAAATAGATGACAGACAGGCAATACAACACTGGAAAACACACCTACGTCAGTGAAATAGGTGACAGACAGGCAATACAACACTGGAAAAAACATAGACCTACGTCAGTGAAATAGGTGACAGACAGACGGTACAACACCCATCAACTTTATAGTACGTACCCGTTTGGTGGCAAGTGGTCAGGTTCACCATCTGAAAAAGAACTGATGGGTGTTGTGAGGGGTTAGTACTTATATAGGTAACTATGAACATATGTAACTGTTTTGTGACGCTTTTAAGTCACAAAATGTTTACATAGTAGTAAAGAAAAAAGGTTAAAATAATTTCATATTTGCTGAAAAAGTATTGGAGTGCATGCGTTTTTGATCTGCGTGAGTTAGTTTGTGTTTGTGAGAGAAAAAAAAATCCTACGACTAACAATATTTCTAACTATGCACAGGTGTTAGTAGGAAGGAAGACAGGCAGGCATCACAACACAAAAACAACACTCAAATATTTTTACTGTACTCACCATATGGTTCCAGAGATGATGAATGATATGATCCACGTGTGGTCCCACACAACGAACACAGTGACTTGAAATGTTCTTGCTTTTTAGCACTTTTGTCACACACATACAGCAGTGACGCGACATTTTCTGTCCGTTTCGCACTTCTCTTACATGCACAAACTTCAGTACTTCTGTATCTGACGAAACCAGCACTTTGTGTCCCCAGACTTTTTGACACATTCTGTTTCTGGATTCGTATCCTGTAGGAGACCCCGTCTGTTGTTTCGCACAGTCCCACATGCCACGGTTTTCTTCTGAAGCAGATGGTGAATGAGGGGGACTGACGTGATATGGTTATCAAAGTAGATGGTGTGCCACTTGAAATAATGGACTCTGCCAAGTGTTTGATGACACGTTCCCCCTAGGGCACCAACTATCCCAGCAGGCGCATCATTGGTCTTCCCAGTATATTCTGACTAATTTAGCACATAAAAAGGATCGGCATCACACAAAGCCCCAACCTTTGAAGCCCCACTTGGTTGATTTTGCAGGCACGTACTGAAAAAAAAAGAAAAGAAAACGACCGTTGAACTTGATCATTGCCTCATCTACTGCGATGTTCTGACCAGGTAGAAACTGCACAGGAAAGAAATGAGAAGTCTGATTTTGTACAGGGGGGTCATGCCCAGCCTAACCTCTGGGAACAGCTTGAGTGGAATTAAACAGATGAATATCCTTAGTCCGCTGTTCAAACCTGTTCTTCGACATGACACTTGACACCCAAGGAGTGTAAAAATGAGAGCAGAGTCTTTCCAGTAAAAAGTACGATGAGGAACCGGGGCCATGTTCATATACATGAGAAGACAAATCTAAGCTCTAATTTAATAAAATTGGAAATGAAATGAGGCAGGGAACAGTAAACAATAAACAGTAAACAAGTGGGGTAGTCTTTGCTCCCATAAGGAAACCTAACACAGAGTAACTTTTATTCAAGACTGGCACAGCCTTTTAAAGTTTATTCAAGTTTAAAAGGCTGTGCCAGTCTTGAATAAAAGTTACTCTGTGTTAGGTTTCCTTATGGGAGCAAAGACTACCCCACTTGTTTACTGTTTCTAATTTAATAATAAAAAAAAACAAGTGAAAAATAATCAAAAGATGTTTGAAGTCTCACCTGTGGACGTGGAGGGGAGGGGGGGGGGGGGGGGGGGGGGGGGGGGGTTGCGTCGATGCCAGGTTCCTGGATGCAGCAACGTACACGAACAGATACAGACACAGGCTGTATGCAACAAACACACGAATTTCAGTCTGAAAGTTGTCATTTGACCACCTCGACGACTGTGCACACCCACTGACATCAGTAACACCTGCATTACCTGCGTTGCCTATGTCAGAGCTGCTGTCACTACTCACATTCGCTCCTTCTTCTTCCACTGCAACGTCACTGTCGCTGTTGTCTGCAGAGTCGAGATCAATCTCCGATTCATTCCAGTTGTCAGTTTGGGGCTTGGATACACAGATGAAACATTTGGTCCACAGTCAAGCTCCTATCACTGTCACTGTCACAGTGCGACATTGCGATTGTAGTCAGAAGTCGATGGGATGACAGGAAGAAAAAAAATAATCGATGAAAAAAAATCAGAAATGGCACAAACCGCTTTCCGAATATGGCGCCGAGCAAGGTACGAAACACCCGGATTACGACCGGTTTGTCTTGTTACTGTCGTCGACCCAAATAAGGTAGGCACACCAAGACAATTAGCCTACTCACGAACGGGCGGCACAGGTGGGATCAGAAGTTTGCGGGCTCGGGGGAGGAAGAGAGCGGTAGAGTAGTGTTCATTTATAGATGTCCACCTTAACTCTGATCTTGTGTTTATAGTGTATTTCACTGACTTTTAATTCTTATTCTCCCCCCCCCCCCACACACACACACACACCTCCCACCACACCCCACACACACATTTTTTTTTTTTTTTTTCCTTCGAATTTTTTTGCGGGTCAAAGAATAAGAATTGTTAGCCTGCACTTGCCTTTTTCCCCACCACTAAATTGCTGTTTGTTATTGCTTGGTCATTCAGTGGGAGATGGCATCTGTTACGAGATCCAAGTAGAGGGTGTCCAGCGCAGTACGTAGCCGCTGGAAATGCTTGGGCTCTTTAACAACTGAGCTGACCACTCTGACACTTGTTTATTTTATCTCCCTTGCATCCCAAAATTAATCCTCAAGCATAGGCTCAAAGATTTACCCTTGGGATTTATACATGGTTCTAGTTTTTTTTCAGCAACTTACTTCCTTATCACACTTTCTTTGGCTTTATTTTCCACCCTTTCACTGGCTGCTTGGAGGTGCTGTTGGATTCTGTTTTTGAACCCTTGGTGAAGAGAATACCACAGAATTATAGACTGTGCTGTATCTCTATTTCATGCCAAGGGACCAACGCATGTTGAATTGTGGTTTTAGACCATTCTGTTTAATTGAACCAAATGTTTAGAAACCAACGTTAAGAATATTTTTGTATTCAAGGTGGAGTTACGACGATTTCCATAAGCTCCAAATAAATAATGTTAGTATTACAAAGTAAGTTCTAGACTTTTAGAATAGAAATGTTTTCTAACTGTCCTCCTCGCCCATTTCGTTCATTGTTAAGTGTTTGTATCGGGACATTTTTGTAGTACAGAAATTCTTACTTCGTATTTTCTTCTTTCGCTAAAAAATTGTGATATCTGTTACTAGATATATGTTTTACACGTAAGGTCGAACGTATACACAAGAGACTCTCACCAAAACGTGGATACACCATAACTCTCTCATTGCTGAGTAGATGAGATCCAACATTTCTAACCTATTGAGGAAAAATGGGAGGGGTAAAAGGAAGAAAACAAAATGAAAATGAGGAAAAACGTTTACGCGTTAGATTGGGATACAATTGATATCGAAGAATCTATGATATCTCCAAGGTGGCTGTCTCTCTGCCCCTCCCCTCCCCAACAATTCCCCTGCGTGTGTGTGTCAGCACAAGGCTAATGGGAGATACGAATTGCAAACAACACGAAAGATTTAATTTTGTTGGACTTTCATTGCTTTGAAGAAAAACGTTATTGACAATCTTCTTCGTCGTCGTCGTCATCATTTCATCAGCAGCATAATCACCATCATTATTTAATTCTTCTACTTGTTGTACTTCTTCTTCTTCCTTCTTCTTCGTTGTCGTCGTCGAGTTTTTCTTCTCTCTGTCTCTACATGTGCCATCCATGTACATTTTCCTCATTATCTTCTTTCTCTTCCTCCTCATCTTCATTCGTTTTCCTTGTTCTGTCCCTTCAGTTGAATATGTCTTTATAACGTCAATGTAAATAAACAAGAAAAGTAAACAACAACAATGATAATAACAACAACCGCAAACTAACAACAATGATAATAACAACAACCGCAAACTAACGATCGAGCAAACCAAGTATGTCGTCAAAGAAGCCAAAATAGAAAATCAATCGATCAATCATTCATTCAACAGTGACTCATCCAACCGTTCGAAAAGAATGAACACGTTAACAAACAAACAAGCAAGGAATGTTTTGATGTGTGTATGCAGAATTACGGCCTCTGTCTTTTGTCCGCCTTCTGATATCGTAGCTGGCTTCCCTAATTTGATTTACACACACACTGACACACAATGGTATTTGCATCAGTACAGACAAACGAGAATGTCAATCTAGGTCATCTTTAAAACAAACAAAAGCAAAAGCATAGAAGCGAAAAGTTCTCTTTATTCAAGTCCAATTCATTGAAATTGTTTGTCTTTTCTTGTCGCAAGAATTGAAAAGTCGGTAAAACAAATGATGTGTCCAACATTTCAAAGCTTTCAATGTGCCCTTATTTAATTTGTTTATAGACACATACTGAGAGAGAGAGAGAGAGAGAGAGAGAGAGAGAGAGAGAGAGAGAGAGAGAGACAGACAGACAGACAGACAGACAGAGACAAGACGGACAAACAGGCAGACAATTATTTTTCATGACCTTTCTGTGCAAGCTTCCACTTTCTACACACACACACACACACCTGTGCATGAGAATCTATTTAAGGAAACAAGGAAGGTCAAAAGGTGTCACACAACGGTCAGAGTGGACAACTCTTGCTGTTTTCTATGCATAACCCCAGCATTGTCAGTCACGTAACTGCTGACAGCAGCTACGAATTGTGTAGAACAGCCCTTTGTACTTGGATCTCCGTGTCAATTTGCTCACCATTATCATCTTTACCGCTATAATCATTGTCGGAGGAGGAACGTGGAAAACTAACAGCTTTGCTGTTCGGAAGCGTACGCCTGTTGGTGTGGGGTTGGCTTTCACGTTACCGGCGTACGTCCTTTGCTCAGCAGTTGCCGGGAGATGAAAGGAAGGACGTTGTTTTGGAAGCTGTCGCACCTGGCCGAGACAGGCTACTGTGTATACACTCTCAGATTGTTCTGGAAAGCCTTTTCGCTGACGTCATATCAAGAGCGCGTAGTCACTAATGACGTCACGCTACAAGACCCCCCCCCCCCCCCCCCCCCCTACACACACACACACACACAGAGCTTCCTCTGCGTTTGTGCTTCTGTCACGCTATCTACCCCCACCCCCCACCCCCCGCCCACCCACCCACCCACACTTTGCACATTCCACTCTCTCTTCCTCATCTTCATGTGTATGACCTAGTGTCCCTCTTGTGTTCCAAATCCTTCACATTCTTCATGTCTTAATAGTGTACAGTACGAAGGACAAAGAGAATGAAATACAAGGCTGAAAAAAAAAAATGCGAAGAATCCCCTACCACCCACACACCACCACCAACACAACCAACCCCCCACCTCCATCCCCCACCCCCACCCCCCCCCCCCCCACCCCCACCCCCCCCCCCCCCCCACCCCCAAAAAAAAAAAAAAAAACGCATATTCAGCAACCACTCGACAAACTATTCGGCAATAAAAAAAAAAAAAGCAGAGAAGCAAGCAAACTCGAACAAAGAAGAAACTTTTGATGTGTTCACACTTAATTACGAGCCAGTGCCGTAGGTCAGACTCCTGGTCATGTGGCCTAGTTGGCCAATCTGAGTGTCACACTGTGACGTCAGCACCGAGACAGATCAAGACTCGAAACTTGGAAATGTTAGTGCAGGGAGCCTGAGAAGAAGAAATAAATGGACAAACAGGCACGCTCTTCATTATCATGAAGTTAACAAAAATATTTTCTCGCTAAAAGAGTTAAAGTGTTGGAAGGGAGGGCGGGGGGGGGGGGGGGGGGGGGGATGATTTAACGACACTTTGAAGCTTTCAACGTTTGCTTATTTGGTTCGTTTATAGACATAGTGGAGACGGTGAAAACAACTTGTCTAGCGCTCACACACACACACACACACACACACACACACACACACACACACACAGAGACAGACAGAGAGAGAGAGAGAGAGAGAGAGAGAGACAGAGAGACAGAGAGACAGAGAGATGTCACTAATGACGCCGAACTAGAAACTTCACCCAACCACTCCCCCCCCCCTCCCCCCTCCCCCCCCCCCCCCCCCCCCCCCCCCCCCCCCCCCCCCCCCCCCCCCCCCCCCTCCGTCCGTCAATGTCTCCTGGTCTTCTGTACGTCTGTCTGTCACTCCACCCACCTTTCCCCCTCTTCCTGCACAATTCTTTCGTCCCCCTCTTCGACCTTTTTGGCCTTTTTTGTGTCTTCTGTGGAATCTTTCACTTTCCTCCCATCTTGATCAAATGCATAACAAAAAACAAAAAAAAACAAAATTAAAAGGCAAGCCAAAAAACAAACTAGCAATGTTTGCTGTGTTTATGTTTAATCACAGCCGCCGCTGTCGTTATAGATACCGACTCTTGGTAATGTAGCCAGGTTCGATAATTTGGTTGTCACATACGATGGCACACACACCACACACACACACACACACACACACACACACAGGCATATATACGCACGCACGCACGCCCGCACACACACACACACACACACACACACACACACACACACAGGCATACACACGCACACACACGCAAACACACACACACACACTATGACGTCAGCAGTACGACAGAGCAAGAATAGAAACTGGCGTATGTCAGTTGAGGACATTTTTAGAATGGGAAGCCAAGGAGCTCTTTTTAATTAACGTCACAATCCGTCAGCTTGTCTTCCTCTTCTTGTTAGAAGCGTAAAGAAAAAAGAAGTAGGTAAAATAGAAGGACACAGCAGAAATTTTTTTTTTGAGAGAGAGAGAGAGAGAGAGAGAGAGAGAGAGAAAATAATCAATAGATACCACATATCAAGATATGTCACAGCTACAGTTTTGCGCGGTGCAGACCTTAATCTTTCTGCTAAAAAGGATAAATTCAGAGTGACAGACAGAGACAGAGAGGCAAAGAGACACACAGACACACAGACATGCAGACACACGGACGCACAGAGCGACTGACAGAGACAAAGACAAAGACAAAAACACATTATAACTAAAAGTGCATACAAGAAGACAAACAGTCAAACGGCACACCAACCGTGACACCATTTGGTCTAATGTGTTCACCATCATTATGTTCGACCAGTACTTCATTGTTTCCAACCTTGCTCATGATTCCCTGAAGTTCATCTCCACGACCATCACCATCATCATCGTCATCATGATCAATATCATCGTCGTCATGATCATTGTCGCGCGACGAACATGAGCAGTCTTACTTTCGGCTGTCGTAAAATGCACAGCTGTGCACCTCACTGTAGTAATAAGTTGAGTTGTGACGAAGGTTGTTTGGAAGCTGTTCACAGGTTGTTTGGAAGCTGTTCACAGGTTGTTTGGAAGCTGTTCACTGGTTGTGGAAGCTGTTCACAGGTTGTTTGGAAGCTGTTCACAGGTTGTTTGGAAAGCTGTTCACAGGTTGTTTGGAAGCTGTTCACAGGTTGTTTGGAAGCTGTTCACAGGTTGTTTGGAAGCTGTTCACAGGTTGTTTGGAAGCTGTTCACAGGTTGTTTGGAAGCTGTTCACTGGTTGTTTGGAAGCTGTTCACACCTGTCTAAGACTGGGGAACTGTACTCACGTGTTCAGTTGTAATGTGACCCTCTTTGCTATTTTGTTGTTGTTGTTGTTGTCATAACGACGTCACTGATGACGCCATACTAGAAGTCCTCACATCTTCTTCCCACATCTGCTACCACTCACTCCTTTTCTTTATCCACACGCATTTACCTCTCTCTCTCTCTTTACTCTCTCTCTCTCTCTCTCTCTCTCTCTCTCTCTCTCTCTCTCTCTCTCTCTCTCTCTCTCACACAACTCTTTTTTCCCCCGCTTTTTTCTCTTTTCTTTTGATTTAGTTGCACAGTGAGGCAACTACAGGCAGAAATCTAAACAAATTTTAAATGAAATTAATAGCAAACCGCCAAGAAAACGTAAACCAACAAATCACAAGACAAAACACGACGCGTTTCGACCTCTTAGGTCTTCACATACGTCATCAGTGTGCGCGCTTGTGATGCTGTACATTTCTTTCGAAGATAAGTGATCGCTCGTTCCTTTTCGTTGTCCGGAGTGTTGTGTACCTTGCCTGAAGAAGAACTACGAGGTCGAAACGCGTCGTGTTTTGTCTTGTGATTCGTTTGACTACGTTTTCTCGGGCGGTTCGCTATTAATTACATTTAAAACTTTTCTTTTGAATTCTTCATATTCCTTGCATCTTGACAGATTGTGTAACGAAGGACAGAGTCCAGTAACAAAGAAAACACAGAAACAAACAAACAGACGAAGAGGAATACTTCAGACAAACAATCAAGTAAACAGACAAGTGTCTCAGGAGAGGACGCAAAACATAAAGTCAACCAATCGAACATTCCTTCATCGATTGCTCGACCAACCATACAGTAAAGAAAAAAAAAAAAACACCCTAATCAAATAAACAAAATCAAACAATCACGCAACGTTCTATGTGTAGAGGTTTAATAACGGCCGCTGTCTTTGGTCAGGTAATCTGGTGATCTAACTGGGTTCTTTGATGTCATTGTCACACACAGTGACGCACACAACAACGTTGGCATCGATAAACAGCAGGAAGAGGAACTGTAATAATTATGTCAGTCGAGGAAAATATTAGCATCATGCGAGCAAAGACAGCTCTGTTCATTGTCATCAGATTCTTCAAACTTGTTTTTGTTTTGCTGTCAAAAGATGTTGAAAAGGCGGCATTTCAGATCCTTGAAAGTACGTGTATTCGATTTGTCTCCAGACGTGTGTGTGTGTGTGTGTGTGTGTGTGTGTGTGTGTGTGTGTGTGTGTGTGTGTGTGTGTGTGTGTGTGTGTGTGTGTGTGTGTGTGTGTGTGTGTGTGTGTGTGTGTGTGTGTGTGTGTGAGAGAGAGAGAGAGAGAGAGAGAGAGAGAGAGACTTTGACACTTTGATATTTTATTGCCATTACCAAAGAGTTCCAGAGAGAGAGAGAGAGAGAGACAGAGAGAGAGAGAGAGACAGAGACAGACAGAGAGAGAGAGAGAGAGAGAGAGACAAAGAGAGATGGAGAGAGAGAGAGAAGAGACAAAGAAGATGGAGTTAGAGAGAGAGAGAGAGAGAGAGAGAGAGAGAGAGAGAGAGAGAGAGAGAGAGAGAGAGAGAGATCTAATCTAACATATCACGCTTCTTAAAAAGAGTCTTCTGAGTTCAAATGTTGACTTGTTTATTATCATCCCTGGCTCTCCTTATGATCTCTATGTTCATGATCATAAAAGCATCATCTGCACAAACATCAGCGTTATCATCACCATCGCGAGCAGCATCGTCGTCTTCATTGTCACACTGTAAACATTGAAACTTCAAAACTCTGCTGTTATGAAGGTAAAGCTTGCTGCTGGAGTCGGGTTATCGTAATCGGCCAAGGATCAGCGGGAAATATTTGGAAGCTTTTACACCTGACTTGAGACCGCAATTTTTACACTTACGCTTAGATGTATAGTAAAATCTCTTTGATAACGTCATTAACAAGAGCACGTCACAAATGACGCTATATCGGAAGTCCCATACTGCATCTACATTTGCTCTTCTCTACATCTGACTGCTCTTCACTTATTCTGTACATTTTGTTCTTCCTCTCTTCCTCTTCTCTTCTTCTGTCTGTCTGTCTGTCTCTCTCTCTCTCTCTCTCTCTCTCTCTCTCTCGCTCTCGCTCTCTCTCGCTCGCTCGCTCGCTCTTTCTTCAATTGACTCTTTCACATTCATTACGTCTTGATAGAGAACAAGAGAAGGACAAGATCAGCAAACCAACAAGGGAAATTACAAAGAACAAATCAACATGCAAAAAGACGTGTACGTGAGGAGACCAAAAATAGATCATGAACCAGCCAGTCGCCTTGACAAAAGTAGCTCAACCAGCCAAAAAAAAAAAAAGTTAACGAGGAAACAAAGACAAACAAACAAACAACGTTTGAT
>JADBJO010002205.1:321132-323632 GCA_016801955.1 Conus betulinus
ATCAGAGATGATTCAAGGAATTTACGGTGTATGGCATCTGAGTGGTTTTGGTGAACAGCAGAGACTGACATATGAAACACGTTATGTCCAGGGCTATTGAAATGTGTACCTACGGGGGGTGTCCTTATCAGGTTGACAGCCTGGAGGTGTTCCCTGAATCTGTCATCCAGGGTACGGTAGGTCTCACCACAGTAGAGTTTGGAACAGAGGCTGCATGAAAGAATGTACACAAGGTTGGAAGATCGGCAAGTGAAGGGGGATCTGATGGTGAAACTTTTGCCTGATGGGCCCCTGAAGGTGTTAGTGGTTGTATTTAAAAAGGGGCAGGTTTTGCATCGGGGTTTGTTGCAGCGGTGGTTTCCTGGTGGAGAGCTGCTTGGTGAGTCTTTGTAAGTGGCTCGTACTAGATGATCCCTGAGGTTGGTGTCACGCAGGTATGCCACTAGTGGGGGTTTGTCGAAGGTGGACTTGAGTTTGGGGTCTTTCTGCAGGATGTCAAAGTTTTTCACAAGGATGTTTTTAACTGGGAGGTTGTGTGGGTGGTAGGTCAGAGTAAGGACTGGTCGGTCTGACTGATCTTTGTTCTGAGATGGGGTCATGGCCTGAGATCTGGGGGTGCGAAGGGCACGATTGGCGGCATCGATGATGACTGCTTCAGGGTATCCTCGCCTTCTGAAGAAGGAACACATCCAGTTGACCTGCAGTTTGAAGTCATCGTCATTGCTGCACAGTCTTCTGAGGCGACAGAATTGAGAGTAAGGGATACTCTTCTTGGTAGACTGTGGGTGGCTGGATGTGAACTTGAGGTAAGAATGTGAATCAGTTTCTTTGTAGAATACTGATGTTTTCAGTTGATCTGTGCTGGTGATGGACACTTGAATGTCTAAAAAGATACAGTTGTTTCAGAGATGGTGTAGGTGAATTTCAGGGCTGGGTGGAATGAAGACACAAAGTGTATGAAATCTAGAAGTTCAGCCTTGGTGCTTGTGGTGATACCTATGATGTCGTCAATGAAGCGTCTGAAGAATGGAGGGATGCGTCCAGGATATGAAGAGAGTATCTGCTCCTCCATGAAACCCACAAAGAGGCATGCGTAACTCGGCCCCATCTTGGTGCCCATAGCCACCCCTCGAGTTTGGACGAAGTGGCAATCACCAAAACAGAAACTGTTCAGTGTCAGGACCAACTCTGTCAGCCTTAGGATGGTTGTGATGTCAATGTCAAAGGTGCTGTTCTTTAGAAAGTGTTTTATGGCCTGCAGACCCTCATTGTGGGGGATGCTCGTGTACAAAGAAGTGACATCCATGGTGAATAAGAAACGGTCAGATCCATCCGGTGGGAAATGGAATTGGTCAAGCAGTTGAAGGGGGATTGATTGGTCCTTGACAAAGGTTGGCAGAGAGGTAACAAGTGGTTGCAGGAGAGAGTCGATGAATTGTGTGAAATAAGAGTTGTCGGACAGGAACAGGCGGATACAATGGGACGTCCAGGGTTGTTGGGCTTGTGAATTTTTGGAAGGGCATAGAATTTGGACTCCCGGGGTTCTCGAACCACAGCTCTTGAGGCTTCAGTTGGAGAGATGGCCCGATGCAATAGCTTCATTGACAATTTTCCTTACAAGGGCGTTGTCCTCTTTTACTGTTGGTTTCTTCAATGGGGTGTAGAAAGTCGTGTCAGATAGCTTTTTTTTTTTACTTCCTTTTCATAGTAGTCCCTTTTTGCCACACCACTATCGCACCACCCTTATCGGCAGGTTTGATCACCACATCTGTTCTTTTCTTCAAATCCTGTAATGCCTTCCACTCATCATCGGACAAGTTGGAGTGTTTCAGAGGTCGGAAGCTTAGTTGTTGGATTTCCTGTGTGCACTTGTCAATGTAATGATCTAGGAAGAGAATTCTCCTGGTTTGGGTGTCCATGTTCCACGCTCCTTTGGGAAGAGGTGAGCGATGTCATTGCTGTTTGTACTTGTGGGAGAGAGGGCACTGGTCCTGAAAGTGTGCTGCAAGGCGTAATCTGCGAAAAAACTGTTGGCAGTGATAGAGTGTGGACAGGAAGTTTGTTTGGGGTTTCAGAGGGACAAACTTTAATCCATGGGTTAAAAGTGCTTTCTGTTCGTCTGGGAGATGGACATCATCAGGAATGGTCACAACCAGTTTGTCAGAGTCCACTGGTACTTGGGAAGTGGGGCTGTGAGTCACTTGCATTTCCTTCGGCAAAAGTTTGTTTAGTTTCGTTGCTTTGCTTTTCTCTTCAGGCTTTCATGTAGGTCCTGGTTGGCGTTCTTCACAGTATTGATGATGAACTGTGATGTCTCTTCTGAAACACAGGTAAGCCATTTGGTGGCGGCAGGCTTTGATGAGTTCATTGCTGTCCATTTGGGTGGAAAATCTTCTGGTTGCTTGCGACATCAGGCTTGAGCTTGCTTTGAAAAGAATCTTCTGAGTTTCACGTTCTTCTCTCTTTTTGATAAAGGAATTGAGTGAAATTTCAAACGAAA
>JADBJO010002206.1:0-5000 GCA_016801955.1 Conus betulinus
ACCCTGGATGCAAGCAAAGGTCTCGAAGGGTAGAGCGAGGATTGGGGGGGGGGGGGAGGGTGGGTGGGTTGGGTGGGGGGTGGGGTTTGGGGGGGGAGGAAGAGGAGGAGGAGGTGGGTTCTTGAGTTTAGGCGGGCGGGAGGGTGGTACATAAACTATTGACCTATGGCTGCGTAATGAATGTGAAAAAAAGGGGGGGCGGGGGGGGGGGGGTGGGGAGGAAAAGAGAGAGAGATCAAAAAGGTGGTGGCGGTGGGTGGTGGGGGGGGGGGATTGGCAGTTTTTTTTTTTTTTTTGATAATGTAATACATTTTTTTTCTCTCTCTCTGTGTCTCTCGTCTCTCTCTCTCTCTCTCTTCTCTCTCTCTCTCTGTCTGTCTGTCTGTCCTCTATCTTGTCTCTCTGTATGTCTCTATCTCGGTCTATCTGTCTCTGTCTCTCTCTCTTCTCTCTCTCTCTCGTCATCTCTCTCCTCTTCTCAACGCGCTGGTCTCTTTGTCTCTCTGTTTGTGTTTGTGTGTGTAAGAACACAAGACCAATGATTATGTGCGGAACCTGGTCACTAACCTAGTTGGGCCCCGAACCACTTCTGGCAACCGTCAAACGACGGAATGATGGCATGGTTTGGGCCACATCATTCGTCACAACACCCTCTCCAAAACCATCCTTCGAGGTACCGTTGAAGGAGGGCGCAGACGAGGACGGCAGAGAAAGAGCTGGTCCGACAATATATAAAGGACTGGACCAAAATGACCATGCCAGATCTCCTCAAGACAGCCACCAACAGAAGAGCCTGGAGAGAAACGGCGGCTGCCTCATCACGTCCCCCCAACGACCCCAGCGGTCAGGGTAAAACAGACCACATTAGAACAAATGAACACGAAGAGAACGAGCAGTCACATATCTTCTCATACTCGGGCGCGAGATCGATGTTCAACATCGTCGTTTTCATTGTCCTGAATGTTGTCTGTTTTACTCGAAGAAGACCTAAGAGGTCGAAGTGCGTCGTGTTTCTGATTTCGTAACCTGTTTGTCCTTATTGTCTTGCGGAATCACTAACAATTCTTTTTTCTTAAAGATTTAATCCAAAGACTGTTAAACAAAACAGGGTGGCGTTAGGAGTGGGTGGGGAGAGGAGGGGGGAGTCGGGGGGGGGGGGGGGGGGGGGGGGGGGGGGCACGCGAGGGGGTGGCCTGTGGGGGGGGTCGGGGGGGGACGGGAAGGGCGACAAGAACGATGATAACTCATGACATGAAGTGATGCGACGAAAGGCTCTGGTGGTGTTCGACATTGAAGGGTAAGATGACACACCCTATTGGTCGGACGGGTTGACCCCCCGGGCGGGTGGTAGGGGGGGGGAGGGGGGGAGGGGGTGGGGGGGGGGGGCACCCCCGTGAGAGGACGAG
Organism: Conus betulinus; assembly: GCA_016801955.1. NCBI lineage: Eukaryota > Metazoa > Mollusca > Gastropoda > Neogastropoda > Conidae > Conus > Conus betulinus. Next base: position 1,407 of record JADBJO010002206.1, read on the forward strand.
GTGAGCCCGGACTAACTAACGTTAGTAGCTAGTTAGCTCAGTCCACCTCTAACAGAGGACACTTAATTCACGTCCCCTACCCAGCCCTCCTGACCCCCACCCCCACCCCCCCTCCCTCCCCCTCACCCGCGCACCACTCGGACATCGAGTGACTGACCGCACGGGGCACGCGCTTTCCGGGGCATTACATGGACAGTACGTAACAACCCTGGACGCTTTCCAGTCAGTGAGCGAACGACGGGTGACGGCGGGTTGTTGGTTGGGTAAAAGGAGAGGGGGGGAAGTGGGAGGGATATAGGGGGGGGGGGGGGGGGGGGGGCGTGTGTTTGTAGTGTGTCTGTGTGGTGTGTGTGTGTGTGCAGGGATGTAAGGGAAAGGTGGGGAGTCGGGGGAGGAGGCGGAGGGGGCGTTGGTGGTGGGGGTGGGGGTGGAGGATTTATGGTGATTGCTTTTTTAGAACAGTGATGGCAGGGCGGCCTCACGCTCTTGTGTCAACCCCCATTAAGCTGTCTCCTTCAGTATGGCCCAATGAAACACAGATGTGTGATGAAGGTTCAGGGAATGTCCTGCCCCCTCTTTTTGTGTCTGACAGAGAGAGAGAGAGAGAGAGAGAGAGAGAGGCAGACAGACAGACAGAGGAGTGAACGGGACATAGTGAGAGGGGGTGCAAGAGAGAGAGAGAGAGAGAGAGAGAGAGAGAGAGAGAACAGGACGTGAGGGAAGGGAGAAGGGTGCGATGCGGAGAGAGAGAGAGAGAGAGGTGAAACGCGACATAGAGGGAACGGGGGGGGGGGGGGGGGGGGGGGGGGGGTGGAGGGGGGAAAGGGTGTGGCGAGCGAAGGATGGGGAGAGGGAGATTGTTCTTTGAGAGCGATGGGGAGGGGAAGTGTCAAGTCAAATTAGTCTTATTGAGGTGTGTGCTGTGTGTGTGTGTGAGTGGCGCGCGCGCAGCGGTGTGTGTATGTGAGACAGAGAGAGAGAGGCTGTGACTGTTGAGAGAGAGGGCGAGTGGCATCCATGCATGGTATGGTGTGGCGTGCATGTGTGTCTGTGTGCGTGTATTAAAGAGGAATTACGGGACAGTTGCAACGACTGTGAAAGATAACACTATAACATATTTCATCGATGAGAGGTAGGTGTGTGTGTGGTGTGTGTGTTGTGGGTGTGTGTGTGTGTGTGTTTAATGTAGTCTCTGTATAGGTATGTTTTTGCTTATGTGTATGTTGAGAGGGTGCGAGAGAGGAGGAAGGGGGGGGGGGGGGGGGAGGGGGAGGGGGAGGGGGAGATAGAGAAGAGTCAAAAAGAGATGCAACGACTGTTCAGAGACGTTGAGACTAGCGACGGGCGGGCATCTAAAACGGAAGAGGATAATATAAAACTGTGTTGCTGAGAACAGTTCTCACACAGTTCTCACACAATGACACCAAAAAACTGCTGTGAACCAAAGACGGGTGTCCCTAAAGCTTTTGCTATGAGGGGTGTAAAACTCAACTATTTCAGTGTCTCACACATCCCACGCTCCGCAGACGTAGCCAGCCACACACAGGACACACTCACATGACCTTTCACCTTGAGTTATGCGCGCGCACTCTGCGCGAATGCTGCTACCGTTGAAACGAAGAAATTGAGGTCATTGTGAGATCACTACAGATTCAAACGTTTGGCAGCGTTCAGGCATTAGCAGTAAGATAGTAAAATGCTTTTATTAACAGCAACGTTACGGATACCTGCCCATGAACTTGGGTATTCGACTAGCTGACATGCGTGTGCCGGTTATCGATCGTCGCTCTATGGGAAGAAGGCTACACGAATGAATACTCTGTGTGATCGAATTTTTAACTGAATCGCTCGGTCAGTGAAACGGTCGCCATTTGGGAGGGGAAAGTAAGCCTTGTGTGTTGTGTGTGTGTGTTATAAAGAAAAATGATTCTTGATCCGCCAAACACAGGAGGAGACAAACAAATTACAAGACTCGACAGTTTTTGTCTTGTAATTTGTTCGTTTGGCCCGTTGTCTGGCGGATCGAGAATCATTTTTCTTTGGTTAAAAGATTCGCATCACTCTTCGCCTGCAGTCACCCACTCTGGAAGTCTGCATGGGTTATGTTGCTCCTGATCCGGGGAAAAACAGTTCTGAATGGACAACTGCAAGCAATACTGGTAGGGGAAGATAATCCGAACAGAACATTGTTCAAATCTGCCAACTTAATGCGCTTGCAATGTCTCAGGACAGGTTCGCTTGAAAATCGTGTTGCTGTGGTTTTCTCCTTATCTTGTAATGACTTCAAAAAACAAAACAAAAAAAGTCACACCAACCCAGGGTGGGGTTGGGTATCAAAGACTGTTACTATGTCAGATTCAACTCTATGTTTGTGTATCGTACCAAAACATGCTTAAAAAACGGCTCTAAACCGGACAGAGACGACATCATCATCGTACAGAACATCGTTATAGCACTAAACTTGCTGTCCCAACCTCTGTGCCACTCAGAGGCAGTGCACCCACGCCGCTCATTCCGACACCCCTCCACAGCCCACAGCCCGGTGGCCCCGCCGCAGCCCCGGACCGGCAATCACAGGGAGCCAGCAGTCAATGTCAAGTGGCAACCCACCGGAGGAGACACTGTACTGCTGCCGAGTCACTTCGGTGATGTTCAGTGGCGCCCTCGTCTGATCTAACATACGCAGGACACCACCTACTAACACCCCCTACTGACGACAATAATTGCCTAGTCGCGGAGCCGGCGTGAGTGAACTCTCTCCCTCGGAGGGCGCCACCACGTCCGTCCAACGACAGCCCCATGGACTCGCCGACACCGGGTGACCCCGACGGAACCCAAACCAAGGCCACAGACGTGCAGAGGACATCGAAACTGAGGTCACCATGAGAACAGGGCATGAAGGGCCACATGAACTTGAGACTTTTTTTTTTTAATGCTGATCAAATGAGAATGAGGATGATTAAGATGATGCTACGGACTTCCATTTCGGTTTGAGACCACATGACAGGGCTGCTCTACGCTTCCTTTCATAACATATCCCGGGCGCCAACCAGGCCCGAGAGACACAGGCACCTGCAGTGACGGTCAAGAAATTTGAGCAACACTCTCAGAAACGCATCCATTAAGTGGATGAAAACTCGACTGTGTGGTCCCAATCTTCCCAACTGAGTCCGCAGCAAAATCAACTCGGGGTGGTTGGAGCCGGTCGGGGCAGAAAAACCTACATGACTCTGATGGGATTCGAAAACCACGACCTCCCAGCAGGGAGTCCGCAACGCTAACCCACTTCGCACGGCGGCTGGTGGTGCACTTATAGCACTAAACTTTGGATATATCATACTTTCTGCTTCATGCTCAGGGCCCCGCCGCGCCCCTAAATAAAAAAAAAAACAAAAAACCAAAGAAAGAAAAAAAGAACAGAAGGAACACTGATCTAAAAGAAACGTTTTTGTTGTTGTTGTTCGGGGGGGGGGGGTGGGGGGGGGGGGGGGGGGGGGAGTTGAAAAAAGGGATATGAAACATTCAGAACCATGGCAAAGGACTAAGGACAGAGAGTCACCATGGAAAAGGCGTTGAGAGAAAAATGGATCTCTG
>JADBJO010002206.1:10000-17500 GCA_016801955.1 Conus betulinus
GACACACCAAATCTTTTCATCACTTTTTCACCATAATATTTGTTTCAGCTTAATCAAAATGTACGGTTCCACGTCATCATTCTTCTTAAACATTCGATTCTCTTTTGGGGGAAAAAAATCGGCTACGGCTCTTTCGCAACATGCAGGCAGTAATTCTTTCTGTGAAGCATTTTAGGAATCCTGTAGTGCGTTGAACACCCTGATTGTACCATTCATATGCAAAATTACACATATGTTGAATGTGCGTCAACAAAACACTTAAGATTCCGAGGGTCTAAGCACTGCATACAATTTCGAGTTAGATATAACTCCAAGGGTTCTAGAGCAGCATGCCGTTTATACAGATCAAAACAAAATCAAATTCATATCATGTTCGGCTGTCCGGCTCTAAATGTGTTTAGGAGAACACTATTGAGACCAAGAGATTAAAAGTAATCCCCCTCCGTGTGCATAGCAAATGAGATTCAGGCATGCGAACGCAGACTGACGTTTCGGCATGATTTTCGTGCTAAGAGGAAGGAAATAGAAAGGACGGATGAAAAATGATAGGAATCTGTATTCCCCCCCCACCCCCCCCCCCCCCCCCCCCCCCCCCCCCCCCCCCCCCCCCCCCCCTTTTTTTTTTTTTAAACGCATACAAGCGTGCGCTGGACTCCTATTTTATATGTAAAAGTACTACTGCTTACTTTCTTCCGCTTCATTCGAACCAGAACTAGCACATCATTCATAAAACCAGATGCGAGTAACAATATATATATATATATATATATGTGTGTGTGTGTGTGTGTGTGTGTGTTTGAGCTTCGATTTGGAGCGTAATGTTTGTCAGTGTTGGCTGGATCATTTAGTTCCACAACAAACGCGTTCATCTGATCAGGCTTCGGAAGAGAGGGAGAGAGAGAGAGAGAGAGAGAGAGAGAGAGAGAGACAGACAGACAGACAGACAGACAGACAGAGACAGACAGACAACCCAGTGAACCCGGTCCCCTGACTTCTCGTGTTGCCACAGGTTACCCTGCTCGGAGGGTCGCTGCAAGGACTACAACGAGTACCGCAACAATGTTCAACGCCGGCCGTCACTTCACCACCTTCCTCCTGCCCCACGGCGCCCCCCACGCCCTCCGGCCCCTCATCGACCGCGTGGTCAGCGCCTACGAGAACTGCTCGCTGACCACCAAGGAGCTGGTCAGCCGCATGGACAAGATCGTCACGCTGTACCGCACCGGGGCCTACCTCAACCGCTCCAGGCCATCTGACTACGACACCAGTGAGTTTTTGGTCTTTTTTTATTATTATTATTATTCAGGGAGGGAGACACGTGGAAGTGGGGGCGGGGGGGGGGTGGGATGGAGGTGGAGGGTGAGGGGAATGGATAGGGATGTGAGTGAGTGGGGGTGGGGTGGGGTGAGGGAGGTACAGAACGATAGTATTTTTTATGTTGGTGGTGGTGTGCTTTTTGGTTGGTTGGTGGTGTGTATGTGTGGGTGGGGGGGGAGGGGGAGCGCGCGCGCGCGCGTGTGTGTGTGTGTGTGAGAGAGAGAGAGAGAGAGAGAACCTGGTAGCACAGTGCGCGTGGTGAATTTGATATGACTATGAAACACGAAGTAAGGTAATCTCACTGGAACAAAGCAGTTGCCCCTGGCCCAGATACCGAACACAATTTACCGTTGATCAATCAGTGAGGTCAAAGGCTCGTTACTCCAGTGCTTATTAGGTTGGGTCGCTGGGCGGCGCGGTATTGTCACCTTTCTTTTCTTCTTGTGACTTCCACCTGCAATCACGATGTTTTGAAACGTATCTTAAAAGGTGTTTAAAAAATAATCCCGCCAGTTAACATGGACAAATTTGAATTTTTTTTTTTTATAAAGTACTGCCAAAGAACGTAGACGGACGAATCACAAGACAAAACAAGACCTCTTAAAGGTCTTCTTCAGGCAAGAGAAACAACATTCACCACAACGAACGTGAAGAACTAGCAGTCACTTACCTTGTCAAATTCGGCGCAGTGACTTATCATTTCGATGCCGGAATTAACACTGCACCCCACAAAACATTTGTCCCCCGAACGTATAATGGATTTCTTTTAGAGAAAAGTTGTTGTTGTTGTTGTTGTTGTTGTGTCATACCTGGCTAAAAGACTCCAGGGATCATCCGAACAGCCGAAATACTTGAACACTATGGCAAAATGCATCAGCTGGGGATGAGAACATTACGTGTGTGATCGTTTTTTATTACCCCGCCGTGACAAATTGGGGAAAGTTGGTCAACTTTGAAACTCCTCAACGAAACGGGAGGTAATCACATAGTGAAGAAAGGAATGATTGTGTTTACTGATATTCAAATGAAGAATTTTAATAACTATATATATATATATATATATATATTAATAACTATATATATATTGAACAAAATGGAAGTAATACGGGTATGAGAATGACTGCACGTCATACATGTAAGTTGGTCTGTTCTGTAGTAAATAACACGGGAAAAAGGCCAGTTTGGAAAGAGCACTGCCAAACGTACAGTTATTTAAGTGTCCTCTCACGACACGAAGTTTTCAGGTCTCTGTGAAATTCGTCACGTCACAAAGAGGTAAAAACTGGCATGTTACAAAAGCGTAACAAGAGGAGAAAAACGCTTGAACACTTTTTTTTTTCCTGAACAAAGGGAGGGCGAGTGGGTCACCTTGGAAAGCTATAACAGATTGAAAGAAAAAAAAATAAATACAAAAATAAACAGAGTGATAGAAAAGGGGGAAATTACTCGCTCAAACTTTTCAGAAAATAGTGGTACTTTTGGTTTGTCATGAAAAGGCGCTCACTCCCCTTCCCATTCCTTCCTTCACCACCACCACCACCACCACCACCCGGCATTTCCACCCCAGGAGGGGTGGCAGGGGAAAGGGAGAGGAGGGGGGGAAGCAGGGGGGGGGGGGGGGGAGACGGCGGCTGGGGGGGAGAGGGGAGAGGGGAGGGGGCGGGGCAGGTGGAGATCGATTGTGACCGTGATTTGTGCGGTTCCGTGTGTGATGGGCGAAGCGAGAAAGGGGCAGGATGAAGTACCTGTCAGGGTGTCAGTCGATACTTTTTAGTTGTGCACTTGTGTCTTGACACTTCAATAGGATCTCCCCCAGGGACGGACGGGATGGGAAGGGAGGAGGAGGGGGGGGGGGGGGGCAGGAGGAAGAGACTGGAGACTGGGGAGGGGAGTCTCGGATTACCCTAGTGTCAGTCGATACTTGCAGTTTTGCACTTTTTTTTTTTTTTTTTTTTGACGCCTCTGTAGGAACCCCCAGGGGAAAATGGGGAAAAAAAAAAAAAGGTGAAGCAAGCCAACACTTAAAAAAAAAAAAGGCAAGTCTCTTTCCTATGGAGCTCTTTCGCAGAGTGTGATTACTTAGTGACGGCATTGTAATGTTCAGAGAGGTGGGGAAGGAGGAGGAGATGGGGGGGGGGGGGGGGGGGGGGGGGGGGAGATGTGTGTGTGTGTGTGTGTGTGTTGTAATTTGATGGAAGAGGGGACGAGGGTAGTGGAGAGGGGGGCGAAGGAGCTAAGGGATGGCGGGAGGGGGGAGGGTTGAGTATGCGTTACGTGAGTATGTCTTTGTGTGTGTGTGTGTGTGTGTGTGTGTGTGTGTTCTGTATGGGATGTCATAGCTGAATTATGTGTGTGATTACCGTACGACATCATTAACTGCTCTACCAGCGATAACTTTCTGTAACATCCCTCCCTTCCCAACTTTTTTTTTTCAAATAAACAGAAAAAGCTTCATTATGACATACAGCTTAGAAAGACACGAATCAATTTAGCAAAATATTGAAGGTAGTTATGCCTACTCTTTGCCAGTAAAAGAGTTACTAAACAAAGTGTTTAGAAGCAGATGAAATGTGAATTATACTGAAAATGATTGGCGATCATGTTTTAAGTAGCTGCATGACATCGTCATCTTAAACCAAAACTGTTCGTAAGCCAGTGAAAACGCCACGTTCAGTGGCTTCTTTGATGTCTTGTCATCACGTTTATCGGACTAGAGGCAGCTGTACAATCTACACTAGGTGCTTATCACATACACCCAACATTACCTATCAAACATCTTAAGATATCAACATAGAAAATCTCATAATAATCAGTCAATTTAATTTTAAGTAAGCATCATTGCAGTATTAAGAATGCATGGGTCATACTACTGAAAAAAGGCCAGTATTTTCATAGGTATTAATATTTAGACCTTCTGAAAAAGGAAAAAAAATAAAAAGAGATGTCAATATCGGACAATCAAATATTACGTGACACAGGAATTCAGTTCTTAAACAGACACACGAAAGTTCATGAGAACATGCGTCATGAGAATATTGTTTTCCATATGTCTAATCTCAAACTGGTTAATATCTTAGTTATATGTAGTGGGTACTTTTTCCAATGTTACGGCCTTTTCAACAAAAAAACAACAACAAAAATCGCGGACAAAGTTATCTTATCCATGAGTTTGTTCTGGTTGTGAAAATTGTAATGGGCATTTGGAACATTGTATCCCTCCTCGCTGCTTGTTTTTTTTGAGAGAGAGAAAAAAAATCGGCAGCTTCGTTCTGCCTCAAACTACAATGTGATGGAACCCAACAGAAGTCTGTGCGTACATGTCGGGGTGCTGTGCACTGTATGAGATAATTGATTTTATAAACCTGATCTTTCTGAGGTTTGCAGTCCCAGTGTTACAAAAGACTGCAAGGCAGAGTTTGAATCAACCCAAAGAAGAACATTGAAAGGGACACTGGTGTATTACATATGTAAGTCAGAACCTTTAAGTATAGCATATAGTTCTGTTGTGTACATAGAAAACCCTTTATCAAGATGAAACGAGTTTTTTGAACTTTTAGGTATAGAATGGCAAATCCAGATCCGCTGTCAGTTGTGTCTGTTACCGATCCGCCTGTGTAGATTTTAAGGTGGTAAGGAAGACACATGTCCAGATATTCTCCTCTCACAATATTTACTAAGATATCGCTATTTTCGTTTTTCTTTTTACACTAATCACAATTTCCTACTGATATGCATCCATGGAGGCATTTGAGGTGTCATGGGAATCTTTAGAATCGACGTTATAGCATTATCATAACTTCATATGAAATCAGAGGTGAATTTATCATTGGCTGAATACACAAGACATTCGATTTTTCGTTGTTGTTTGTTTTTGTTTTGTTTTTGGAAATCCTCCTTTAAAAACCTGAAAATTTCGTCAAGTGACTTGAACCGAAAGGCTCTTCCGAATAACATATTTTGACGAATTTGTATTTCTTTGCTCACGAAGAGGTACAAATAATGACTGCTTTGTAATGCTTATTTGTATTTGCATGCACTGTGATCCCTAGGCCTACTTCAGCTACTTTGCTTCCTGAACTCTGTAATTTCTCTTTAAAAGGAATTTCCGAGCAGAAAACAAATATATACTTTTTGTCCATAGTTTAAGCTTGATCGGACTAAAAGCAGTAGACGTGTGAGTGTTTTTTGTGTCGTGTCACCCCCGGGCTGATTGATGATGATTTTTTTGAGAGCTTCGAGTTTGTTTTCCGCTTTGCAATATACAGTATATTTTCATAATGCATTTTTCAGTTTATTTTGGTGTTTGAAGACGTCAGGATGTTCGTTAGGTAATCAATGACAACAAATATAACAGTAATAAAATACCAACAACAGATGAGCCTTGCATATCAAGACATGCACCATTACGGTTGTGTGTGTGTGGTGTGTGTGTGTGTGTGTGTGTGTGTGTGTGTGTGTGTGTGTGTGTGTGTGTGTTTTTGTAACCCTGGTAATGAGCGCGTGGTAACATTTCTGATTTAGTATATTATAGATTTCAGGATACAGTCCCCTGAGGTGAAATGATAATGCTATGACGACTTAAGACTACTACCACAACTACTTCTGCTGCTGCCGCTGCCACTACTACTACTGCTACTACTGCTACTACTACTACTACTACTACTACTACTACTACTACTACTACTACTACCACCACCACCACCACCACTACCACTACTACTACTACTACTACTACTACTACTACCACTACCAGTACTACTTCTACTTTTACTACTATTATTACCATTACTTCTGCTACTACTTCGTCTTCTCCTTCTTGTTCTTCGTAGTAGTAGTAGTAGTAGTAGTAGTTTTGTTATTATTATTATTATTATTATATCATTAACAGTATTATTGTTGTTGTTGTTGTTATCATCATTATAATTATGGTGATGACGATGATGATGATTATCACTGTCATAATTATTGTTGTTGTTTCGTTCGTAGTAAGCCGGTTCAAAATTTAACATTGCACGCTTTTCGTTTAGTTCCCACCGTTTTGGTTTCCCCTCTGAAATGAATACAGCATCAGAATTGGAAGTTATTTATTTCTATTTCCTAAGAATTAATTCACGGTCAGCTTTGAAGCGCGTGTGTGTGTGTGTGTGTGTGTGTGTGTGTGTGTGTGTGTGTGTGTGTGTGTGTGTGCGTGCGCGCGCGCGCGCGCGCGCGCGTGGCTATTCGCTCCTCTACTCGTGGGTATTCCCAACTCTGCATCCAAAGTCGACGATATTATGGGTGACGGCAATACTGACGATAGAAGAGTTCCTCAGAGTCTTTCTTAGTAAGGCACCTCCCCCCTTCCCCCCCCCCCCCCCCCACCTCCATCACACCCCACACCCTCCACCCGACATTTCTGTAATAGTACGTCATCCTCCCCAATTGCCGGCCGACCGTGTCACGTGACGTCAAAATGAGCTCTGCGGCGCCAGAGTCCTCCGAACAGCAAAGGCTGCGATAGGGAAGAGGGGGAGAGGACGAGGGGCGGGAGGGGGGGGGGGGGGGGGGAAGGGAGATGAAAAACGTCGAGAGAGGGAGAGAGAGAGGGTGGGGTGTGTGGGGGGGGGGGGGGGGGGGGGGGGCTGAAAGGTGTCATTATCGAAGCGCGAGACCTGAGGAGGCATTGATCAAATAATAAGCACAGGGAAGGAGAAACCACGGACGAGGATTGGGAAAGGGGGAACCTCTGCACTGGAGGCGGAAGGGGAAAGTGGGGGGAAAAAGGAGTGGTGCGGGAGGAAAGTTAGGGGGTGGGATGGGGTGTGTGTGTGTGTGTGTGTGTGTGTGTGTGTGCTTGCTGAGGGGGGGGGAGGGAGGGGGGGTGCCTGGCACACTCCCGTTCTGTCGTGTCAGTCGATGTGGAAGAGAAATGCCATAACCTGCACCCCCCCCCCCCCCCCACTCACACCAATCAATAACAGGCAGGTTCGAAAATTTTGTTGAAAAAAAAAATAATTTAGAAAAAAAAAAAAAAGAAGAAGAAAAGGGTGGAGGAAGAAAAAACAAACAAGTTCTCGTATTCAACCGTTCCCACCCCGAATCATTTTTATCCCATGCCTTCTCATTGCCTCCCGATCTTCGTCCACCTTCCCTTCTCACCCCCCACCCCCACCCCACCACCCCCACCCCTGACCGCCCTCACCC
>JADBJO010002206.1:20000-37500 GCA_016801955.1 Conus betulinus
TCTCTCTCTCTCAGTGGCTTGGTGGAAAATAGCATTCATTTATTGCTTATCTCATCACCCTGGTAAAATAGAATTTTGTTCGTTCGTTGGTTGTTTGTTCAATGTCTGTCAGTCTGTCTCTGTCTGTCTGCGCCTCTCTCTCTCTCTCTCTCTCTCTCTCTCTCTCTCTCTCTCTCTCATTATTTCATTTTGTTACGTATTATGAATGTTGTATGATGCATGTATGAAACCCCCGTCAATATGGGACTGTGGCCTCAGACTGAATTAAACATTCGCCTCGCCTTCGCTTTCGCCTTTCTCTCTCTCTCTCTCTCTCTCTCTCTCTCTCTCTCTCTCTCTCTCTCTCTCTCTCTCTGCGTGTGTATGTGTGCGAGAAGAGAAAGATAGAGATAAAGACACACAAACATGGACACAGAGAGAGAGAGAGGGTGGGAGGAAGAGAGACAGAAAAGCGGACAGGCAGGGCAGGCAGACAGACAAACAAACAAAGTCAAAGAGTCAAACTTCTTTCTGCTTAAAACCCCACTTCATCTTCGTCTTGCAAACGAGATCAATGTGTGTTTTGAAGGGCTCACGGTCAGAAAGAAAAATGCCTTCAGGATTACGTCCCGTCTTTACGGTCTCTCAATGGCAAGGTCGCCGTGATTGGTGGACAAGAACGATCGGTATTCCTATTCTCTGGTTGTCTCCGTCTGGCCCGTCACCTCTGTTGGTGAATGTGAACGTTTAACTTGACTGCTAACCTACTCTGCAACGCAGCGGTGGGAACGCAACATTTTCATCCGATTTTTTCGAACCGTGTGGGATCTACAGGAAGACAAGAGAGACAGTTATACAGGGGAAAAGGACGGGGTGGAGATGAGGAGGGGGGGGGGGTGGAATAGCGGGGGTAGAAGGGGAGGTGGGGGGGGGGGGTAGTGGGGACGGGAGGGCAGCTAAACAAAAGGAGACGAAACGGGCGGACTACTCCGTGGGAAATCAGTGAGCGGATGGAAAGGCCGCCCAGTTCTCAGGGCTGGGTCTGTCGCCAACGGTAAAGTACACAGCCCGCTTCAGGATCCTCAACCTACCATGAACAGTGCACACAACACGGCACTTTGACACCCACAGTCCTGCTTGGCTCGCTGTCTCTCTCTGTCTCTCTCTGTCTCTCTCTCTCTCTCTCTCTCTCTCTCTCTCTCTCTCTCTCTCTCTCTCTCTCTCTCTCTCTCCCTCCCTCTGTCTCTCTCTCTCTGTTTGTCTGTCTGTCTGTCTGTCTGTCTCTCTCTCTCTCTCTCTCTCTCTCTCTCTCTCTCTCTCTTCAATTACGCACGCACACACGCACGCGCGCACGCGCACGCACGCACGCATGCACGTACGCACGCACGCACGCACACACACACTCACACACACACACACACACACACACACACACACACACACACACACACACACACACTACACACGCGCGCGATCGCACCCCTTCAACTTTTTTTTTTTTTGGGGGGGGGGGGGGGGGGGGGGGGGGGGTGGGAAGAGGTTTTCGGTTGTTTTTTTGTTGTTGTTGTTGTTGTTATCTTTGTTGCTTTTGTTCTTTGTAATATTTTTGGTTGAAAACCTCTTTTCTTGTATTCTCCTTACTCTTAAACCTATTTTCACAGTATGAGAAAATGTTGAATAAAAGGATGGAGCAACGGCAAGTTTTAAGCTTGTGACGTGTACAAAAAATACTCATTGAACATTTAACAACAGATGCTTAACTGCAAATAACGGAGCGATAAAGTACATGAAAAATTGATTGCTACAAAATAAAAATGTGAACGAATAAATGTAAAACAAAACAAACAGTACTACTACGATGACAAAGAGAGAAACACAGACACGCAGTGACGCGGGGAGAGAGAGAGAGAGAGAGAGAGAGAGAGAGAGAGAGAGAGAGAGAGAGAGAGAGAGAGAACAGCTTTAAAAGTTTTGACATGTCTTCCGCGGACTTGTGCTTACGTCAAAAATTTAAATGCCACAAAATGAAAAGTTTGATAGGTAAATGCAAACAAAAACAAACTCTACTACAACGACGTCAAAGAAAGAGACTAGCAGTGATGCGGAGGGGGGAGTGGGGGGGGGGGGGGGAGAGAGAGACACAGAGAGAGAGAGGCAATGACAGTGACAGTGATTTCCGGTTAAAAGTATTTGCTTAGTTAGCCATTTTTCGTACTTGCCGTTACTATTCTACGAAGCTAATGTTAAGAGAGAGAGAGAGAGAGCAGCTTTAGGAATTTGGACATCTTTTCCGCGAAATTGGGCATTTTCATCTCGTATTCCCATCGCTTGTACTTAACATTATTTTTTTTAAACGTTGAATGAGATAGCTGCTGCTATCGGATTCAAAAGCGCTTTGATTGTTCGATAAAGTGGTGCAGTTCTGAATTTAAATTGAGTTTATTCTCATTGCTTTTCAGGGTATGATTCCCGAAAAAAAAAAAAAAAAAAAAAAAAAAAAACAGTGCTTATGTGACTAAAATTTGGAGGAAGAAGAAGAGTTGTGTGTCTGCCAGTACTGATGTCATTTGGGCAATGCAGTGAACAGAATTCCGCAGAATCTCTCGGTGCTCCACAAGCATTGGCCGAATTGGAAGTTAGATGGCGGGTTACGAAGAACTTGATTGAGACTGTCAGTTCCAAGGTGCAGTCTGTAATGATTAATCTGATCTGTCTGTCTCCAGTGTAGTAGTGTATCGGTTTTGCTGCGTCTTGGGATGAATTGAAGCCGAGAAAGGCTCTGAGTGAGTTTCAGCACTTTATTTGTTCCAGAGTGCCTTGGTGTGCTAGGAGGTGTGTGTGTGTGTGTGTGTGTGTGTGTGTGTGTGTGTGTGTGTGTGTGTGTTCGTTTCTTTTGTTTTGTTTTGTTTTGTACAGTTCTGTTTTTACTGGTACACCTATGGGGTTTCTAGAATAAAAACAAACAAAAAATTGTCTTCCAATGTCGTGGCTTTTCCCTTCCATCCCTTTCCCCAGTCACGAGAACTCCCTCTTCCCCTCCTTTCTCTCCCCCCCCCCCCCCCCTCTCCCCACCGCCTTCCATCTGCCATCTTCTCATCATCATTGTTCCCGCCCCCTTCACCAACCCCACCCAAGTCAGGCCGTCAAGTCAAGAACACTTTATTATCTCCAGAGGTAAATTAAGAGTGGCCATAAAAAAAAAAAAAAAAAAAAAAACATGTCTATGGATCTATATTTAACAAATCACAAATTACATCCACCCTTCCACCTCCACCCATCCAACCACCACCACCCACTCACACACACAAAATAGTACACACACACACACACACACACACACACACACACACACACACACACACACACACACATATATATATATATATATATATATATATATATATATATATATATATATATATATATATATGAAATACAAACAAGCTTTCTGAACCGAATTTCATCGAAAGTTCAGTTATTATTCAGGAGTTGGATGGAATTGGAAACGAAACTGTTTTTAGTTCTGTTTAGAAAGAGTGGGGGTTAGTTTCCGCCGAGGACATTGACGAACAAAGTACACAAGACACGATGCATTTCGACCTCTTGGGTCTTCTTCAAGTGAAAACAAAACAGGTAACATTTAACATTTAGGACAGTACAAACAAAGAACGAAGAGCGACTTATCTGATGTCCATGTGGTAAGCTGTGAAGAATGGCTGACCGAAGGAAATGCAGAGGGGATTATGGGAGAGGAAGAGGGCGGGGGGGGGGGGGGGGGGGGGGGGGGGGGGGGGGGGGGGGGTTGTAGCGTGAAGGGAGGGGATGAGTGAGGCGATGGTGTTGTGTGGTCAGTTAGGTGGGGTGGTGTGGTATATGTGACGGTTGTGGTGAGGTGGATTGATAATGATGTTAAGGGGTCAGCCATTCTCACAGCTTACCACATGGACATCGGATAAGTCGCTCTTCGTTCTTTGTTTGTACTGTCCTAAATGTTAAATGTTACCTATTTTGTTTTCACTTGAAGAAGACCCAAGAGGTCGAAATGCATCGTGTCTTGTGTACTTTGTTCGTCAATGTCCTCGGCGGAAACTAACCCCCACTCTTTCTAAACTTTGCTTCGTTCTCCGCCATCAGTCGCTCCATTTTGAAAATTTGTTTTTAGTTCTGTTTGTTTTGAATTTTGGAATTTGGAGTCTTCGTCCAGAGGGCAGAACATCGTAGTTCCTTGAAAGAACATGAGAACTGCCGGCAGCCATGTTCACAGCTTTTTGTGTGACACGACATTCATACATTTTATCAACCTGTACTTTTTTTTTTTTTTTTTTACCAATAATCAGTCCACATGTAGGGCTATTCACCACGTTGTTTGCAAATGTTTTTTTGTTTTTCACACTAAGATTTCCAAACCAGCATAAAAAGCTAAAGGACAGCACTGATTCTACAAAACAACGATAAAAAAGAATATTGAAGATGTCCTTTTTTAACAAGCAAGAGACCGAAGTTTCTGAAGACAGTATATTCTAATTTGGCTTTTTTTTTTTTTTAGATAAATTGAGTATTTGCATTAAAATTTAGCTTATCATCCAAAATAAACATGCTTGATGTCGGAGACAGTTTGTGTGATGGTGCTTGCGGTACTGTTGTTGTTGTTGTTGTTGTTGTTGTGTTGTTGTTGTTGTTGTTGTATTCGTCCGTGTCAGGGGACTGAACTTTTCTTGTGATTTCATGCTGGACAGTTTTTATCTGTCTTGCCCAAGATGGAGATCTGAAAACTGAGCGCTGCGGTCAGGTCTTGGGCCTGCATCTACGATAAAGTTGATTAATTTAAGGGGAAAGAGAAGTTGGATATATATATATTATTCTGATTCTTCAGCAAAAGAAGCAGAGACCAGATCTCTATCTCTGTCTGTCTGTCTGTCTGTCGGTCTGTCTCTCTCTCTCTCTCTTTGTCTCTCTGTCTCTCTCTCTCTCTCTCTGTCTGTCTCTTTCTCTGTCTCTCTCTGTCTCTCTCTCTCTCTCTCTCTCTCTCTCTCTCTCTCTCTCTCTCTCTCTTTTTGTCAATGATATTGACTTCAGTTGTATATAGCGAATTAATTAATTGGTTATTCTGTACATATTTGAGTGTGTGTATGTGTCCCCAGGACTGGGTGGAAAAAAAGTATTTATATACTTATCCTATTATCCTGGTAAAATAAATTTCGTTTCGTTTCGTTTCGTTTCGTTTCTCTCTCTCTTTGTCTCTCAGTGTCTGTCTGCCTCTCTCTCTTTTTTCTCTGTCTGTCTTTCTGTCTCTCTCTGTCTGTCTGTCTCTCTCTGTCTCTGTCTCTGTCTCTCTCTGTCCCTGTCTTTCTCCCTCTCTCTCTCTGTCTGTCTCTCTGTCCCTCTCTCTCTCTCTCTCTCTCTCTCTCTCTCTCTCTCTCTCTGACTTGCCGACTAATGGTGGTCGACGAAACGTGGCACAGGGTACAAGGTGGTCGGGGCCAGTGACCTCCCCGGTCAGTTCGACTACCGCTGCCGCATGTCCATGTCGGGCGGGGGCTGCACGCTGTCCGTCTTTGACCAGCGCGAGGCCGAGGACCTCTGTGACGTCGACCCGGACTGCAAAGGCTTCATCCTCACCAAGCAACGCACGTGGACAGGTGGGCTGGCTCTCGCCGCTTATCTGTGTCACAGTGTGTGTGTGTGTGTGTTGTGTGTTGTGTGTGTGTGTGTGTGTGTGTGTGTGTGTGTGTGTGTATGTGTGTGAGTGTGTGTGTGTGTGTGCGCGTGCGTGTGTGTGTTGTGTGTATGTGTAGTTGGGTGTGGTGTGTATGTGGCGGGGGGAGGGGGGGGGGGGGTTGGGTGGGTCACGTGTGTGTAGTGTATGTGTGGGGGGTAGTGTGTGATAGCGTGTGGTGTGTGTGTGTGTGTGTGTGTGTGTGTGTGTGTGTGTGTGTGTGTGTGTGTGTGTGTGTGTGATCCCCGAAAGTATTATGGTCTGAAAACGGGGGGTACATACCGCCGCCCCCCCCCCCCCCCTTCCCCGTCATTCTTAAGTTCTGTCTGCATGTCTCTGTCTGCTGTCTGTCCGTCCGTCTGTGTGTCTCTTGTCTCTGTCTGTCACTCTCTGTCTGTCTGTCTGTCTCTCTCTCCCTCTCTCTCTCTCTCTCTCTCTCTCTATTTGCTTTATGCAGCCATTTTGGTCATTTCTTTCATAAGTCCTGTTTTTTGTACTTCATCTATCCACACACACACACACGCACGCGCGCGCGCACACACACACACACACACACACACACACACACACACACACACACACACACACACACACACACACACACACACACACACACACACACACACACACTCAATCACCACACACACTCACTAACTAACATACATATGTATGTTTTTATGTCCACACAGGTAGGACCCTGGTTCATTTGAAGAACGGCGTGGGTCCCCCAGCAGCCAACAGCCAGACGACCTTGATGATCCGACCGTCCTGAAGCCAGCCGTCTGTCTCTCCCGCCCCTCCCCTCTCTCTCTCTCCCTCCCTCTGTGTCCGTCAGCCCAGTTCTGCCATACAAACCACGTCCCCGAGTCTTGGGCCAGACGTCTGCCACTGACTGACTGGATGGAACCGGTCGCCCCCCACTGCAGGCAGCATTCTGTGATAGCCTCTGCTCTACTGTGTATCACTAACTACCTACCGTTTCTGTCATCGTGTGCCAGTCGCTCTCTCCCTCCACACTTCACAGACTGTTGTGATGAGGATGAGTGTCGGGATTCCCTCATCACTTCACGGACTGGTGATGAGGATGAGTGAGTGTGGGGATTCCCTCATCACTTCACGGACTGGTGATGAGGATGAGTGTCGGGATTCCCTCATCACTTCACCGACAGACTGTGATGATGAGTGTCGGGATTCCCTCATCACTTCACCGACAGACTGTGATGAGTGTCGGGATTCCCTCATCACTTCACCGACAGACTGTGATGAGTGTCGGGATTCCCTCATCACTTCACAGACTGTGATGAGGATGAGTGTCGGGACTTCATCACGTCACAGACTGTGATGAGTGTAGGCTGTCCTCATCATTTCAAAAACTGTGATGAGGATGAGTGTCGGTATTCCTCATTGCTTCACAGGCTGGGTTAGGATGAGTGTCGGAACTCCCTCATTACTTCACCGATTGAGATGAGGATGAGGGTCGGACTCCTTCATCTCTTCACAGACGGGATGAGGATGAGTGTCGGCGTTCCCCATCACTTCACAGACTTCGATGAGGATGAGTGTCGTGTCCCTTCTCACTTCACAGACTTCGATGAGGATGAGTGTCGTGTTCCCTCTCACTTCACAGACTTCGATGAGGATGAGTGTCGTGTTCCTCGTCACTTCACAGACTGGATGAGGATGAGTGTCGGGAGTCCCTCATCACCTCACAGACTGGATGAGGGCGTTGTAAGTGCCGACGTCCCTCACATGTCAGAGCTCTGGCCGTCGGCGCAGCTCCGGCCCGCCAGAAGGCAGACAAGGCGTTGTTGTCTTTCCACACTGGTGTATTGCCCCAGAGTCTGGATCGGGTGGTGAGGATATGAGGTGGGGAGGGAGGGGGCGGGGTGGGGGGGGGGGTTCAAACGCCGGGGAAACGCAAGCTTTGTGGAGCGCGAGACTCACGCACGATGAAGCGGGGGCACAGGTGCTCGCTCGCCCAGAGCCCCGTCAAGGACAGTGTGTTCGAGTCCATTTTGTGGACTGACCCATGTTGTTGTTGTGTGCTTGCTGATGTTGACTGGGACTGAAAGTGGTTGGATCCGTAATGTGTCGTGCTGTGCACAGGGGGAGGAGAATCTGTTCTGTCATAGAGGTGAACCTCACCAGCGCATGTTCACAAAGCACTCGGGGAGGGGGGGGAGGGGGGAGGGGGCTCATGTCCTCATACGCACGCACGCATACACGCACGCTTGTTCTTAACACTTGTGGGAGTGAGAATGACTGAACGAACGATGATTTATCCATTGAGGCTTTTCGCGGGTACGTGAACGAAGTACGAAGGTTTATGATTACTATTAACAGTATCGGAAACAATAAGAGTAAAGACGACCGATTTAATGAAGAAAAAAAAAGGAAAAGAGACAGAAAGGGAAAAGAAAGTAAAAGTAGAACGTAAAATGAAGCTTTCTCTCTGTGTGTAAAGCCATAGACAAAGTCAAAGGAAACGAATGAATAGCGTCAGGTTTTGTGCAAAATATAGATAAGCTCAGTTGTAACAAACAAGGGTCACGGTAAATTGTTAACTATGGAGAAAGAGAGAGAGAGAGAGAGAGAGAGAGGATTCAAAAGAACAATCAAGTATGTGACATTAAACACCACCAAGACACCTCACCAGAAAACAAAAAAGACCACCCACTTATTCGAAGTGGTTAGGATATATATATATATATATATATATATATATATATTTTTTTTTTTTTTTTTTTTTTTTTTAATGGCCTTCAACTATCCGTCATGGGACATCAGCAAGATGATCTGACAGGATCATAGAGTGTGGGTAACAGGGAGAGTGAGGGACTACAACCAAGTGTTCACAGGCTCACAGTCTGGACGGAAAGGGTGGGGAATTTCTCTGACCTGACCTTCAGCTCTGTGAGGAGGGCGCGTTCGACGATTGATAGACAACAGCCTCCGCTGGACCTAACCTGCAGAGGAATGTTCGCCTGTGCAGCTGTAACGACGCCAAGCGCATTTTATGGGCCCCCCTTGTGTCTGAGACTCGCCAACACACAGATAAGAGAGGTAGATTATTTACTGAACACCACCGAAGTGATTCAGCAACAGAGCGGGGTCTTCGTCACTAGGTTGTCCTCTGGGCGACCAGACTTGGTTGGTTGTTCCCTGTAGACTGTTGGCGCTCGGACACATGACGGGAGGATATTGCGTGTGGTTGTGTGCGGGGAATGAGCGGTTTAAAAGTAAATATATATATATATATATATATATATATATATATATATATATATATATATTCCTCGTGAGAGGACTGAGAGATGGGGCAGTGAAGACTGCCGACCCATTGGCTGCCTGTCCCTGTGATGCCGTTGTCCTGGGCTGGGTGTGGAACCGTGATGGCTTCACGCTAAGCAAAGTTTTACCGCTAGTCTTCTCACATCCTTAGGGCGCTGGTTTGACAGGCCGTTCATGTGTGTGTGTGTGTGTGTGTGTGTGTGTGTGTGTGTGTGTGTGTGTGTGTGTGAGTGAGTGAGAGAGAGAGAGAGAGAGAGAAAGGGAGTGGGATTTCTATCCATGGATATTTGTATCAATGCAACACAGTCTGTAGAATTTTTCTCATGTGCCCAACGCACTCACATATGGAAAGAAAAAGAAAACAAAAAACAAACAAAAAAAAAAAACCACGAGGAACTCACTAACCGACGCTAGAAAAGGGTTTTCGTTTGTTTGTTGGGGATGGTGTGTGTTTGTTTTTGTTTTGTTTTATCAGATTGATGGATGACGAGGAAAGCCTTTTTTTTCATTTGTCCAAAAATCTCTCGCCAAGATTTTTTTTTTAAAGAATACGCATTTTGGTTTGCAGCCTATGTTGAAAACGGATGAAGAAATTCTGTTTTAGTTCCATGTGATAACGACGTTGTGGAAAAAAAAAAAAAAAAATGCAGAAAAGAGAGTATATGGTGTAATGTAAACGCCAAAATTTACAGGTTCATTTTTGTCCATAGCTATACGGTGCTACCTTATACATTGTAAACTGAAGTTCGAAGGCTCAGCAGAGCTCTAATAACCAACCAGATATCGGCGTCAAATCGGTAAAGATTGCTTTCCGAGTTTATATCTGATTTATTGATTTATTTAGGTACTTATTTGGATTTTTTTTTCATTAAGTGATTTAAGCTACCCTTCATCTTCAAGTTCAGGTTCAGTCACCAGGCAATAGCTCAGCCGACCAAATTGAGGCTTTTCATCGCTTTCAAACTCAAATAGGCAACAACAATAACAACAAAACTAACAGCCATATAAAAAAAAAAACCCAAGTGAGACTATCGAAAAGGAAAGAACCTGAAAAAGAATAGACAATGAAAGCGGGTTTGGCATGGTAGCTAAGGTGTCGTCATCTCGTGGCAGATACAAGAAGGCTGTGTTAAGCACATCCCGCATTCCCCTTGATTTATCGCTTCCAGACTGAAAAAAAAATGAGGTAAACCATTGAATGCCACAAAAATACGTTAAAAACAAGCCATTCGTGTAAAAACTAAAAAAGTCACCGCAGAATGAACAGAAGGTGCAAATGTAAAAAAAAAAAAAAAAATGTTGATGAACACCATTGAAATGCCACAAAAATACGTAAAAAAAAAAATCATACGGGTAAAAAGTCACTGAAGAATTCCAGGATGAACAGAAGGTGTAAATGTAAAAAATAGTGATGAAAATAATTGACACCCCCCCCCCCCCCCCCCCCCCCCCCCCAAAAAAAAAAAAAAAAAAAAAAAAAAAGTTTAGAAAATCATTCGGGTAAAATGTCACTGCAGAGTGAACCGAAGTGTGTAAATGTAAAAAAAAAAAAAAAAAAAAGTTTATATAAACCATTGAAATTCCACAAAAATACTCTCTTTTTTTTAATCCATTTGGGTAAAACGTCACTGCAGAGTGACAGAAGGTGTAAATGTAAAAGATGTTGATGAAAACCGTTGAAATGCCACAAAAAAATACGTCCCAAAACAAGCCATTTGGGTAAAAAGTCACCGCAGAAAGAAAGGAAGGTACCGTCTGGACAGTGTGCCTAATTTTCACCACCTGTCATCACTAGTTGACCGAAGAGGGCCTTTGCACATAAAAGTATTAAGTAAATAGCAGTAAATAGTTCCTCTTTAACTTTCAGCCGCAAGTTGTAAAAGGTATTTGGGGGGAGAGAAAAAAAAAACTCCGCCAGATAACATGGACAAGCGAATTACAAGACAAGACACGACGCGTTTTGACCTGAGTGTTTGTCTGTTTATCTTGCCTGAAGAAAACCTTAAAGGTCGAAACGCGTCGGTTTCGTCTTGCAGTTCGTTTATCTGGCGGAGTTGTTTCAAACACCTTTTTGAAATCTGTGTAAATTTCCGCCTGCAGTCACCTCGCTACGCCACTAACTTCAGCCGCAAGCTGAGTGTGGTTTGCAGAGCTATGCCGTTGGGAATTGAGTGATTCTAGAGCGCCTAATTGTAATCATCTTCTTGGAAAAACAACCATTTTTTCAACACGAACACAGTTATTTAGGGAAAAAATGAAAAAGCCACCCGTACAACTGTCTTCAAGTGGTTGGTTTCCTGTTTTAGTGAAAAGTTGAGGAAACCTTTCCCGCCACTGTCTGTCTGAATAAACCAACTTCAGGGCTCTCACGGTGTATCACACATCACATACAACACGGGACACAACAAGAGTTACTTCAGGGCTGTCACGGTGTATCACATCACATACAACACGGGACACAACAAGAGTTACTCCAGGGCTCTCACGGTGTATCACATCACATACAACACGGGAGACAACAAAGAGTTACTTCAGGGCTCTCACGGTGTATCACATCACATACAACACGGGAGACAACAAGAGTTACATCGTGGTAGGTCCATGGCGACTGATTCCTACAGAACTGGGACGCTGATCTCAAGCGTTTTTCACTTGAGCTGATGGATGAGGTTGAAAGTTGTCGAGCAATGAAAGTCAGTATGAAAACAGGGGGGCCCCTAAACTGGGTAGTTTCGCCCACTTTGACCTATGGTAAGTGTAATTTAATGTGTGTTTGCTTCATGAGTCAAGCAAGGGTGAGAAAACGATGTCATGTTTCCTAGGGATGTCGGGCAATCACTGATTGTGTGTAGACTTTACTGTCGGGTAGGGGCAGGGATTAGGATGTATAATGGGATTTGTTTTGGTCGGAAAAATCTTCGAAAAAAAGAGGGCGGGGGGGGGGGGGGGGGGGCACACTCACACACACACGCATATGCACAATGGGGATGTTTACCTGATAGCTTTGATTTGTTTACAGCCTTTACTTTCTTTCTTTTTTTTTTTAATTTTTAAGTGTGTGTGTATGTATGTAGGTATGCGTTCGTGCGTGCGTGCGTACATGCGTGCGCGCGCGCGCGCGTTTTTGTGTTTGTGTAGTCATTGTTTTAGTAGATCATTTATACGGTGATCACTCACTCACTCATTCCCCTGGCCGCTGGGGGGGGGGGGGGGGGGGGGGGGGGGGGGGGGGGGGGGGGGGGGGGGGGAGTCGTGATGAGGCAGCCGCCGTTTCTCTCCATGCTCCTTTGTTGGCAGCTGTCGTGAGGAGATCCGGCATGGTCATTTTGGTCCAGTCCTTTAGGTTTTCGGACCAGCTCTTTCTCTACCGTCCTGCGGCGATAATGTACAGAAGAAAAAAAAAAAACCGTTCCCGTACAAAATGGTAATTGTCTAATATACACAACAGTTGGTGGAATCAAAACAAGTTCGCCCTCTATGTCAGATCCTCTGTATTACATACGGCACAGGGAACGACAGTAGCTCAGAAACAGAAATTGAATTGAAAGGTCCCCCCCCCCCACCAACAACACACCACCTCCCCCCCGCCCCGAAAAATAAAAAGAAAGAGAAAGAAAAAATCTTTGCCCAGGGATAGGGAGGGATCCCCCATACAATTTACTGCCAGAGATTTCCAGGGCCGCCGCCTGGACAGGAAGAATAAACCACAAACAGACCCAGACTGCCAAGGGGCCTCCATTTACCGGGGGGGGGGGGGTGGGGGGGGTGGGGAGGGTTTTAGGAAGGATGGGGGTACGGTGAGGATGGGGGGGGGGGGGGGGGGGGTAGGGGGATAGGGTCTGTTCTTGAAGCTTATCAGAAATGGGGAATGGAAATGAAGTTTGGTTTGTTATTTTCTTGTCCCGGCGCTGTAGTGCAGATATAGATAGACCCGGAGCAAGTCCCCCCACACACACTCAATTACACCAGCAGGACCAGAATACAGGGGAACTGGTCCCCCCACCCTCCCTCCCTCCCTCCCTCCCTTCCTCTCTCTCTCTCTCTCTCTCTCTCTCTCTCTCTCTCTCGCTGAGATTTCAGTCACGGGGCGAAGATCAC
Organism: Conus betulinus; assembly: GCA_016801955.1. Taxonomy (NCBI): domain Eukaryota; kingdom Metazoa; phylum Mollusca; class Gastropoda; order Neogastropoda; family Conidae; genus Conus; species Conus betulinus. The sequence continues at coordinate 33,085 of JADBJO010002206.1, forward strand.
GTCGTGTTTGGGATCTGATGGAATTGTATGCCATCGTTCCCTTCCTCTCCCTTCCCCCCCGGGTCGCTGTCCTCTCCACACCAACCCCCACCCCCACCCCCACCCCCACCCCTACCCCCCACCCCCGAACCCTCACCTCTCTCTCCTCCTAGACGTGACGGACCAGCAGTTAGACTGGGTAGAGATAAGACCCAGTGGACTTGTGCGTGTGTATGTGGATGGGGGGGGGTGGGCGGGTGTGGGGGGGGGGGGGTGGGGATGGGGGAGGATGGACGGGAAGGTGTGTGTGTGGGGGGGGTGGGGGGGGGGGGGGGGGGGAGGTATGGGGGGGGGGGGGGGGGGGGGGGTGGGGGGGTGGGTGTGGGCCATGGGGGTTGGGGGGTGTGGGGTGGTGGGGGGGGGTGGGGGGGGGGGGGGGGTGGGGGTCTGTTGGTGAACTGTGGGGGGTTGGTGTCCGAATGGGGTTGTTGGATTCCAATAGGGGGGGGAGTGGTGGGGTGGGGTGGGGGGGGGGGGATGAAGGATTGGTGTGGTGTGGTTGTTGGGGAGTTGCACAAACCGGTCTATAGATTATGCCAACAAAACGCTGATTTGTCGGGGTTTGTTTTTTTTTTTTTTGTTGTGTGTTGGGGGGGGGGGACACCTTGGGGGGGGTTTTACCATGGGGGCGGGGGGGGTGGTATGGGTGGGCCCGATAGGGATAAGAAAGGAAGAGCATGGCCAGTTGTCCTGGGGGGGGGGAACTTGTGAAAGACCTTCATTTTGTGTTTTGTCTCCAGTGCCCGAACAGTGTCAAAAGACTCCATCGCCGTCTTGGGTTGATTTCTACCATCTGTTGCTTGAACTGTGTTACTCTCCAGTGCCCGAATGGTGTCTAGCAACGGATCAATTTTTTTCTTTTTTTTTTTTTTTTTGTCTCTTAATTTCATACCTCCCTCCTCACCTTCCTCGTAAATTAATAAAAAAGGCGAGAGCGACAGGAAAGATGCTCTCAATGATCTGATAATTAGGAATCTGAATGACCGCCGTATTACAAACCGATCTGAATGACCGCCATCTTGAAAACGGATTTTTCGACAAGAAACAAAGCACGTACGTGAACATAACTTGATGTCTCGTGGGTCGTACAGCGCTGCGGCTGACAGACGGATCTGAATGTGAATTGTTGAAGAAGTGCGTGCTGTTGGTTGTTGTTAATGCTGTAGAAACCCACTCGTACCCACATACAGACACGCGTGCTCGTGCGCTCCAAACCTTTTGTTCTTGAACAGAAAGTGTTTCGAATGGAGGGCCGCCGAGTATAGGAGGTTACGAGCGTACTACGATGAGTTGACTCTTACAAGACTGTCTGTTCAGATCTCTCTCTCTCTCTCTCTCTCTCTCTCTCTCTCTCTCTCTCTCTCTCTCTCTCTCTCACACACACACACACACACACACACACACACACACACACACACACACACACACACACACACACACACACACACACACGTCGTAGCCTATTGAAAAGACGTGCATTGAAAAGGTTTATGAAGCCTACAAAAACTTGGTTCTTATTAAAATACATCTGCCTCACTCCAAATTGTTCTGCTGTGACAAATCCCAGTCAGCAACTTTTTCTTACAGCATTAAAAGTGGAAAGATTACCTATCAATTGGCCAACACAAACGTATTAGGAAAAAAAAAAAACCCGAAAACTTGAAGCCATGTTTTACAGGCTTAAGCTAAACGCTTTCCGTACAAAATTTTGCAAAAAATTTAAATTGCATCTGCGGAGCAGTTGAAAGTTTCACAACCCAGCATCTTCTTTTCCATTGCGCATATTTCAAAAATGAAAATCCTGACTTCCTGCAACTTGATGGCACGTGTATTTTCCAGAACTTACCAGTTCTTGTTTCTTTTGTTAATTCCTTAATGATTAGTCCAATGGACTCTTTTTTGTAACAGGTATTCCTATATAAGCGCTTAAAACATTTTGGTATACCAGATATCCTGTACTCTTTTATGTTTTAATACTTGCTTTGGGCTAATGTTAATTGTAAATAATTTTAGTATGAATCGCTATGTATAGCTAACTGTTCATAATAAATCTCTTATCGGTCCATCAACACACACACGCGTCACACACACACGCGCACACACACACGCGCGCGCGAGCACGCGCGCGCACACACACACACACACACACGCACACACGCACACGCACGCATGCATACACACGCTATTTCCCTAACTCTGTCTAAAATCACTTTATTTGAATAGACGTTAAATTGAAGAACGAAACGTCATAGCCTATTTTTAGGTTCAGACACTTCATCAAAGACGCACGTTCTTGATCCTCTAAAAAAGACCGACCGAACTACGAAACAGCTGTCAGTAAATATTACATGGTCTTGGATCGAAGCATGGAGAGAAAAAAAATAATCAGCATCTTTTTTTTTCGTCCCAACAGGAGCTAAGCCAGACTCTGATAGAGTGGAAAATGTTCAAGGTTCGAGTCTCTTGTCGATTGTACTAGATGTAGATCAAACCTAGGTCTGTCATGGAGACTCGTTTCAGTGATCTGTGTGTTGCCACTAGTTTCCCTTTCTCTGCGATTCTGGCTGTGGTTGTAGTAGAGCGACAATGGAGGATAGCCAGCAGGATAGCCGGTTTGAACATTTCCTAAACGTGATCACCGTGTACTGGCGAAGGCAGCTGATGCGTCTGAGTTCCATGTATAATGGTGCGCCCTAACAGAAATCTCATCATTTTGTTGCTTTCAAAGTTTAATGTCCATAACCAGGTGCGCCGATACAAAACTCGGGGGGATAATCAATTTTCCCCGGAGAGTGGAGGAAGTGGACCTGTCTTACTCTACACTACACTACATTGCACAACACCACCAGGACGAAGACACAGTATGATTCGAACTCGCACCCTTTGAGCAGCCCATTAAGGGTTGATAAGTTGAATGTGACCTTTGAATTTCTGAAAGAGATCAACTTTTCTCATCTGATTTAAGATTTTACAGAAAAAAAAAAAGATTTTTTAACGAAATTTCCTCCTCTGTGTTTTTAAAAAAGGTGTAGTTAAAAAAGGGGGTAGTGTGATTGAGGGTTTTTTTTTCTCCCTTAAATGACGTGTGAGTTGACTTCAACGCGGTAACAGCCCTGATGTGACTCTTTGCGGTCGGCTGGGCTATAAGCAACATCATCTCTCTCTCTCTCTCTCTCTCTCTCTCTCTCTCTCACACACACACACACACACACACACACACACACACACACACACACACACACACACACACACACACACACACACACACACACACACACACAAATCAGCATGGAGGGTGTGGAAATTCTGAAAGCGAAAGGATCTTTGCTCAAAAGTTAAGCTCGGTTTTCATTTGCACCTAGTGTAGGGATTGGTTGGACTGGTCTGGGATGTGTGCCATGCACCTAGTGTAGGGATTGCTTGGACTGGTCTGGGATGTGTACCATGAACCCTAGCTAGACTTTTCAACATCTTCCAGACGCCTTAAAGGAACAAACGTGTTTTGATTGGCAGAGAGAGAGAGAGAAGAGAGAGAGAGATGTTTGGGTGGGTAGTGGTGGGGGAAGGGGGGATGGGAGCCAGACAGAGGCAGAGAGAGAGAGAGAAAGGGTGGGGGGGGGGGGGGGGTATCGTTTATATTAGCCAGCCCCAAACAATTGCACACATCACTGCACGTTTGATGTTACGATTTTGTACTTATATGGCTTTTTTTTTTTAAGCTTTAGCTCGGTTTGTTTAGGTTATAATTTCTTGAAAACAATCTGTCTTCGCATGCTTCCTGTCCCTCTCCTTGCTGTCTCCCGCTAGTTGTATGGTACACTGTGGAGGATGAGGAACGTTAGAACTTTGAATCTGGCCCCTCAGCTCTTCCTTCTCCCCGCCGTCCCCAGATCCGACCTTTTCCTCGTGGACCCTCTCCATCACTGCCAATCAATACAGGAATCGTGGTTGGAAATGTTATTTTAGCTGTAACCACTTTTTTTTTTTTTTTTTTTTGGGGGGGGGGGGGGTTGCATGGGTTGGGTATAATGTGTGTGCCATCGTGTCAGCGTTTTTTTTTTTTTTCTTGTCTTTTCCAGATCTTAATCGACTTGTTTTTCAGTGATCATGGAATATATATATATATATATAGAGAGAGAGAGAGAGAGAGAGAGAGAGATGTATGGAAAGAGATGGAGAGATAAATGCATGGGAATCACACACACACACACACACACACACACATATATATATATATATATATATATATATATATATAATGCTGAACAACTAAGTAGTGGGGAAAACTAGTCATTCTTCCATCATTATAGTAATGACTTGGCAAAGATTTGAAATGTTTAAAAAAAATTGTAGAGTATTAAAATGAAAAACTCTTCA
>JADBJO010002206.1:50000-60000 GCA_016801955.1 Conus betulinus
CGCGCCTATATTCAGGGCACACACAGGCCTATCTTCAGAGAGACACACGCCTATATTCAGAGAGACACACGCCTATATTCAGAGAGACACACGTCTATATTCAGAAAGACACACCTATATTCCGAGAGACACACCTTTATTGAGAGAGACACACGACTTTATTCAGAAAAGACACACGCCCATGTTCAGAGAGACACACGTCTGTATTCAGGAAGACACACCCCTATATTCAAAGAGACACACGACCATTCTCAGAGAGACACACACCTATATTCAGAGAGACACATATACCTATATTCAGACACACGCCGGTGGCGGTGGTGGTGGTGGTAGTGGTGGTGGTGGTGGGTGGTGTGTGTGTGTGTGGTGTGTGTTGTGTGTGTGTGTGTGTGCGCGCGCGCGTGCGCCCGCACGTGCGTGTGAGTGTGTGTGTGTGTGTGTGTGTGTGTGTGTGAGTGAGAGAGAGAGAGAGAGAGAGAGAGAGAGAGTGCGCTTGCGAGCGCGCTTGCGTGCGTGCGTGTGTGTGTTTGTGGTGGGTGGGCGTGCGTCCGTGTGTGTGTGTGTGTGCGCGCGCGCGCGCGCCCTTAGGGCTCTATAGGTCCTTGTGTCAACAATAAAAAAAAAAAAAAAAAAAGGTGGCGGGTGGTGGTGGTGGGGGGGGGGGGGGGGGTGGTGGGGTGTTGTGGGTGTGGTGGGGTGGTGTGTGTGTGTGTGCGCGCGGGGGGGGGGGGGGGGGGGGGGGAGTGAGTACCCGGAAGGGGGTGGGTGTGTTTGTGGGTGGGGGGTGGTTCCGTGGGGTGTGTTGTGCGCGCGCGCGCGCGGGGGGGGTGTCAACAATAAAAAAAAAAAAAAAAAAAAAAGGGGGGGGGGGGGGGGGGAGTGCTACCCCACCAGCCACAAAGAATCTTTTCAGAGTCTTTTTCAAATAGAGGACAAAAAAAAAAAAAAAAAAAAAAAAACCGTGTGCTGAAACGGAAACCAGCTGCAAGACAACTCTACCGACAAGTAGATAGACTATGTTCGGGAATTTGCAAGGGAGTTAATCTGTGTCAGAACTCGCGTTCAGCGAGGGTGACCCCGCCTTTTTTTTTTTTTTTTTCTTTTCTTTTAAACTATTGAATGTAGCACCAAGATCGACCAGATGTGAATATATCTTGCTAAATAAAAGGGATTTTTTGTTTGATTGTTTGTTTGTTTGGTGTTTTTTTTTTTAAGACCACGTGAGTTGATCATTTGAATCAAACCAAGCATGTGAAGTTGCATTGAAAAAGTAATACATCAGCCTTTCTTGTTTATTCAATAACAGATGTTTGGTAAAAAGAAAGAAAAGAAAACAGAATGTAAAAAGCAGAAAAATAACAGGCATGCACCATACACTTCATATTATTGCCGAAGTAGCCGTGAATCATGGGGAAATTCGAACTGTGTCGATTCAATATGATGACACTATGCATGTGACGTAAAATGACACGGGACTGTGACGTCAATGAATAAGACTTGTCACGTGTGGAATATTTATGTCAGCGACTGGTCCGTCAAAAAGATAAAGTGATGCTCCAGATGACTGGTATGGCTTCTCATCCCAGAGAAGAGTGTGTTGGAGTCAAGTTTTTGGCAAGTGTCTGTATTACCCGTTATGTACTACAGAAATAGTGGGGACAGAAACTGTTTACGCCACTGGCCATACCACTGCCGTACAGCATTACAAAATGGTCTGTTCCACCACGGGCATTTGAAGAGCCTGGGAACAGGCTAGAATGTACTCACTACCTCGAAGCGTAAGCGAAAGGAATGGCACAGCAGAAAGGTGGCCATGCCATTTTGCATTTAACCCCCCCAAACCCACTATCTCTTTCTCGCTCCCTCTCTCCCCCCCCCCTCCTTGTGTGTGTGGTGTGTGTGTGTGTGTGTGTGTGTGTGTGTGTGTGTAATGCACATCATAGTGTGTGTCGTATGCATGCGATAAGTTTTTTGTGTGTCTGTGATGTGAGTGTAAATGTGTGTCTGTCTTCTGGGGATTCAATCTGTATGCTTCCTCTTCTATTCTCCATTTCCCACACCACCTATTGGTCCTTTCTCCCCCCGTGGTGTACGGCCATCACATTTGGGGTCAAACAGACATCGCTTCTCTCTGTCGGAACTGGGCCTGGCAGGGGATTGTGTTGGGGATGGAAGTTTTCCAGGAATCAGGATCCCCTAGGATCCTTCTCCTCCCCCCCCCCCCCCCCCCCCCCTCTACTGCCACCATCAACGCCACTATCTCTCTCTCTCTCTCTCTCTCCTCCTCTCCTCTCTCTCTCTCTCTCTGTGTTGTGTGTGTGTGTGTGTGTGTGTGTGTGTGTGTGTGTTGTCTGTCTGAGTGTGTTCGTCTGTCTCTCTCTCTCTGCTCTCTCTCTTTCTCTCTCTCTCTCTCTCTCCTCTCTCTCTCTCCTCTCTCTCTCTCTCTCTCTCTCTCTCTCTCTCTCTCTGATTATATCTTTCCATCTTTTCTCTATAACTGGCTCGCAGCCCTGGTATGGGCCGCCGCAGTCGGCTGGGCTATAAACATCATGACGTGCCTTGACTCCACGCTGCAATCCGACCCCGACCCCGACCCCCCGACCCCCCATCCCACCCCACCCGCGATCCAGCGCCCCCACCCCCCCACCCCAACCCCCACCCCCCCCCCTCCCCGCCATCCCCACCCTCTCTTTGTTTTCTTTCCAATGCACACAGTCAGACTGTGAGAAAAAGACATGGCCGGGTCGACTACGGACGCATGGAAATGTAATCCCAGCAACTGCAGAGTAATGCAGAACACGGCGCCCATCATTCTATTAGCATCATTGGGCCCTGGGCCCACCGTGAATAAATCGCCGGGACCCATCGACTGGAGCCATGCCCGGCATGTCTAATCACACAGTCAGGACCGGACGGAAGGAGAATGAAGGGGACCAGGGGAATCATTATGATAAGGAGAAGAAGGATTTCAATGTTCATTTGTCCATGGCCTGGGGGACTTCTATCCTCTCGGGCTCTCTCCAGTCCTTCACCCCCCCCACCCCCACCCCCCCCCCCCCCACGCCACGCCCCTCCCCTCCATCCTCCATCGTCCACCCTCCCATCTCCTTTCATATCAACCCCCACCTCCGTTTCTTCCCTAACCGCCATCCTCTGCCCCCCCCCCCCCCCCCAACCCCCCCCCCCCCCCCCCCCCCCCCCCCCCCCCCCCCCCCATCCCCATCTCCTACCCCATCCCCATCCCCCCCCCCCCACCAACTTCTTCTGGGATTAATCATCACCAACAAATCATCAGAATCAGCAATCACGAGGGAGCTCTTCATTGCGTAAGTCTTTTTTCTGGTCTTAAAGCGGGGTGACCGCATGCAGGCGGAAACGGAAGTAAAGGAGCAAAAAAAAAGAATCACTGGGCCGCCGAACAAAGGGAACAAACCAGTTATAAAACGGACACTGTGCGTTTCGATCTATCGATCTTCTTCATGCAGGACAAAGGACTTTCAAAACAATGAAACAAAGGAGGAACAAATAGTCGTGTATGTCTTCGCTCTCAGTACAAAATATGGTCTTGGACGAAAAAACGAAAAAACACGGAATGAAAATAAAGAAAAGAGGGAGGATGATGGAGGAGAAAAGATACGAATAAAAAGTTTCTGTGATAATGGTATCATAATCAAAATGATATTAACAACAACAGCAACGACGACGACGACGACGACAACAGAGGAGGAAGAAGAAAAAGAAGAGGGAAGAAAGAAAACGAGGGGAAAAAAATGTTACAATCACAACAAGAACAACAACAATGATAATAACAGTAGTAACATCATCATCATCATTCCATCATCTTCATCATTATGATGATGATAATAATAATAGTAACAACAACACACACAATAATAATAATAATGATAATAATAACAATAACGATGTTGACGATGACACAGAAAAAACGGGAAAGATAGCAGGATAAAGTCTAAAGAAAAAAATCCCAAACACGACAACAACAACAACAACGATAAAAATGATGATGCCGCCGATGGCTGTTGTTGTAGTAGTAATAGCATTAAGATTAACGATGATGATGATGATGATGATGATGATGATGATGATGATGATGATGATATAGAAAATGGGAAGATATTAAGATAAAATGTAAGAAATATACAAATGCAATGAAATCTAGAACATAAAAAGGAATAATGTTCTTAATGACGTTTGATTAATTAAAATGGTAACGTTGATAACAACAAAAAAACAACAGCAACAATGATGATGATGATGATGAGGAGGAGGAGGAGGAGGAGGAGGAAGATGAGAATGATCTTCATACTACAAATATTATGAATAATGAATATAAGAAAGATTACACATAACCTGACTTTATGATGATGATAATAATAATAATAATAATAATAATAATAATAATAATAATGATAATGATGATGATAATAATAATAATAATAATAATAACAACAACAACAACAGTGAGCAGGCAGAAGGATGGTTACTAGTCCGCCAAAAGAATGGAACAAACAAGCTACAAAATAGACTCAACGCGTTTCGACCGGTTGGTCTTCAACACTACTTTATCTCTGGTCGCAAGTTACGACGAGCCAACCTTTTTTTCCCTTCCTAATCTGACAACCAGGCAGTGTCAATTGTTCACACCGCTTAGAGTGGACACTAGCTGCCCGTTCTGTGGTGTCTTTCCACCATCAAATGGAGTGTGTGTGTGTGTGTGTGTGTGTGTGTGTGTGTGTGTGTGTGTGTGTGTGTGTGTGTGTGTGTGTGTGTGTGTGTGTGTGATATGAATCTTTTTCCCAGTGAAATCAAGGGGAATGGGGGCGCTCTCAATGGCTGGCGCTCTCCACACGGTCCTAGTCAAGCTTTATTGATTGATTGATTTATCTATTTGTTTATTTATTTACTTATTCATCTTTTCATCCGTTTATTTCTTTTTCTTATTTATTTATCAGTTTACTTATCTTACTTTATCATTTTTAACGATCCAAACTGTACAGGATATGAAGAGATTTATTTTTTCCTGTATGAGTTTTCACAGCCATGAAAAGGCTCTATTTAGCTAGCTGGGCTACAATCATTAGCACATACAACTTGAAAACCCTGACAGTCAAGCTCCTCAAGCTTGCCTGGTAGCCATTTGTGTAGGTCTCACCAAAGTTATCTCCCTGCCCAAGACCACTCTCCAAGGCACAGTGGGAGGTGGACGTCCATGCGAGGTCAGATGAACAACAGGCCACATGGATTTTGTCCTGAAACACTATGTAATCCATGTCAGCATTTTGTGGCCTGCCATAAATTTGAGCCAGCGTTTCATGTTAAACTGATTATTGATCAAAGAACCACTCGCCACCAGTTAATTCCCTCGTTTGTGTGGGATCTTCGCCGATGAAATCACAATCTTCAAATGCATGATCCTCCCTTTAGCTGACACACATTTCAGGCCTTTGCACTCACCCGTGACCCTATCTTTGCTCCAGCTCCAAGAAACAAAATAATCCCGTTTCTTTGATTCTAATCTGCCTGCTTGGAACCTTGATGGCCATATGACAGAAAATGAGGAGAATCAACCCTCAGTCACAATGAACCATTCTCAAAACAATCCAACCGCGCCAGTCTATAAATACTCGACTCCTTATGCAAGACCTTGGCACATCAATTTTTGGTGTGCAGCCACATGAAATACCTGGGCTCGTTACAAAGCCTCTGCCCCGTTGCAGATGACGTGACAGAGGGCTGCGGAGCCCCTGGAGCGTCCCAGAGCCCAGTGCTCAAGAACTCGTCATCGGACAACAACATTAACAGCCATAGAAAACAACCTCTTCGAGATGGATGGAGTACGTGCTCTCTCTCACCATCTCACTCACCGCATCTTTCAGACCTTTGGTTCTCATTCCCCTCCTCTACTTTCATCCTCACCCACCCCCACCCCACCCCACCCCACCCCACCCCACCACTATCCCCTATGCAGCGGCCTCGGAACCCGGGATGCTGGGGCTGGGATGGGGCGGGGGGGGGGGGGGGGGGGGGTTGGGGGAGGGGGAGAGTGGACGAACCGGGGGGGGGGGGGGGGGGGGGGGGGGGAGGGATTACCGTGTGTCTTTCTCCCCCCCCCCCATTCCATAAGTGTAGGGGGAAAAAAAACGGCGTTATGCTCCCGCTTTTGCAGGGACTTGAAAGAGGAGAGAACACCCCCTCTAATAAAAAGAAAACAAAATTGAAAGCCTCGCCCCCCACCCACCCCCCCACCCCCACCCCCATATTCCACTTTTACAAGTTTCAAAACGAAGTGACGAAGGGCGGAAAATGTAGCAAAATTTAGAAAGAGAAGGGGTTAGTTACCGCCAAGGACACAGACAGAGTTCAGGACAAATTGTCCTGTACTCTGTTTGTCTGTGTCCTTGTGGTAATAATTGTCCTATACTCTGTGTCCTTGGTGGTAATAATTGTCTGTGTCCTTGGCGGTAACTAACCCCTTCTCTTTCTAAATTCCTCTTTTTACAAGAATTTTGCACACACACACACACACACACACACACACACACACACACACACACACACACACACACGTGCTCGCGCGCTCGAGCACAATCAAACACACACACATCCCTCTCTCGTTTTCATTTCTCTCCGCAAGCAATGGACAATGGGAAGTGACTCATTCAAGGCGATTAAAAAAAAAAATCTTTATTATTTCCCTTGTATTTATTCTCTCTCTCTCTCTCTCTCTCTCTCTCTCTCTCTCTCTCTCTCTCTCTCTCTCTCTCTCTCTCATACGTAATCCTTCTTAATTTTTCTCCTTCTCATCTTCTTTCTTTCTTTTTTCTCTCATAAGGCTTCATTAGAAAGATTAGCTTACTTAAATTTTGATGAAAATAGTCATGTCTATTCAGAAAATGGGCGCAAAGCGATATGAAATAGAAACCAGGATAAACATCTTGAACACGTATGGCTTCTGTTGCAGCTTCTTCTATAAGGCAGCTAGTACAAGGGATCTGAATAAGATTCCTTGGACGAAGGGGAAAAAAATTCAGTTTAATCTAACGCACCCAGGATCATAGTTGTCAAGTCAGTCCCAATCACCGTCGGGCTTGAGCATAGAACTTGTCATTTACATGTTCAATAGGCGTGATTAAGCTGGAATTGATGAACATTTTATCTCTGACGCGAAGAAAATTGCATTCTTTATTATGTGCGCATGAATGTATACACAAAATATGCACTGCAAGACAGGCCACAGCTTGACTTAATTCTGAAAGTCAGTGTACACAAACCCATGCTTTTATGCGCAAAAAGAAGTGAGTACCCCATTGATCAACGTATGGATGTGCACACACCCATTAATCTTTTAAGGGATCGTTTCTAAATTAAAAAAATAAATAAATAAAAAGGAAAAAAAAAGGTCATACTTGGATCAAGAAGACCCACCCCCCCCCCCCCCCCCCCCCCCCACCCCCCCCCCCCCCCCCCCCCCCCCCCCCCCCCCCCCCCCCCCCATTTTCTTTTTAAACAAATAGTTTGTTCGGGGGAGAATAATGGGCGCATAAATACAAATGAAAGTCACGAAATTTCGGCCAGGAGTAACAGTAAATGTGCGAGTCCAGGTAATTCCAATGTATGCGTCTGGGCGTACAGTCTACCACGGTCTCTCTCTCTTCTCTCTCTCTCTCTCTCTCTCTCTCTCTCTCTCCTCTCTCTCTCTCTCTCTCTCTCTCTCTCTCTCTCTCTCAAGAATTTAAATATTTACTTATCAAAAAGAAAATGATTTTGATCAAGCGATATTAAAAAAAATTGCAGCAGTCCATTAACGATCCTAAGCTGTTTGGCAAGGTTGAAACAAGGTTGTCTGTTGAGTCCCCAATTATTTTTTTTTCTTTATAAATGAACTGGCTACTGATTTGTCAAAAAGCGGAAAACATGGTATTCAGTTAATCCCTGGTGCTACTGAAATATTTCTATTGTTATTTGCGGATGATGTTGTTCTGTGTCTGATACAGTGATTGGACTTCAAAATCAACTGAACCGTTTAAAAAGAGAAGCTGACCGTTTGGGTTTTAACTGTTAACCTTGAAAAGACAAACGTAATGATTTTTTAGGAAGGGGGGGACATTTAGCCTCTACGAAAAAGTCGTATTATGGGAATGAAGAGGTTAAAGTAACAAATTCTTATAAAAACTTGGGCATGCTCTTTACGATAAAACTAAGTGTAAGTTCTGCTCTGTCGGAACCCTGCAGAAACGGGAAAAAAAAAAGGAGTTATAGACATCATAAAATCTCTGAAAAAAAAACTGAGATCAATAGATGCACGTTTGTTCTGGAAACTCTGATTCGCAAATTAAACCTATCTTAACATATGCAGCTGAAGTCTAGGGTCTAGAAAATGATTGTAGACAAATCGAAACTGTACACACCTTTGCTACAAAAAAAAAGATTCCTAAATGTCCCACAGCATGCCTCAAACAATCTGGTGTTTGGGGAGACCGGAAGATACCCACTGTATCTTAGGACATCAATAAAGTGTATCAAATACTGGTTGAAACTCGTGTCACTGCCCATGTCAAGAATATGTAGACAGGCTTATGAAATTCCGTTAAGGCAGCATGAATCTGGTCACTTTAACTGGGCATCAAAAGTACAAAACGTTTTGACGGAAAATGGGTATGGCATAGTTTGGTGGTCGAGTCAAGGTGCTGGGTGTGAATCTGCTTTTATTCTTGAGTTAAAAGATACGCTTATTTCCTTCTTGTGTTTAGGCAGCCAACATCTACAGTCAGACGAGTCATCCGCAAATAGCTTTAAACAGAACTGGCATTCTGAGTTGGAGGATAATGATAAATAAAGATGAGGTTCATTCTTTCAAAAATGTCTTTGAGCCTAAAAAAATATTTGTCATCTGTTACTAATAAGTGACATAGAGACAGCTTCTCAAGATTTCGACTCCGAGTTTGTGGCCTTAAAAACTGTATTCAGTGGTTTCGAAATGACCAAACAGATATTAGTTGCCCATCATGTGGAAATCGATTCGAAAATGAAACTCATGTTTTATTTTACTGTACCCACTTATGATGATATCCGTAAAAATGTGCCATAGTGGAATCCTTCCCCAACATTCCCGATCAGAACAAAGTTATAAAAGTCCTTTCCAGTTTCATTACAACTGTTATTAAATCTGTCGCTAAATTTATAGCACAGGCAATGAAGGTAAGAAAGAGTAAGTAAGAATTAATGTGCGATAACAATTTTACATCTAACTTTACAAGAAAAAAAAAAGGTAACTATTCAAGATGATCCTGTATTAATGTGTGTGTGTATGTGTTTGTGTGTGTGTGTGTGTGTGTTTTGTTTGTGGCGCGCGCGCATTTGTGTGTGCGTGCATGCTTATGCACGTGTGAAATCAGTAAATAATATTGATATTTGCATACAATTGTTCATGTACACCCCCTTGTCTTAAGGCTGTAATGCTACGACAATAAAACATTTGTCTTGTCTTGTCTTGTCTTGTCTCTCTCTCTCTCTCTCTCTCTCACAGAAGAGCGCTTCCAGATCATAAACAATAAGACAAGTTAACTCCCTTCTCAATCATACATTACACTTCCGGTCAAAATTAACTCCTGGTGTGGAAGATCGGACGATTCTGCTTTCTTTTCACTCATTAAGAAAGCGTATTTTCGTCTGTTTGAAGACAAAGCAGTGCCACGCTGGACTTGGTTTGTATTTGTCTGATGTTTTATTTTCAACTGTTTCTTGATCGTAGGTTCTGTGATCCGATCTAGCTGGTTCTCGCAACTCGCTGGATTGAGTTAATCACGGCAGTGTGCGCTACACAGATCATCAGATTCGGTCTGATGTTGTCTGCATCACTATCGTCAGTCATTTCATGGAACGATGATTTTCATTGTTGTTTGATGATTAAGTCATCTTTTCTACACAGAATTTTTTTTTTTTTTAATGTAATTGGTAAAGTACATACGCAGGCTAATTC
>JADBJO010002206.1:65000-70000 GCA_016801955.1 Conus betulinus
TTCACTCCTCTCACCTCCCGATAAAGGTAAACCAAAGAGAATAAAATGGTGTCCAACCTCATCTGCAGTCAGTGTGTAACATGGATATTAACATATGTTAAATCTGAAGTGACTTCATTGATGGAGAATAAACTGATTGGAAAGGTCTTCCACGTATGTCAGTGTTAAGGAAGAGAAGCAGCAGACAAACAGGGAACTCAGCGGACATGCCATTTTTTATTTGTTTATCACTCACAGTCATAGTGTGCCTGTGTCCCTCTCACAGACGGTGCATCAGCATGTTTAAGCAAGTAGGTAACATTCTCTTTGTCGTTCATCCACACCATGTGATACTCCCCTTCCACCACAACTGATTGATTGTTTACAGTATAGTTCAGCTTTGATTCGACTCTGTGAACGCTAAGTATTTACTGATTATACAGACTCACAGTCTGGTCACGCAAGTTTGTCAGAAACTCGGCTTTGCTGCAGAGTGTTCATACATGTAAAAGTTTATGCTTGTGTAAAATGAAATCACATTGGGATGAACATTCAGGTGGGTTGCTAGATTTGTGGATACCAAAAATGATTTGAGAAATGGGGGTAGAATAAGTGTTTATACATATAAAACGTTTATGCTTGTGTAAAATGAAATCACATTGGGATGAATATTAGTGTGGGTTGCTAGATTTGTGGATACCAAAAAATGATTTTAGAAATGGGGCGGAATAAGAGAAAAAAAAAAAAAGCTATTCAAATTTTCCATGCTATTTGGGTATGTTAATTGATTTTTTATGCATGACATTGTCAGCCCTGGTCTGATTTTTCTTTCTCTTGATGATGATGATGATGATGATGATGATGTGTGTGTGTGTGTGTGTGTGTGTGTGTGTGTGTGTGTGTGTGTGTGTGTGTGTGTGTGTGCGTGCGCCTATGTGTGTGGTTGTTGCTGTTGGTTAACTTTTTCTCCACTGCTACCTTCTCTCCCATGGTTTTCATTTGTCAAATAATTTCAGTTGCCATGAGCTAGAAGGACAAAGTCTTATCTGTCTGGTCATCTGTTTGTTTTATTTTTTGTTTTATTCATCTCTATCTGTCTGTCTGTCTGTCTGTCTGTCTCTGAAAATCTGTCTGTCTGTCTCTGTCAGTTTGTCTGTCAGTCTGTCTATCTACCTATCTATGGTTTCCTTTTGTCACATACAGTGCGTATTGGCCATCAGTTGTTGGAAATGTTTGCCGTCAGTTGTTGTCTGGGAGGATTTGATTCCAGCTTGAAGCTGACTAGACTTTGGACTTTGAGTCAGTAGCATTACTGGTAATGGAGTAACAAACGATGGTTGAAGACATTAAGAGTGAAACTCGATGAAGCAAAACCTTCAGAAGAATGGACACTGAAAGTTTCAGAACTTGTCTTGCTCTACCAGTTCTTACTTCTGCAACAGTGTCACTATTGAGAGACCAAGAGTCACATTGTGTCACATCAGGAGTCAGAAAGCAAAGAATTTTCCAGAATAAAGAAGCTTCTAGAGTAGATAACGACATTTTCTGGAAAATGCTGTCTCTTCTCGGTTTTTCCTTAACATGAGAAAATGCTCCAGACAGTAAATTTTAGGCGGACAGGAGAGTGACAGTTCTGGGTACTCTGTGCTCTATTGTGATTGTTGTTGTTATCATTATTATGTTGTACACTTATATGAATGCCTTTCCTCCATTGGACACCAAGCTCCGTGCGCTTTACAATCCACACTCTCTTTTACACAATGGGCTGCCAACCTGGGTAGAGCTGGTGGAGAGCTGCCTGCTGGCACTGCATTTAGTCATTTCCCAAGGCCTTCACTCAGTATTGATCATTCAGTTTTCCTCCTGGTATTCCTCTGACTTTTCACACAGGGTGCACGCTGTGTGGAATGTCATTAACACCAACGGCCAAACTGGCCATCTCATCCAAAAATTGGTGATGGGTTTTTTTTCCCAGTGTGCAAGATATTACGCATGCATTCACACATGGAACTTGAATTGATAGTCTCCATTGAAGGACTTTTTGGGAAATGGAGTCAGAAGCAATGTTAGCTGTCAGGGAACAATCCCCCTCTATTGGAGCACCCTGGCGGTGATTTGAACTCACAACCGCAGGATGATCAGGATCAGGATTCTGGCGCTCTACCAACTGAGCTATTCTGACCCCCACACTTATCAGAGGATGTTTCTATCTGTAGTTCATCGTAAAAAAATGGTGGCACATAATAATTACAGATGTCTGTTATGACCCTTAGTCCTGAAGGACATTTTTTTTTTTCTTAATCATGGTTTTAAGTGGAGTTTTACCTGAAGCTGAATCAAAGAGTTTTGTTTAAATGTTGTGGTGTTCCATTTGTCTTCTTTTAATATAGCAACATTGGTGTTGGGATACTGCAATGTTTGTGAAATTTGTAACGTTCCTTGCCATTGGATTGATGAGAAAGTGCCTACACACGTTGTACAGCTGATGTATGGTCACATTCACTGGATGCCCTGACTTCCTTTTTCAGGTAAAATGTTTTGGACCCCATGAGCTCCCAAGTATTACTTTTCAATCTCCTACCCCCCACTTCCTCCCTCCCCCTCCTTTTTTTTTAGTTGAAATAACTCCTGGGCTTTGATGATTGGCAGAAGAGGAAGGAGGGAGGAGGAGTGGGCAAAAAACGGGACACCAGCCGAAAGCGTGATGGCAAGCGAGACAAGAAGGAGAAGGGCTACACCATGTTTGAGGAGGAGGAGTCGGAGGAGGAGATCGTGCTCCCCGACGATGTCAAGTCAGTTTGGGATGGAAGTGTTGGGTGTTTGTGGCGGGGCTTTTTTTTTTTTTTTTTTTTCTTTTTTTTTTAATATGATGTCTCTCCATTGAAACTGATTTTAGATAAGTAAAGAATTCTGTGTGTGATATGTGTGTGTGTGTGTGTGTGTGTGTGTGTGTGTGTGTCTGTGTGTGTGTGTCAGTGTGTGTGTGTGAGAGAGAGAGAGAGAGAGAGGGGGGAGGGGAGGGGGAGAGAGAGAGACGGAGAAGGAGAGAGAGTGCACATGGGTTTGTATATTCATGCTTTTTTGAGTATACACATTGTGTGTGTGTGTGTGTGTGTGATAATGTATGAGAAAGAGAGAGAGAGAGAGTGTGTGTGTGGCCTGCATTTGGGCTTTAGCATATTTCTAATGTTAGGTGAGACTAAAGCTAAACAAACGTGATTTTTGTTTGATCTAAAAATGGTGGTTAAAAACAGATGTGTGTATGTAGCTATGTTTAAGCTAGAGAAGTAATATATGTGTAAAAACATTGTGAGGGTGTGGATGTATATTTCAGTGACAAGTCAGGTAAACACAGTGTATATAACTTGAAACAGTAGTGGCTTGTAATTTTTTTTTTTTTTTAATAAATGGGTTTATTTGAGGGTGGATGTTTTAATTACAGACATGTACAGCTCTTCAGATGTGTACATGCTCTTCAGATGTGTGCATGCTCTTCAAAGAGGTGGAATACTGATCATAAAGTTGTAGACCTATGTTGCTCAGGAGTCCCACCAAAGCCAAGAAGACCAAACCAGGCTTTAAGTTTCCAGTCAAGAAAGATATTTTTTCCTCGCATGAAAGAAAAGGTAACCATGCATGTGTGTGTGTGTGTGTGTGTGTGTGTGTTGGGGGGTGTGTGTGTGTGTGTAAATGAATGCTGATATATAGAAAGAATTGAACATTCAAACAAGGGAAACATCTGAATTTATGGCGATATATAGAAAAAAATTGACCTTTGAAAAAAAAGGAAAGAAAGATACATATAAGTAAAGCTTAACCAAGGGAAAAATGTATATGGTCAGAATAGCAAGATAGTTGGCAGGAAATGCTGTTATGCCTGCCACCCATTACTGATTGCCAAACGTTGTAAAATACCTTTTTTTGTACAAAATTTACACTGTTTGCAAAGAAAGCGATGAAAGGTTGAGAAAAGGAAAAAGAAAATTCAGAATAGGATGACACTGGTTGGTCTTATGAAGGCAAGAGGCCGAGTACATGTGGCTTATTTTGTGCTGTCTTCAGAGATTTTGATATGCTCCTCTTCATTTTTTTTTTTGCCACTTTTACCCATTTGTTTTTCTGAAGTCTGTGTGCACCCCATGCTAACAGCAGCACTGTAGCCTTACAGCAATCCTAGGTAGAACATTTTGCATTTATTGTTGGCAACTTTTGTCGATCAATCACAAATACGTATATTGTGATTAATGCACTGAGTGCAGAATCCACTGCTAAGAAAGGGTATTTTAGAAGAAAAGATGATTTCTGTAATGAAACACAGTAATGAAGACTCACTGAGTGCGAAATGCTCCGCTAAGAAAGGGTAGAGGAGAAGAAAATGTGATTTCTGTAATGAAACACAGAAATGAAGACTCCCCACCTGATGAAGGAATGCATACCATAGCATTGTCTGCTTTTCACGCATTCTGTGAGAACTGGGTCAGTGCCTCTGCACTATTCCTGGTCCGTGAGAGAGAATGTGGGCAAGAGAGAGCTCCTGCTCACATGCCTGTAACAACAAGTATCTTCCAGTGTGTGGGAACTTTGCGGAACGCGCGTTAGCTGGTGTGATGAGCAACATGTGCCATGCACGCGGATGTGGGAAAGAGCAACAGGCTACGTCCGCAAGGGAGTGTGCATTGCTGTTAGCTTATTGTCAGCTGTTGGTGCAAGGGGGCCGCAAACATCCTCGTTATTTTTCCTTTCCTTCCTCAATACTGTACGATAATATTTACAAATACTATAACTGCATGTCATCCAACAATGTTCAAACTGTTTGTTCATGTTGTTCCCTGTTTGCAGCTGTTACGATGATACTGTTTATTCACGCCCCTTCAGCTTTATTGATGAATTTTTATCTTGATTATGTTCTTTCCGTTCTTAAGTTCTGCTGTATTCTTGTCTTTTTTCATTGCATATTTGTCCTACTCTTTCATTTTTTTTCATCTGCGTTCACTTCTTTATCACCAAAGTCACCACCACAG
>JADBJO010002206.1:75000-217500 GCA_016801955.1 Conus betulinus
AGAAGATAAGTGTGTGTGTGTGAGTGGATGTGCGTGTGTGTGTGTATGTGTGTGTGTGTGACAGAATTTTTTTTTTAATTGTTTAAAATTTTGGAACAAAGATCCCAAATGCAGTATGTATTGTGCAGAACCAGAATCAAATACTTCTCTCACATGTTATTCATCTTTGCTATGCTTCAGAAACTCATTTCTGGGCTATGAAATGCAAAACCACATAAGATTCACATGCTGAATTTTTTTAAAAAGTCAGAAAAATCAACGCAGTAGTGGCAACATGGGGAGTTTTTACTATACTCCCTGTTTGGCTGGTATACTCACCATGTCAGACCATAGCATTCCACGGCAGTTAGTTAGCTCTGCCAGGCCAAAATTTTTTGTGGCCAATGTAGTCATAAGATAGTCACGTGACGCCCACCCTACTTCCGCCGCCAGTGGAAGAAGCTGGTGTTCACTTCCTGTACCTCATTCAGCGAGGCCTGCTGCCCAAGCAACATAAGTCTTGAAAAGAGCAGCAGAGCAGTACAGTACAATTCAAAACAAACTGTGTTATGAGGAATGACAGACAGAAACCAGACAAAATGCAACACACACTGCAAAGAAAAATCCACTAGTTGTAGAAAAATTTCAAAATGGAGCGACTGATGGCGGAGAACGAAGCAAAGTTTAGAAAGGGTGGGGGTTAGTTTCCGCCGAGGACATTGACGAACAAGTACACAAGACACGATGCATTTCGACCTCTTGGGTCTTCTTCAAGTGAAAACAAAATACGTAACATTTAACATTTAGGACAGTACAAACAAAGAACGAAGAGCGACTTATCTGATGTCCATGTGGTAAGCTTACCACATGGACATCAGATAAGTCGCTCTTCGTTCTTTGTTTGTACTGTCCTAAATGTTAAATGTTACGTATTTTGTTTTCACTTGAAGAAGACCCAAGAGGTCGAAATGCATCGTGTCTTGTGTACTTTGTTCGTCAATGTCCTCGGCGGAAACTAACCCCCACCCTTTCTAAACCCCACTAGTTGTAGTTTTTTTTTTTCATTTGCTCTGATTTGTTTAATTTTGTACACTCTATACATTCATTAGATTTATTGCACAGCATTGAAAATCCTCGTCTTGTTCACTGAAATGAAGTAAACGTAATAGCCTGGAGCTTATTTGGTAGTTGCCAAGCAAAACTCATGCAGTGGCTGACAGATCTTGTAATGCTGGGCACTGTCAAAAGAGGGAGGAGTCCTGCAGGGGACTGATACCCTAACTGAATCTGATCGGTGACCTCGCCAAAAACTATCTGTATACACCAAATGAGTGACAGATTCTTGATGCTGGGGGAGGGAGAGGGAGGGGGCAAATGAGGTGAGAATTATGCTGACTGCCAGCCAAGGAAGAGGGAGAGATGATCGACAGGACGGAAACCTTGACTGAACCTGACTGGGTGATTCTCCAAGAAAAGGCAATGTGCATCACATGACTGATGGATGCCTGACTCTGTGACTGCTGAGGTAGAGTGGTGAGGGTGAGTGGGTGGAGTCACACAGATTTGGCAGCAAGAAAATGTCCTGACAAAATGAGTCGGTCATGAGTCAGTTTAAACATGGATTGGAAAGGTGGGAGAGATTAGGCCGGTGCACGTACCTGCGCATTTGCATATACATAGAACAGGTTTTTGCAGAATTGCATCATCAAAGGCTAGGTCTTTTTCGTTTAGACATATTTGTTTGATCATTTCTGGCAAGAGACTGATCAAACTGAGATGATACCCAGCTGTCCTGAATGGTGCTGTTCTTGAGTACTGTCCATGCATGACTAATTCCTTCTGTGAAACATTAGTTCTCAGTTTGTCTGATCAAATTCAGATCAGAGGGCAAGCCTGCAGCATGCTAAGAATAGAACCAGGAAAAATGTGTATGCCGCTTCTGATGCTGCATCTGCATGTATGTAAGTAGAGAGGAAAAAAAAGTAGCGGCTTACAGCCTGAAAATGACAACAGCTGTTGGTTCTGCAACCAGATACGTCCCACCCCTGAAGCCGGCCACGTCGCGCTGGTCACTGGAGCTGCCGGACAACACCACGGCTCTGGAGGAAGAGCTGGCCAAGCAGGAGTCCCTGCTCAACCAGCTTCACGGGCAGCTGAATGCAGGCCGCGGCGACCTGCACATGGAGGAACAGCTGTGGGAGGTGCAGCGTGTCGTCACCCAGCTGAAACGAAAGGTAGGCATAGTACCAGACCTGTTCACCCATCCGATTTTGACGTATTTTGTACATGTTAGGCGAAAATAAGAGAAATACAACCAACATCTCGAGATGGATTTTCTTTTGAGTGGTAGTTTCACTTGCGATGTATAACCATTGTGTTTGAGCGCTACAATCAAAAAGTGACAACTCATGTAACATTGTGCGCAAAAACTTGCGTCTGGATGACATCGGAACCCCTTGCTTTTATACAAAAGTGAAAATTTAGATGTGCACACACATTTTTAGGAAAATACGCTCATTTTCACTGAGAAATACACCAATGGCAACTTGAGGGTAAACAGGTCTGTAGTACGTTTCTTTTCACAGGAAGGAGAAAAGGTGTCAGATTTCATGTATGGCTGTTGTGACTGGTGCTGCCTTTGCACTGTCCTTCTGAAGGCCTGAGACGGCTTGTGGCAGACCTGTTACCCATTCCATTTCAGTGTGTTTTTGTACACAGGCTTGGTGAGAAGACCATGAGTATGATGACTGAAAATGAGTATGTTAAAAAAGAACATCAAAAAATGATGTTATCCTGTGGTAGCTGCATTTGTGGAGTTTAACCATGCATCACCATGGTTAAACTCCACATGTGCAGCTACCGCAAGAGAAGTTTATGTAGTTTAACCAAAGAGGGACAAATCTTGCTTACTCTTGCAAAATCATGTCTTGCTCTTGGGGGCCAGAAATAGCTCAGTGGTAGAGCGCCGAACTTATAATCCTGGTGATCTTGGGTTGCGGGCTCAAATCTCCACTGGGCTGTTTTGGTACAGGGAGATGTTTCCTTCGGAGTTCTGACTTCATTTCCTATATAGTCTTTCGAATGAGACTATAAACTGAGGTTCCATGGATGAACGTACGCATAACATCTTGCACACACATACAATCCCATTACGAACTGTCAGAAGAGAAGGCCAGTTTGGCCATTGGTATGGATGGCATGTTACACATAACATGCACCTTCCCTGAAGTTGGAGTATGGCTACCTTAATGGTGGGATAAAAAATGGTCATACACACAAAACTCCACTCCCTTTCTTGGGTAGATGGGATTATTAATCCTTGCCTGTCTATAGAGGGAGTGTCCGCATGAGTATCAGCCTGCATATGCAGAAAAAAAAAAAATGTCTTGCTCTGTCTGTGGGAATGTTGTTGGATGGATATGGTGATTTCTCCAGAAGGAGAGCTCACTTACACTGGCTCCATGACTGGGCCATTATTGCCACTGGTGAGAAGTTTGGTGTCCTGCATGTGCAGGATCAAAACATGCCCCACGGAACACCACTGAAGTGATTCGGCAGTAGTGCAGTGTCTCCTTCGGTGGGTTGCCTCATAAAGACTTGACATTGACTATCCACTAATGGATTGCTGGTGTTGGGTGTATACAGGCCAGGCCAGGCCAGGCTGTGGATGGGCTGGAATGAGCGGCGCATGTGCAGTGCCTCTGAGGTGGCGCTCACAGTGTGACAGAAAAAGAAAAGAAATATGATGAGTGGACAGAGGCACTGATGAGGAAAGGTCTGGTGAGTAAGGTGTTGTCTGTTGAAGAAGTCTCTGTCATTGTCAGGTCATTTTATTTGGTAGTCGCAGTAGCTTGTCACTGATGACAGTTATCGCTCAGAACATGGGCACAGTTCAGAATTTATCCTCAATGAAAAGGCAAGAGCAGTTCCCCTTCCTTTGTGCTGTGTGAAAGCAGTGCAGGCTTCGAAGGGTGGTGTAGGATTCCTCCCAACTGGTTTGTTAGGCAGTTAAGGACAATGCTTCTCTGGGTCCCACCGGCACCTTTGGCTGTATCATTTTCTGTCTTGTGTTTTTTTGGTGGACTCAGTGGGAAAGGCCCAGTGACGGTGAGGAAGGACCCACTGACTGCAGGGAAAGTCCTGTTGGCAGCATGAAAGACTGTGACCTGTGATCTCTTTAGAGTGCATGTAAGGCCTCATGGCGAAAGCTTGCCGTGTGTCTGGAGTTGTACTGTCTTCACCTGTCAGTAGAACAGCAATGAGTGAGGCTGCAGGATGCACACGTCAGTTGCTTGGTGGTGGTGTTTTTTGCCGGTGGGCTCTGCAGTCATGAAATATGGGCTGGTACATCTATGGGGAAGCTCCTGTAGAGGTTTTGTCTCGTCACATCCAGTGGCCATTACAGAATGACATCTGCCAGGGAGCAGTCATGTCCCTTTACATCTTTAATGGAATGCCCTGTGCGTGCCTGCAGCCTATGTGAACACAGCAAGGTTTTCTAGGTGGTGCCGGATTGCTCAGAGCTGGTTTGTTTGGCAGTTGAGGACAGTAGCTCTCTGGATCCCACCTGCTCCTCGGGTGCATCTTTTTCTTTTCTTCAGAACACAGCCTATGTGAGCATGTTCAGAATTTATCTTGAATGTGAAGGCAAGAGCAGTTTCCCCTCTCTTGCAGACAAAAAATATCTACGTCTTCAAGATGAGTTATGATAGTTAAACAAACAGTTGATAACAGGCTGGCCTCCCTCACCAGATGATTTACCTCTGGTTTCACCATAATGTCATGGTTGGTGATCAGGTGTGCACCCACCTCAGCCATGCATGATGGGAAAAGAGCAGCAGTCGGATTTTTCTTCTTTTTTTTCGTAAACTCAGACAGGAACCCCAGAGGCAATGACGAAGGCTGCTGTATGATAATAGGTGGCACTGTTATCTCCACTGAAATACCCCATATGTCCAGTGACAGGATCATCATGTGATCAACTGTCGTGTTATAAGCTCTTAGCCCTGGGGAAGGACACCCCAGTGAACAAAGCATCTTCAGCTATGGACAAATAGGCGGATAGACTGGACTCGTCAGCCCAGTAAAGCAACCAGTCTAGGAGCGTGTTCACTGATATCAAAACAAGCTGAAGTCGGATGTGCTGGTCCTGACTTTTCAGGGGCGTGATGGCAGCACAACGCATCTCCACTTATATGACAGTGGGGTTTAATAGCTGAAGTAACACTGTAGTTGGGTTGGGTAGCAGTGAGACTGTATAGCTGAAGTAACACTGGCGTTGGTTGTTGGCCTTGCAGATCAAGTTCGCCAAGCAAGCTCAGGGTACAGCAGAGAGGCGCCGCAAAGACCTGGAGGTGAAGCGGTCCTCACAGTTGTCAGAGACAGAGGAACTCCACCTGGAACTCCGTCAGGCTCCCGCTCCTCCTCCTCCCGCTCCTGCCACCACCACCACAGCCGTCATAGAAGTACACCAGAAAGATCATGAGAAGAAAACTCTCAAGGGATCAAAACAGAACATCTCTGCCGCTGAAGACCAGCATCCTGTGGATGAAACAGAAAGAAAAACAGATGAGGAAAAGCTCAGCGCTGAGGAAGCGCAGCCTGGAGAGAAAACCGCAGCAGCACCCACCGCTCAGGACGTCGCCCAGATCCAGACTGCAGACGACCTTCGCAAATCTCAAGAACGTAAACCCACTGAAGACCAGCTGGAATCAAAAGAGAAACGGAAATCTCAGGAAGTGAAAGAGAAACGACGGAAGTCTCAGGAAGTGCGGGAGAAACGCAAATCTCAAGAGCTGAAGGAGAAACGGAAATCTCGAGAAGCTGCGGCACCTGAGCCACCGCCACAAGAAATATCGGCTGTGTTAGAAAAAGGACCGGAAATCAGCGTGACGACAGTGGCGAAGGGCGGCTCACCAGCAGAGCAGACTCCCACAGAGGTCATCAGAAAGTCAGAGTCGCCAAAGGTGAAGGAAGAAGAGGTTGCAGTGAAAGGGAAAACGCCGACGGGCGAGAAGGAAGTGGAAGAGGTGTCTAAAGTGGAGAAGGAGGAGGAGGAAGGGAGAGCAGAGGGGAAGGGAGAGGGAGGAGAGACAGAGCCTGTGGCGGACATGCCTTTGAAGGATTCTCTGAAGGGTGCGGGAGAGGTCGGGGAGATGGAGGTCAAGCAGGCAGAGCCACCTGTCAGAGGTAAGGGAGAGAATAGGCTGTTTTGTGTATGTTGGTGTGCGGTGTATATGTGTATGTATGCTTGTGAGTGTGTGTGTGTGTGTGTGTGTGTGTGTGTGTGTGTGTGTGTGTGTGTGTGTGTGTGTGTGTGTGTATTTATGCATATACATGGATGCGTGTGCAGTTTAACATGTATGTGTGTCATGGTGTGGATGTGTATGCATTTGTGTGTGGATGTGCACATGTATTTATGTGTATGTGGAAAATGTTAGTTTTTTGCCTGTGTTGTCTTTGTATTTTTTGTTGTCGTTAGTTTTTTGTATGTTTTTGTAATGGGGAGGAGGAGGTGGGGAGTGGGTGAGGAATGAACTGGAATCTTGTGATCAATTGATTTGCCTAGAATTAATCATGTTACCAGAACTAAACTGGCCAATTTGCCGACATTTGTACAATAAGATTACCATAGGCAGAAGATCACATCTTCCTGGGAACAGGATTTTGCGTGGGATTGAGCTTTCTCTTTTGATCATAGGCAGCAAATGTTTGGATGGATGGATATTATTTGGTCATTTATTTAATGTTGAACCAGAGTTACAATTGTTTTGGTATAGTTGGAAGAGGGATACCACCAGGTTATGTGGTTACAGTTTTCAGTCGAAGAATCAGTATGCGTCTGAAGTACTGGAGAAAAATAATGTTTCTTTTTCTTTTCATTTTTACAAAAATAATTTGCTATGGCTTGACTTGCCCTTTAGTAATTCTGCCAAGGAGTGATGTTTTCGTGTGCATCTCTTTTTAATTAGAAAAAAAAAAATTATGAAGATTTACATGCCTACACTGAAGGCTGAGATGGAGTATAAGATAACTGTATCTCATCTGCATCCACACAGGATATCTACCAGTGTGGTGACTTGGGGCAAGCAGAACAATTCTACACCATACCAGGCTTAAATCCACAACCCTCAGATTTCATTTCTTGGATATTAAATGTACATGGTGTCTTTTTTCTGTGAAGCAAAAGAAGCGTATGTAGAGACATTGGTTTGCAGAGAGGGCAGCTGAAATCCCTGTCAAACCCATACCCGTCATCATGGAGGAGAAAGAACTCAAACCCAGGGGTCCAGTGCAGGTGCACCCTCACCTGTACCTCTCTCTGGAACCTCTGCAGCCTATCAAGGTGTGTAAATTAGGTTTGTATGTATCTGTACATAGTTCTGAAATCTGTGGTTTCATGTCATGTGTTGTGTCGATCTTGCAAGTTGTGGCCAGTTTGTTGTCTCTCTTCGGACAGTTTTCCTTCATACATACCTGCCCACACAAACGCCTTTATCCTACTCAGCTTGAACAGGCACACCCTTAAACCAGGAGCTTCACTCGTACGAAAAATTTAGGGTGCAGGGGAACTAACTGTGCCCCCTTACCCTAAGAGTAGTAGTCCTGGAACATTACACACACACACACACACACACACACACACACACACTTTACAGCTTCAGTTTCCCATCTTTCCTTGGTGAGGCCAATTTCCATGACTACCGTGTGGATTTGGTACATCAGCTTTCTCTTCGTACCTGTCAGTCGTGCAGTTTGAATAGCTAGGAGGACAAACAGAAGAACTTACCAGAAACTGAACAAACACCAGAAGACAGTCTCAAAGAGCAGTTTTCCATGTCTAACCATAGTCACCCTACTCCCCCCCCCCCCCCCCCCCCCCCCCCTTCCCCAGGCTCAGCCCCTGAAGCCCCGCAGAGAGCGTGTGGAGAAGGTGGACGACTCTCACCACCGGTCGGCCAAGCTGCGGGAGCTGGAGGAGGAGCTGCTGGGAGGGGGCAGCACCAAGGAGGAGGAAGAACAGCGGGAGAAAGACGTCCCAGAGGGGGAGAAGATCGACGCTGGAGAGGAAGAGGATTATGGTATGGAAGGGCTGTTGTGGTGGTTGTGTGTCAAGGTGCAGTAAAGGGTTGCGTCCACATTAACTTGATTTCAGCGCAAGATTCGTAAATTCCTGACTTGATTTTCTAGAGGGCTAGACAACAGGTGCTGGTTCTTGTTTGCTTTTTTTTGTTTATTTTGTTTTGTTTTGTTTTTGTTTAATTGGTCCCAGTTACCTGCAAGTCAGAATCATACCTGATTTTTGTGTAAGAAAAATCTTGACAAGTGTGTAATTTGATGCGCATGCATTTGTTTGCTTATCGCTGATGTATGTGACTGACCACATTGATAATTAACCTGTGCTGTGATGTCTTGCACGCCTGTTGCAACTCGTCACTCCCATGACCACCCAAGTCACTGGCATTGTCACTGTCGCCCAAGTTTGCGCCAACTTCAGTCACGTTCTGCTAGAATAAACAAATGTCTAAGTCATCATCAAAATTGTATATTTGGACAAAAATCCAGTGTGGTAACTGAAAGTAGACTGACCTCACAAAGGGCAGGTTAAATTTGTGATTGGCCAGCTATGGTGGTGTGACATGGATTGATACCATTGAAGAGTTGAAATATGTCTTTAGAGCTGCTTGAACCAATCACAGAGTGCCACACAACCAAGGTGACCAGGCTGGAAAACTAATGTAGACTGGTTCTCATAATTTTTCAGGCCCCAAAACTGACACACACATATTCACATACATACCACGCACACACATGCACACACACACACATATGCACGCACTCGCATACGCACACACACACACACACACACACCCACACACACACACACACAAAAAAAGAAAAGCTATTGGACAGCAAAAGATAGAGTTTATTACAAGAGCTGGGGGATTCTTGACACGCCCACCTCACTGGGTCTGAGGCATGGTCGCACCTTTGACGTTTTCAGTGTTGAGATATTTGGAATGAGGACTGCCAAATGCAAATGAAAAGACAGAAAGATCGGTGAAGGGAAGTAACTCATGAAACTTGGTGTGCATTGAAAAAAAAAAAAAAGTGGATGCAGATGAGTTTTTGACTTCGAGCTCACTATGAGAGTATACTTGTCGTTGATGCTGAGCAACGTTTTGCTATTATTAGTTACCTCGGGATTCATTTGCAATGAACTGAATATCAATGAAGATTTTTTTTTTTTTTTGTATTGTCTTCTTTCAAACCTTCACCATCCATCCCATAACACATAGACCTTCCAAGAATAAAAAGTATTCAGGTCTATTATTTAGTGACTTGTCTTTTTTGTTGTTGTTTGTTTCTTTGTTGCATTCGTGTAAGCAGAGTTTCTTTTGTTGCATTTGTATAAGCAGAGTTTTTCTTTGTTGCATGTGTGTAAGCAGAGTGAGTTTGTGTCAGGTTGTCTGTCCGTGTATGTTACTAAAGACATGTTGATTTCTGTCACAGAGTATGATGTGGCAGACGATGAGGAGCTACAGCGATTGGTGGAAGAGGAGTTTTGCTTACGATTGGAGGAGGAGGAGCTGCTTGCCATCGGTGGGTATTGACATTTCAGGTTAAAAACTTAAAACATTTTTTTTTTGACTTCACCATGGAAATATAGTTCCTGAATCAGACATTTGAATGAAAGAAGTATCTCTTCAAAGTAGCACGTTACAGTGGTAAGTGTATATTATTTAGTCCAGACTAGTGTGTTGGTCATCATTGTCGATTTTAGTGGTGTCTGGACTGGTTAAGTGATCCATGGTCGTTCAGCATTAGAAGCAGAGGAGAGTGAGAGTGAGCAGCTGAGGTAGGTAGTGAAAGAGCTGCAGTACCTGCACCATGACTGACGAGTTGAGAGGATTGAGTGGCTGAGGTAGGAAGTTAAAGAACTGCAACACCTGTGCCATGATTCCCACTCAGAGGACTCGGTTTCTGCAATCGACTGCAGCTTGAGAGCTGCGGAGAGATTACAGCCCATACAAGGGTTTCAATCTCTGCTGAAGGCAGTGCATGTGGGGCCTGCAAAAAACTAAGCTGCTGACTGAAAACGTTACATCCTAATGTTCAACGTTTCCCAGGTAACCCAGCGTGATAATGGAAAAAGGCTGACCTCTCCTTGGTTATATTGGTATTGAGTGAGTGATAGGGGATGGCCAGACAGGATTTCCCACAGGTCAGGAATGGTTAGAAAGGTTTGGGGAAAAAGCGGATGGTCCTTTACCCAGTTGTGAAAGTTTGGGAAAAATGGCATTTGGTGTCTGTGGGGTTGGGAAAGTTTGGGAAAACTGAACAAGCATCTTCAAAAACTCAATTGAGCATTGTCAAAACCAAAGAGATCGAAAACCAAACAACAAAGGCACAAACAAATACATTCTAATTGTCTGAAAATCGCCGACGTCACGAATGACAGTTTGCTCTACTTACAAAGTGTAACCATTTGTTGTCAAGAGTTACTGTTCTTGCCAAGAAGATTGCCATTGATCAACATTTGTGCGCATTCAAGCTTTTTTTTTAACCTGCCATTACCATATATGTATGAGATGTAGTATGGTTGGGAAAACCGGTGCTGGGGTTGGGAAAGGTTGGGAATTTTGTTTTCTCCAAGTGTATAAGAACCCTGACAGATCAGTAGTTATAAACTCAGTAGAGCCAAATGGAAAATTTCTTCCTTGCAGTTGATTATCCTTTTTTTTTTTGTAAGCCTTATACTATCTAGCCGAGAGCGGCGTGTGCAGCACGATTCCCTGCTGCCACGCGCGCTCACGCATGGTGCTAAACATGTCTGACAAGTAAAAAAAAATTCTTTGTTTTACATTCTATTCCCGTTCTTTTACAACACCAAATCAGAAGATGAAGGGATGGCTGCATCTTCAAACAATTCACTTTCCTCACGCGCTTAGCAGCAAAGCCCAGTGCCGTCAGTTCCTTTGTTTCAAAGCTGCTGGGTCATCCAAGTTCATGATAGAGCACTGAAAGTAGGTCTACTACTCGCTACAACTCCCAAGACTAGTTACAGAGCTGATTTCCCTTGGATCATTTCATGGAAAAGTGTAGAAAATTTTTTTTATGTTCCAGTCACACGGTAGAGTGTGACACAGCCGAATGTACTGTCTGTCCGTCACGCAGCTTTGGGTGCTGCGGCTCGAGGGAAAGAAATCCCGTCACACTTCTGTGATGTGTGACATAGATGGTAAAGGTTAACCCATTCACACCCAACAGGAAATATTCTGCCGTTGGTGAAAGATAGAGTAGAGATGTTATTGGGGGGTGAGCCCGCGTGGCCCAATTCGGTTGGTGAGTTGTTTATGTAAATGTTTCAATAGCCTGAGTCGACACTTCAAACATTTATGACAGTTCCTTATTTGGCCCCACCCCAAGCCCTGTTGCCCGTGCACCGAACCCCCCACACACCCCGCTTATATCGAGGCTCCAGCGGCTTCACCCAAGACCACGCTTCCGTCCGTTACCCTTTGCAATGAGACATGACCCTTCTGCATTTTATTGGCTTAACTGACCCCTGAATGGTCTACCAACCTTGGACAATCTCGTGCAGGCACGGTACATCAACACGGAGATCCCCCCTGCGCTGTCACCCCCCCCCACCCCGACCTCACCCACCACCGACAAAGCAAACGACGAAACCCAAGCCCTACCACCAGCCCGCGACAGCCCCCACCCGCCCGACGACTTAGGGCCCGAGCCACAGTGAGGATTTGGGGTGGCTCTCCGATCAATGTGAGACCTGGTGGTGGGGGGTGTGCTTTAAGATGACCCCCTGCTCTGCTTGAAGCAGTAGATTCAGGAAGCCTCCAGTACTCGTAAGACTCCCCTTTCTCCCCCCCTAGACCTGCGAGGACACATGTCCTCGGCCTCAACTCAAGTTATCGAGAGCGAGGCATCAGGTCATGGGAAAACCCATGAACGGACACACATGCGGTCCACGTTTGTACCCCCTCATCCTTTTAGGAGTCCCCCCTCCACTCTGAAGTAGAGGTCAGCACTGGAGGCTCAGGATGGTAACACTCTCTAGCTACAGCCCTAGACTCTGCTTTGGGAATTTAGCTTGAGGGTGGCCGTCTGGGAGGTAAAATTCACAGAAGTCTCGCGCTTTGGAGGTCAGCCCCCCAGGATGGCTTTTTTTAACGAAGAGTTTCCCACGCTCTTTCTGTTTGTCTCACCATCTCTAGCCATTCGTTTTAGGATTTGTTCCTCTTGTTGTTTTCGTTTTTCTCTGAGCACTGTCATTCGGAGATGTATCACGTGAACAGATGTATTTATCCGGCAATTAAGTTACAATTTCCACTGTTGTTTATTCCTTGTTTTTTCATCGGTTTTGGGGGGGTGGCTTGGTGTCGGGTGAGGACCTGTCGGTGCATCGTTATTGTTATACCTTACTAACGGTTATCACTACTTATACATCACCGGTCAGAAGAGAACCTTACGCTCTTAGATTTATGCAAGTGTATTTAATTTGGCAAAGAGGAGGAAAGGTCTTTTTTCTTGTGTGGCTTTTTTTTGATTTAGTTTTTCTTTCCCCTCCCCTTTTTTTTCCATTCTGGATGATCTTCCCACACTTCTCTCTGGACCACTGAGGGGGTTTCTCGGCCTCTAGACCTTAACTGTGTAGTTTTATACTGTTCTTTTTTTGGTACTTTCCACAGGCGCTCTCCCTATGTTATATTTTCAGCGAACTTGTCTAGGAGGCTGGACGGATGAAAACTTTTACGACCGCCCACAGTCCCTGGTCCACCCAAGGGCCTCGTTATGGCCTGTAACCACACAGAGGAAAAAAAAGAAAATAATGGGCACCCCCATGAAGAGAAGACAGCTGCGAGACAACGTGCCGAGTGATTTTCGTAGGTAATTAAAAAGGAATGCATACTGTGGTAACTCACCCTTTTCACATTTTGTGCTCTCCCACCAAGACCCAAATTAAATTTATCCTACTCCAACCGCCCCGTCCCAAATGGGTGAAGACCTACCGAACCACACAGCACGCCAGGTCTACTGACCCCCGCCAAAGTTGGATCTACACAGGTCAAAAAAACGCTGCGACAGCAAGTAAAGCAACAGAGGGGAGGAGGGGGAGAGAGAAACGGGAACGCTGCCCTCTCTCTCCTTTTACTTTCCTTTCACCCCTTCCGTCCCGTCCCCCCAGTGTGACCTCTAGACTTGACAAGGGCGGAGGTAAGACTATTTTCCATGCAGCCGGGGGAGAGAGTAAAGCCGCCCCCCCCCGCTCCCGTTTCCCCCGGGCCCCCCGTGGCCGAAGCCGGGGATGGGACCGGACCCCCCCCCCCCCAGGAGGGCGGGAACGGCGACCGCCCAGACAGCGGAGACGCCCCCCCGACCGGCCCGGGAGGCCCGGTCTCCCGGCCTCGGAGGCCCGGGGTTATCTGGGGCCGCCCGGCAGGGAAGAATGTAGGGGGGGAGGAAGACGACGACCCACAGGCCCAGACCCCGCCCCCCCCCCCGGCGTTTTGGTGGAAGGGCGGAAGGCAGGGAAGAATGAGTGGGGGACGGGAGAGAACAGGGCGGTGGGACCTGGGATGGGGCAGGGTTAGAGATGAGCGGGGCGAATGAGACCGGCTTGGGGGAGAGAGACGAGAGACAGGGACCGCGGGTGGGAACGGGCGTGATTGGGAAAAAGAATGAGGGGGGACCGAGACCCCGTTAGAGAGAGAGAGAGGACAGCCGGCGGCTGGGACTCAGGGGGGCCCAGGGAAAGGACGCGCAGGCGGCGGGACTACAGCGAGACGACAAAAGAATGGGGGGCCCGGGAGAGGAGCCGAGGGCGAAGAGCGAGACCAGGAGGGGAGAGAGGAGGAACAGGCGCGCCGGTGGGGATTGGGGGGGCAGGGAAGACTGCCAGGGGGAGAGAGAGGGACGGGTGGAACCCGGCGCGGCAGGGCCGCAACGCACTGAGGGGGAGCGGCCGGGGAGAGAGCAGCGCCGCCCTTCGGTGCGCCGCGGTCGGGGGAAGGGGGCAGGGACAGATGAGGGCGAGCCAGAGACGAGAGACCCCCGAGGCGAGGAGAGCAGCCCGAGACGAGACAGCCCGCGACCGGTGCGGAAGGGGCCAGGAAGGACTAAGATGAGGGGGGAGCAGCAGACAGGGCCGCCCGGTGGGAAGGGGGCGGAAGACTGAGGGGGCGAGAGAGACAGGGAGGTGGGAAGGGAGGGAAGACTGAGGGGGAGAGAGGACAGGCAAGAGGTGGGAAGGGGAGGGAGAAGGCAGGCGTGGGAAGGGGAGAGAGACAGGGCGGGTGGGAGCAGGGGGAGGGAAAAAGGGACGAGGGGGAGAGAGGCAGGGCGGTGGGACGGGGGAGGGAAGGATGAGGAGGGGGGAGAGAGCAGGGCGGTTGGGAATGGGGAGGGAAGACTGAGGGGGGAGCGAGGCAGGGCGGGTGGGAATGGGGACAGGGAAGACTGAGGGGGGGAGAGCAGGGTAGTTAAACGGGGCAGAACGACTAGATTCAAAGAGTTGAAAGCAAAAGGAAAATTGCAAGTATAGAATTTTCAGATGCAGATGAAGTTATGATTTTTTCATGGAACACTCCTTGGCATCTTCAAGAGGGAGAATAAGGGACGATGGAGAAAGGGCAATTCCCACACATCATAACACGTTTGTATTAGTTACTGATAAAGTTTCAGACTGGGCTAAACAACTGACATTTTCAACAAGAATTGCTAAATGTGATTCTTCACTTTTTCTTTTTGAATACAAATCCTGATTTTTATTGATTTGACAACCTCCTCACCTCACCTCACCACCTCCCCTTTCCTTTCTTCTCAAAAAACAAAGTGTCAGTATTTGACATCTGAAAACTTTTTGTTTGTTTATAGAGGGCATGCAGGTAAAAATCACGCTCTAAATCATCGGCATGTTTTGTTTCAGCATGAGAGAATGCAGAAATGTGCCAGAAGATCCACGAAGAGCGCATGATCTGCCTGAGCGTCAAACTCTCAGATCCGACTGCTCCAACAGAAAACAGTTTGGAATCCCCCAGAACAGTCTGCTGGGAGACGTCTGACCCTACTCCATCGACCTCCAACAGGGCTTCCCCATGTGCACACGCCGAGGAATGTCGTTTTCATGCATCGCTGAGGCATTGAATGGTAATAATTTCAATGCCAGTGTGTTTCGGTACTTTTTGTTTGGGTCTCGAACACTGTCCTCTGAATGACCAAACATGTAGACCTGTGCATTGAAATGGCCGGCCAGGCGTGTGAGAGACAGTAAAGTCACAAAGGAAACGCTTTAAAGCTCAGCATAAAACATCATCAAGTACTTGCTGGACAATTTTTTTTGTTGTTTTAGTATAAGTATGCCAAGCTCTAGAGACAAATGTAGTGTACCCTCCAAATTTGGGAAACAACTCTGAAAAGTTATGACAGTCTGCTGACTTTCGACACTTCACACAGAGGACTTCTGTTGATAACACTTATCACTTGCCACAGTACTTGTCACTGACATGTTATCATATCAATTTCAAAGTGAAGGTGAATGTGTGTGTAAGCATATAGAACTGGTAGCAGGATCGTTAGGGGGGCTCTTTTAAGAGTTTCTACATGCCATTTTTTTTATTCAAACCAAATCATGCTCACGTTTTGTCAGCATTCATCAGAAGCGAAACAATAATACAAAGTTTGTTGCTTTTTTTTTTTTTTTTTAATGAAGAGCAGTAATTATTGTTTGGAGTGGGTTGGCCTTTGAGTCAAGTTCCTGGACGACAGGTTTGAGTAACTCAGTTTTGTTGTGGATTTGGATATGACACAACTTGTCATTTTGAACTGGGTGTGGTGGGGGGGGGGTTGCAGTGAAAGGAGGCTGACTTGCTGAGGTACAGTTTTCCAGATGGCTTTGTGTTGTGTGGCGTGTGTCTGTGTCTGTGTCTGTATGTGCATGTATCTCTGTGTGTGTGTGGTGTGTGTGTGTGTGTGTGGTGTGTGTACATAATTTTTTAAATCACGCCAGTTTCTCAGTTACTTTGTATAAACTGAAAGAGGTTTGCCCAAAAAGAGACAATGGTTTGGAATGATCTGGAATCTTCATGAAAGTCGTGGATCCAGGGCAGAAACTCAAACTGTTGCTGTAAAAAAACAAAACCATTCTCATCCCACATCCTTCAACTGCAGATCAGAGATTGGCCTGTGACGGACCAGTCTTTAGAGCTCAGGCTAAGTGTACTAGCACGTTAATCTCACCTTTCATCTTCATCATTCATGACTTTTTTTTTTTTTTTTTTTTAGTTGCAGTATTTGTGGACTGGGGATCAGATTTTGGGGTTGTGTTCATGGTAAAGTTGGTGTTGTGGCCATTACTGTGTTCTGTTCTGGGCCCCATCTTTTTACGCTGATTGTTCTCTCTGTTAGCCACTTTCTATTTTGAGGTCCTTGACAAATGTTTCCCCTGCAAGCACAAAGCTGAGGAATGTGTTTTCACTCACCAAACACAACCCCTGTCCTTCATGTGTTCATTCTTCGTCTCTTGTGCATGATGATGGGCTTCTCAAGGGTCAAGTCAAGTCAAGTCACAAGTCAAGTAAACTTTATCTATCTCAATTTGAGAAATTAATTTGTGGTCACACACATTCACAGCAAAATAAACAATAATTTAGCCACATTACCCATTTCCCATGTTCTCACATATGACATACATTCATAATAGAGGAATTTGGATTTCAATTAAAACATCTTCTCGTCGTTAAGAAGAAATCAAATGGACAGGGGAATAAAACTTTGTTTCTTTTAAAATCTGACACTTCCTGCATTTAAACCGATCGATATCTTCGTCCTGACTGAAGAAGGTCATATGAGTGTTGATTTGCCCCCAAGGAGGCGGGCGTTCTGTCACCCCGTAAATCTTCTTCGCTTACAACGAACTAAGTGGTCACGGCAACCTATATATAGGCTCACTCAGACTTTTTTGCCTCTCACCAACGAACTTTTTTCCTCCCCACACGTCATCCACTTTCTCAAGCACATTTCTGCCTCTTCACAGTCAACCCAGCCCCATACCAACACATAGGAATGAGAAAGTTAGCAACAGATTCCAAGAAGCATGAATTAAAATGTCCCGAAGAATGTCAGTATTCACATGAAATGATCGCAGACTCACGAGCTTGCGAAGACAATATAATCTGGTTCTTTTTGGTGCGTTCTTTGCAGAACAATGTAGGAAACAGCTGTGATCCTTGACTCTTACCTGTTACTGTTACATCGTCGAGTGCGTGGTTTCCGTGGTCAGAGGGCGCCGTAGTGGATAGCGTGGGATAACCCTGAAATCAACCCCAAGCTTAATTGTGATGGTTGATGGTTGTGGTGGCGGTTGGTCAGGGTTCCTGTACAAAAATGCAAAGTTGGTCAGGATGATGAGCCAGAAAAAAAAGAAAGAAAAAAAAAACAACTGAATGTCAGAAAAATAGGAAATCCACACCTTCACGCACTTTTCACCACCTTTTTGCCCATTTTTTTCACAAGGTTTTTTGTCAACCATGTGTTGAGCGGGATGCACTTCAGAGGTGGCATGAACAGTGAAAATCAGGTCGGGTAAAAAAGAAAAAGAAAAACAAACAATGGGCGACCAGAAGATACCAGTTTCAACCAAGCTGTGGATTCATTTTTTATATGTTGCTGGGTGCTGGCCATGTTTTAACCGGCCCTCTGTTCCAGTAACTGCAGGGCATTCTCTGGCTGTTTCACTGCTTCACCTCCTCCCCCGCCTCTCTTTGGGTCCCTCCACCCACCACCACCACCGTCTCTACTTCCCTCACCTCCATCTTCGTCTCCTTCCTTTGTTTAACAGCTCCACTGAAACCAGCTGTTCAGTGCAGAGCGTTCACGTATGTGATTGGAGTGCTGTCCAGAATGTGTGGTTTTCATGTTCTCCTGTAGCTCCAGGTCTGCTGGTACACCACAAGCGTGTTAGTGATGAAATGGAAAGCACGCAAAGGTGGACACTGTACACTGTTGCATATCAAATTACAGGTGTGTGTGTGAAGTGTAAATATCTTGTAGGTAGATGATACTTACATACTTCAAATGACTTGTAGCTATCAGGGGGTGAGTACCATTAGAACAGTTCATGAGACGGAAAATTTTCCTTTTTCTTTTTTTTTTCAACTTATGATGTTAAGCAAAGCTTCTGATTGCTGATGCATTCATGCCATTAGTACAATCGTTAATGACATTGGTACAATCATTAATGACATCAGTACAATCATTAATGACATCAGTGCAATCATTAATGACATTAGTACACTCATTAATGACATGCCGTACTTTGACCAGATGTGCCTGTCTAGTTCTCTCAAACCAACCAGCCAAAGTCAGATCATTGTGACAAGTCACTGTCAGCGTTCAGTGGGAGCTTGCCACTACAAAGTAAAAACCATGTTGAATGGAAGCACTGAGCATTGTCCGTTTCAATTGGCTGTTGTAAATACTAATATTCGCAAATCAGCGATAACTTTCCTCGTAAAAGAAACGTATCACAAATTCATCTTGTCCAAAGAAAACAAAGTTTTATCCAAAAACCAAATATTATAAGTACATCTGCACAGTTTCGGGTTTTAAACTAGGCCTGTTGTTTTTAAAACAGACCCCTGATTTTTCACCTGCACCTGCATCAATTTTTGAAAAACAACCCCCACCCCCCCCCCCCCCCCCCCCCCCCCCCCCCCCCCCCCCCTCCCCCCCCCCCCCTTTCACCCCCCCCCCCCCCCCCCCCCCCCCCCTCCCCCCCCCCCCCCCGCCCTCCGGCCACCCCTTGTTTTGAAAATGGAACTCTCCTGTACACCTGCACTGCACATGATGCGAACTTGGCCCTTCCTTTTGAAAACATACCCGTCGCCCATCATTTCCACATGGATGGGTCGTTTGACCCCTGGCACCTAACACCAGTCTAAAGCTCTTTCCAAGGGTACAGGCTTGACAAAAATGAAGGAAAAAAGAAAAACAAAAAAAAAAAAACTGACATTAAGTAGAACCAATCAGATGTGTTTCAATCTCTGTGGAAATTGTCGCCACAGAC
The DNA here is from genome assembly GCA_016801955.1 of Conus betulinus. Classification (NCBI taxonomy): domain Eukaryota; kingdom Metazoa; phylum Mollusca; class Gastropoda; order Neogastropoda; family Conidae; genus Conus; species Conus betulinus. The sequence goes on from JADBJO010002206.1 coordinate 94,067, forward strand.
AGAGAAAACCAGTTGCTGTCAAGAGTAACTCCATAGGGGAGTTAAAACCAGTTGCTATCAAGAGTAACTCCATAGGGGAGTTAAAACCGTCAAACAGCAGGGATGCTTTGGAAAGAATCTGATAAGTGACTGCCATAGCACTGGCCTTAGCAATACTCTGGAACCGAACTGTCGCAGGTTTGTAGCAAGCAGCAGTGCATCTTCCTCACTTTGTCGAGATTAATCAGTAAGGTCTGTGGAGGAAAGAATGAGACTGTACACCAAACACTGTCAGAAGCAAGTCAGGAGAATGTATAATGGCAAAAGAGCAAATTAGCCAAACCGAAGAAACGTTTACTTTACTCGGTTATTAAGAAATGAATATAAACAGAATACAGACAGTGCCATAAAAACTGATATAGCCTGTTGATGACAGGAAACTATTTCATGGGAATGAATATATACATGACTAGATTTATGTAAAGTGGATAGATTTGCATGGTAGAGTGTGATGTGTTTAGTTTTGCATCCTTTGGATAGGAAATGTCCACTGACAAGCCAAAAGTCGTTTGATGTTGTTACTGTGTGTTTGTCGGATGGGGGTTGCTGCTGCTGATAGGGCCAGAGTGCAGCAGCTGTTTATGTTCTGACAGATTTCTTCATGCAGTTTGGTTCTGGTCACTTGTTCCTTTTTCTTTTTATGCTGTGAAGGAGTTGGCATTTTCATTGAAAGTATGTTGGCAAGATAGTGGACGAAATTGATGGGGCAGGAAGAATACAAATGGATGTAATGAAAGACTAAGTCTTTTTTTTAGTTAATTTTTGTTTCCTTTAAAACGTCAAGTGTTAAGCGCCTGAATTCATACAAGAGTAAGGGGAAACTACTGCTCATTTAGTGTACAAGGTTGCCCACATATACTTGCCATGCACGTTTGTTCATCAAACTGTCACTAGTACAATGCCAGGCTGGTCTGTTTAGTACACATTGTGTGAAATTGTGTGTCAGGTAATCATGACGTGGGTACATTTTCATTCTATGTAACTGTGCATGCATGCACAGTACGCTCATATACTAGAATTGGTGAATGACATCACATTGATTGTGTGTCGGTGGTGTATCATTTTGTTGCCAATCAAAGCAGTGTGTGGTTGCAAATTTTTTGGGGTGAAAATTGCGGGATTGAAGTCAGTTCTCTGAAAATGCATACATTTTCCTTTGCGGAGATGGTTTCTAACCGGTATATCCTCAAGCCTGGCCCACCTCCTGCTTCTTTGCTTTTTCCTTCTCTCTCATCCTTCATCCTTATTCATACAAAAACATGGACACTTTGGGAACATAGACTTTTTTTTTTCACTATTTCAATGAGCAGGGAGTAGGCTACCAATTTCCAGGCAAACAGATCAGAAAAAGAACATCCAAAATTATCCTCAGATACAAGAGGTGTCATTTGCTAGTAGACCTGCTGCTTTTGTGCCATTTGCCATCATGTTAGAATTGTTGCTTCCATAGCAGATTTTTTTTTTCAAGAGAAGAGGAGTAAGGGGTGAAGTCAGGGTCCTAACATGGTCACACCTCAGGGAAACAGAGCATACAGACACTCCAGATGATCGTACAGACACTCCAGATGATCGTACAGACAATCCAGATGATCGTACAGACACTCCAGGTCCCAAGTCACTGCCTGGGGTGTTCACCAGCAGTTATTCTTGCTGTGATTCTAGTCCATGTACACCTTGTATACATAGGGCAATATCCATTCTGAGAACACACAGAACAGAACTGATTAAAGGAACTGACAGACAACCTGGTGTTGTCATATGTAAAAAAGGGCCCGAGAAGATTCCTCACTTATTTAGTAAATAAAGAATCTGTAGTTAACATAAAGGGTTAACTGACAACGTTGGCTGTCATGTGTAAAAGTGCCCAAGAAGATTACGTACTTATTCAGTAAATAGAGAATCTGTAGTTAGGTTGAGACTGGCACAGGATGTGTTAATTCTCCCCCCTTTTTCTGCATGCAGTTTGGATAAGAGGATGGAGTGAGGTCCTTTGTGGCATGCGCCTTTTGCACCAGGGAGATCTGAAGACAAACAAAGCAAAAAAAAAAAAAAAACAAAAAGAAAAAAATCTGTGGAAATCCACTATGATAGGTTCAACAGAGAAAAAATAAAAAGAAGAAAAAAACAAAATGGGTGGTGTTGTATGATGGTGACAAGCTCTTTCCATTGAGATCAGTCTGCGGTGCTCACATAGAAATTTGTTAATGACAACAGCATAGCTTATAGGATGGCCGCTCAGACCGATTCATTACTAGGGCAACTGACGGAAATAGAAAGCCTCATCTAGCAGTATCAGAGATGGGATGGTGCTACAGCCTTTTTGAGGTTCGGTTTCACCTGTGTTAATCAAACTGCATACTGCTTCATTTCATGTGAATTGATGAGCCAGCTCAAGCTGTTTTCACAGTGGCAGACTCTTTCATATGTGCAGCTGTGGATCTACTAGCTGCTTATCTGTTTTTTTGTCCTTGACACCAACACTGATGTGAAAATGGTACATAATCTGTGCAGGTGGCACCTTTGTCACTTCTTGTAACGTCTGCTTTTTTTCCATTTTTTTTTAACTAGTGTGGTGGAGAACGAAAATGAACAACTCTCTTTTTTCTTTCCACGGTATTATGGACTGTGGTGCGTCTCTCTTTGACACCAGGAGCGCAGACACAACCAGCCGTGTCTCCCTGATGAGTTCCGATCCAGCGGACAAAAGGCCTTGGAGCAGGCAATACAAATAGATCTGCCTTCAAAAGGGATTACGATGGTTCCCTTATGCAGCTGGTGAAGAGTTTTCATATCTGTAATATATTTCATTAATTTCGTGTTCCCAGTTTCTCTCCATCTTCCCCCCCCCCCCCCCTCCCCTCCCCCCCCCCCCCCCCCCCCCTCCCTTAAGTCCAAATCTTTGCCAAGTCCATACTATAAAGACAGTTGAGTTGTTAGCCTGCGCTTGTTTTTTTTTTCCCCCACTATTAGATTGTTCGTCTTTGTATTTGTCTGACTTTATTCAAGTTTAAAAGGCTGTGCCAGTCTTGAATAAAAGTTACTCTGTGTTAGGTTTTCTTATGGGAGCAAAAGTTACCCCACTTGTTTACTGTTTATTATTTACTGTTCCCTGCCTTATTTTATTTCCAATTTCTTTTTTTTGTTGTTTAAACTAGTGTTGTATGAAGGAAAATGAACAACTTTTTTTTTTTAACTAGTGTTGTAAGAAGGAAATGAACAATTTTTTTTTTTTTTTAAACTAGTGTTGTAAGAAGGAAAATAAAGTACCATGCCCATACTCTCGTATTTGTCAGATAATGCTATGCGCCATTGAAACATGGAGTATTCAGTGTGATTATGTATTAGCTGTCACTGAAACAAGTACTAGAGAAAACAAAATTTAGATGATCAGTTCCTGTGTTTCCACTGGAGGCAGTGGGCAGGATGACGACGTCAATGCTTTTGTACCAACACAAAACAGAACTGTTTGCTGCGTGGCTTTAGCTGACTTGCATCTCTGGGGCAAGACTCGCCAGAACTTCAGTAGTCGGCCACGCTGGTGTATGTATAGTATGGCAAACAGCACAGATTAGGTGGCTTTCAACGACAGCCAGTGAAGGATAGTATACAAGAAACATAAAGAGAATGATTTGACGAAGTAAGTGGCCAAAAAACAAATACAAAAACTTGACAAAAAAAAACACACCTAACATTGCTCTACAGCAGGACTGTGTTACTTAGCAGTCTAAGGACAGCACCCGCTGTCAGTCAGCCCTTGAAGCATTTAAACCTGTCTTCCTGATCAGAATGGGAGTGATCAGTGTTGTCATGTGAATGCCCTTGTCACTTAAAGCTCTTGTCACACACAAAAACATGTCAGTAAATCATCAGCTGTTTCAGAACTCTTGTACAAAGCTCATCTTGTCCCAGGAATGTTGATGCTATAGCTGTGACCTGTGAGAGACAGCATTTTATCATCGTTATCAGACCTCTGAATGGACCATTTTTTTATGTCACTGTCGTCACCACCAGTATCCCTGTACTCAAGTGTGAAAGTGGGACTCATTGCCAAGATCTGTGTGTAGCCAGTGTCAGAGTACTCTTTGTTTCACAATATGCACCATTTTGGTGGATCAGTTTTTTCTTTTTTTTTTTTCTCTCCCTATTTATTCACTAAAGGATTTGCATATCCTTGCAGGACCAGTTATTGTTTTGTATAGTGATTTAAACTGACATCTTGAGATAATTTGAGAACGATTGACCGTGAAAATGAGAGTGATTGTGTCAACATGTGCAGTGTATTGCGTAAGATGTGTGACTGGTAATAATATATGAATGTATATTACTTTATTATTTTGATTTTTTGATCATTTGTTTTGTTTGTTTGTTTTATCAACTGTACTCTGTGATAGCGAATCTACACAGGGTCTGTACTGTCCCAAAATAATCCTTGAGATTGAAAAAACCGATTTCACAGCCTGGATAAAGAGATTTTTGTGGAAAAGACTTTTTTTCCAGCTTAAAATAGAGATGTGGAAAAAGGAAATTGTGCCTAAGTAGTGATAGGGACTTTGGACATGACAGCAGTGCAGAAGTATTCCATTCATTTATGAGACTTTAGACATGACGGCAAAAAATAAAAAAGAAATCATTCAAATGAGAGTCAATTGCTAATCTTTACATACATGGCACTAATTTACTTATCATAAATGTCAGTGTGTGGTGCTCGCAATGTCTTTTGCAACATACATTAATTTTATATCCTTTGAAAATTTAAGAAAAGTTCTCTAGGAGTCGGAAGTTGGATTGAAATAGATGTAGGGACTGCAGGGGTTTCTGGGCAGATTTCAGTTGCAGAAGACCAGCCGCCCGCCACCAGTTCAAACCATAGCCTGCAACAGTCTCTTTGGCATCAGTGTCATATGAATCTCACTGTGACTCCTCTCAATGGAGAGAGAGAAAGACACTCTTCTTTTTGTTTTTACTCTATGTCATTAGTTTTGTTTACTCTGCGTTTGTTCATTGTTATCAAAATGTCCTTGTCAAGAGAGAATGATTGACTTTCACTTGAGATGTAAGCTTGTTGTCTCTCATCTTTCTAAACAAAAAAGACTGTCAGTTGATGTTGTGGAGTTATTATTTTTATTTATTTTTTTGTCGGTAATTTTACTCATAACTAAGACATGTTTAGGAGAAACATGTTTTTCATTAACTCCAGCTAGCATGTTTCAAACTTTGATATTAGATAGAATTTATTCATCATTTAATACACAATATGTTACAGGTATAGTCACCCTGTAAACAGTAATATTGTATACAAATGTACAAAATTTAATCAGTTCTGGCTGTGTGTTCGCTAAAAGCACATTACAGCTGGGTATGTTCAGTATTATAAAAGAAGTGAAAGGTCATACAAAAGACACTTCAGTTCACATACTACACATATTTCCTGTTAATTGTTGATGAATTTACAAAATGCGGTCTTCATTTAAAAATAAAACAACAACCGACATATGTAAAAGATCCATCTGTGTATGTTCTGCGGTATATGTACATTTCCTCTTAATTACTGACATTTGCTTTTTTATGGCGGTTGTATTCTGGGTGCTGTTGCCATGCGCAAGTGTGAAGGTTCTGACTAATGAGATGTGCTTCTTTTCCCAGTGCAATAAATGTATATGAAACCAAACACAGTGGTGTATTAAAGTCTTTGTTCTAACTTCTCTTTTTCTCTCACTGGAAAATTGTAATAGTATACCCACATGATGTTCACTCTCATTCTCACCCAGATGGTCTTTGTGTGCATGATGTTTGGGAACTCTAAACTCAAAATCTACAATAGAAACAGATTTTTAAAAGTATAGTTGCTCATTCCGTTAACTATTAAGCCCAAAGTTTCTTAATTGAAATAAGCAAACATTTCAGAGGCATTCTGTATACTTTACTAACTAAAATTCACCTTCAATCTGTGATGGAAAAAAAAAAAAAAAAATTGAAAAAAACTATATTTGATGGCAAGGGAGCATCAACATAGTGTTAGCCAAAAATTTGCATTTAACATTATTTCCTAAACAGTTTATAGGCACTATTTTGCGTGTACAGCTACTGGAGTTAGAGATGATGACAGTTACAAAACATTTGATGTACATAATTATGAGAGTAGGCTGTCAGCTCAGAGGTTTACCTGCATTTCATTTCTTTGGTATTGAATAACACTGGCAGTAAAGAAACAAACTAAAGTGTAAACTCAGGTTGTAATTATTGTTTTCGTGCAATATTTTTTTATTTACAGACGCAATTTCCACCACATATGAAAATAGGGAACAATCATTGAGGACTCAAAACTTTTTCCTTTCATTTCATTTGTTACTGTGTAGAATGTGACGACTTGAAGCTAAAATGTTACATTGTTGAAATTTGTTGTAAGGTTCATTACAAAGAAACGTTCAGTTTCTAGTCAGTCTCAGGTTTCTTTCATTTATTGTTCTGTGGTGTGTCATACTAAGTGTGCCACAGTCATCTGTCTTTGTTCAGTGTTTGCTTCAGTGCATCTCGCGGTGTGTGCTGGAGAGCAGGCCTCTCAGTACCGATCCCGAGAAGATTTCATTTGGCTGCAACCAGACAGTCGGATGTACATTATAAAACCATATGGCACAGGCATACATGTTACCCCCTTTTCACTGCTGTCACTTCCTTTGAGCCTGTGTAGGGAATGCTGTAGCCTATGTAGGAATATCACACAGTTCTTTTCTTTTCACAAGCATGTTAAGAAAGCAATGATTGAAAGTAAAATACAGTAAGAAAGCAATGGTTGAGAGTAAAACAAAAACAGCAGTAAGAAAGTAATAATTGAGAGTAAAATACCGTAAGAAATCAATGGGTGGAGTAAAAAAAAAAAAAATGCAGTAAGAAAACAATGGTTGTGAGTAAAATACTGTAAGAAATCAATGGTTGAGAGCGCAGTAAAGTTGAGAGGTAAAAAAAAAAATGCAGTAAGAAAGCAATAGTTAAGATACTGGTTGAAAGCAAAAATAGAGTAAGAAAGCAATGGGTTTAGAGAAAAAATGCGGTAAGAAGCAAGGGTTGAGAGTAAAATGCAGTAAGAAAGCAGGGTTGAGAGTAAAATGCAGTAAGAAAGCAATTGGTTGAGAGTAGAATAAAATGAAAGCAATGGTTGAGAGAGTAAAATGCAGTAAGAAAAGAAAAGGTTGAGAGTAAATGCAAAAGAAAGCAAAGGTTGAGAGTAAAATGCAGTAAGAAAGCAATGGTTGAGAGTAAAATGCAGTAAGAAAGCAAAGGTTGAGAGTAAAATGAAAGCAATGGTTGAGAGTAAAATGCAGTAAGAAAGCAAAGGTTGAGAGTAAAATGCAGTAAGCTTGAGAGTTAAAATGCAGTAAGAAAGCAAAGGTTGAGAGTAAAATGAAAGAATGGTTTGAAAGTAAAATGCAGTAAGAAAGCAAAAGGTTGAGAGTCAAATGCAGTAAGAAAGCAAAGGCTGAGAGTTAAATACAGTCGGTTACATCTCTAGCTTGATAGAGTGGTTTTAGATTTGGGTGATAGGACCATGTCCTGTCACAGCCTCTTTAAAATGTGTTTGACTGTAACTATGAATACTCTGGATGGAGCTCCTTCCATGGACACTCTCTGCTGGGCCTCTGTGGGTTCCCCGTACTACACGCTCCAAGGGTGCTCGTTCAGTTTAGATCCATGCAGGCTAATGATGCTCGACGCGGAGTATGGATATAGTCCTGCTGTACTCTGAAAAGGGTTCCAAGAATAGCTTTCCCGTTCCAGGTCCAGTGACACTGTCAATAATCACATAGTCACTGTCACACACTGTAAACAGTCACACAATCACATTGTGAAACACACACACATGTATGCAAAACACACACACACACACATACATGCACATGCGTACCGCATGCGCTTGCACACACACATAGACCCATGCCCACGCACCCAAGCACACACATGTGTACGCTCACCACACACACATACAATGATAATGATGGTGCAGCCAATGTTAGGTAGGTATCTAGCGCGTTGGGCTAATGCATCCATCAGGCATCCGCTAAAGTCATAGCCATGAGACCCTCTTCTTAAATTCTCACATCTTTGTCATTAGTTCATTTATCCATGAGCATTAAACCAGGTGTGGTGTGATCTCGAACCTCTGTGTATGTGGCATAGCGTCTGTGGACTAGTCTGCACTCAGTGACACCTCGTTGATGAAACTGAAACTGTGACGTGGATTTCCATCTGGGATTTTCTATTTAGGCCGATACTAGAAGTGTCCATGTTGAGAATGGATTGTGCTCGATGCTGATAAGGCCTGATCATAAATGAAGGAAGAAATGGATTTGCAGCCTGAAGTCAGGACCAGATGACATTCAGGCAGAAAGATTGGCATTAAACAAGGGAGAGAAGGCAATGTTGTGTGTTTACCCATCACAAAGATTGTTCGACCGAATTTTGCCTGGGACACTCTTCTCGCTCTCGAAGGCTCTTTTATGAGCGCTGAAAATAAGATGTTTCATGGGAGATTTCGGTCAAGGTTTTTTTTTTTTTTTTTTTTTTTTTTTTTTTAAATCAGAAAGACGGAGCATCCAGCACTTAAAGGTTAGTGAAGAGAGAGAGAGAGAGACGGAGAGAGAGAGAGAGAGCCTCGAGAGAGAGAGAGAAGGAAGAAACCAATTCGTGTTAGACTATAACCACGGATCCTGAGTTATCTCGCTTTTAGTATAGGTGAGTGTGTCGTCGACAAGGTCACTGTGCACCTCAGCAGTTCGCATCAGTACACGCATATGTCTATATATTATATCGAGGCAAAAAACAAAATGATTACAGTTACGAGAGGTTTGGTTTTATCAAAGCGTCGGTGATATGTTTTACAGTTCACTGCTGCCCCTTGATGATGGATTCTCCCGTTGTGTCTGACGGATGAGTAGGCAGACAGGTCATCTGCTGATGTGGGTCCTCATGTGGGAATGGAGACCAGTTCCTGGGGCACAAGGTCGTCCACAGACGCTGCATGGAATGGAGTCCTGCAAGGATGGGCCGCGTTTTCTCCGACTCTTTTCTTTTTCCTGGATGGAGGCTGCTCTTTTGCACTCAAATGTCTTTGTGCCCTGGGTACCCACCTGTGTTGTTTCCACTGTGTGTTCTGTCAAGGGCGACATCTTCCCGGGATCATGTTAGTATCGATGTTGCAGCCTTCTGAGGCTGGCCTTCAAGGTGCCTTTGCGTATCTCTGACGAGAGGTCTTCCTTGGTCACGTTTGTCCTCCCTTCAGTTGTCCATATAGCAGTCAGCATCTTTGGAATTCTGCTGTCCCCCATTCGGACAACATCATGTCCTGTCCGTCAGACCTGGTCTTGGATGCCCCTAAAAGTTGATGCAAATCCATGAAGTGCTATCCGTTTGACAGTACTTTAGACCAAAGACCAAGGTCACAAAGTCAGCTTGAGCATTTTTGGTATTTTTTTTTCTGTATTGCACACAAACAACAGCCTTGTTCTGAAAAGGTAACTGATGTCTGGAATTAGAAATGGAAGGTAAAAAAGGTTAACAAAAAAAAAAAAAAAAACAAAAAAAAAAAAAAAGCAGCTACACAAAATCATTCAATTGCTTTCACTATCTGAAGCTCTGTTCAACATTTGTTGCATTTTTTGAAAAGAATTTAAAGAAAGAAATGTGTTTGAATGTTTTTTTAAAGTACAAAGTTGAAAACAAACATTAATTTAAGGTCTTTGAAAATATAAAGGTAAAGCAAAAAGGTACCTTTCAGAGAATGTTTCAACGTTTCGTGCTGTAAGCACTTGGTCACCAAGTGAAGTGTTGAGGTTTGTTGGGGAAGCTGGCAGGTTTCTTGTGACCACAGTTCAGCCAAAAAGGTAGTTGGGGTAGGGGGTGGGGGGGGCGAGGGGGGGGAGGTGAACTGTGTTAATATGGTCAACAGGCCGGGCCAAGGGGTGGGGTGCAAAGAGGGGTGGGGAAAGTGTGGAGGGAGATGACCATCTGGGTGGTGGTTTACAGAGAAAGGGGAGTTATGGTGTTGGTGGTAAGGGATAAACATGGTAATAGCAACACTGGGGGGGGGGGGGGGGGGGGGGGGGGGATGTTTGCAGCTTGAGATAAACAAGTTTATTCCCTGACATTGAGTCCATAAGGATTCTTCAAGGTGCCAAGGCGTTGTATTAGCTGGGCCTTTCCCATGAATTTGCGCGTATTGGCCCGCTTTTTGTCCATTGCGCCAAAGCGCTGCCACGCTTGATGTGCGACAGGTTTCTGTAGGGGGTTCACGACCCATTGGTTGACACCATGTGCTGCACTGACCCCCCCAGTGCCGCCTCTTGTTGACATTCTGACAGGAAAAGACTTACACCAGTGGCAAACAACTTTTACTTCTGAACACCATCAAACCCGGTCGCCACATTCAAAGTGTGCCCAGCGCTTTGCGCGCATGGACAAAAAGAGCGGGCCAATCACGCAAATTCATGGATCCTAAGCCAGCCCCCCCTAATAAACGCCTTGGCACTGTGGAGTCCTATGGACTCAATCGTCCAGGGCAACTAAAATTGTTTCATCTTCAACGGCCAGCAAACCCCCTACCCCACTCAAGACCCCCATAAACATCCCAACCCCCCCCTCCCCCTAACCTATAACACCCCCACCACCACCCAAACCCAACCCACCCCCCCCTCACCACCCCTTCCCCAAACAACCAATACCCACCCCCATACTTCATTACCCCCACCACCCCCTACTCCCCCCCAAAACCAAACCCCCCCAACCCCACACCCCCAACCCCCTAATCCCCCAACACATCCACACCCACTCCCAACCAACACACACCAAACCCCCCACCTAACCCCCCTACCCCTAACCAACAATAACCACACAAACCCCCACCCACCCCCCACACCCCACCCACCCCCCCACCACTCTCCCCCTCCCCATCACTACCCCCCCCCCCCCCCCCCAAAACCCCCACCCCCCCACCCCCCCCCAACCCCCCCACCCACACCCACAAGTTCTATGCCATGTTTTACTCCCATACATGACAGACGCGATAGGTCTAGGTTTTGTAGTTGCTTGAACCCCGGTCGCTCTCTCTCTCGGCACTCCTGTTATCCGATCATGGACTTGGACAAGAGGACAGCCAGGTGTAATTCAATCACACTGCCCCAGACACACGCATAGGCTCTGTGGTTGTGTTTTGCTTGAATCCCCGTTTTATGTGAGTGTTGCCCTCCTGGTGTTGCACATTCAACCACGTACCTGCATCCTCCCACCCTTCTGTAGGCCAGTCGCAACTCTCTGTCACTTGCTGCACGTACGTAACCAGTCATCTATATTTGTTTGCTCAACGAAAAACCTTCGATCTCGCTTGCTATATCAGTCTCTCTGTCCGTTTGTCCTGTCCACTACTGACTGTCTGTCTGCATAGTTCTGTCAGTCGCTGGCTTACCCTTGAACCTAAGTCATCCACCAGATCTCTCTTATGTTTCGTTAACCCCTCTCTCCCCCTTTCACCTGCAAGGTGCCGACTCCTGCATGACCCTCGCACTGCTTCGTGTGTGGGTGTGGTGTGTGCCCTGTGTGTGTGTGTGTCGCTGGTGTGTGGTGTGTGTCTTAAGCAACAAACAAGAAATCATTCCCCTTGATAATTGTAACAGACCAACGTACTAGTATGTTCGCGTTGCCGTGATCTTCCCACTCAATGCAGACGACCCCACACCACAACATTCCAGCAAAGGAAGACGATTCCCACCAGGACCGGACACTAATCCCACTTTATGTCTCTTCAAATTATCTCCCTTTGTATTTCCATGGTTACATTGTTCCCTGTACGTATGTCTGTCCGGCACCCACCTAGCCTTATGTCGGTCCCCGCGGCTTATCCGGGCCCCGATACGTCTACACAATATTTATCTCTAGTCGTTTGTGTATCGATCACACCAACGAAAACGAAGGACTCGAACACATCATCTTCGTATGTCCCCTCAACATCGTATCTCCTCGTTTTAATTGTCTTGAATGTCGCTTGTATTGCTGAAGAAGACCACACAGCACGGTCGCAACCACGCGTTGCCCTGTGTTGTCTCTCTTTTCATTCACTTTTGTTTGTTGTTTACTTTAATTATTTTGTCTACCCGCTGCCCCTGCCATAAGTTTTTTCTTTTCACATATGTTTAAATCCGTTCTCGCACTATGGACAACGTCCACTCACTCGGAACAATACAGTGTGACCAGCTACGTTGAAAACCCCAGATAGAACACCCAAGCACCCACCACCGGGTATCAACCACCCCTTTCCCCCATAGTCAATACCCCCACCAAAAACATGTTATTTGCCTTGAGATGGACATGTGACGAGGTCCCGCTTTCCTTTGCGACCGCCCCCCCCCCCCCCCCGCGCGAGCAAAAAAGTTAAAATCCCCTAAAACCACGCACCCCCCGGTCCAAATCTTAATAAATGTTACGCGCAAACCAGCCAAGAGACCTTTCACCACGTGAGCCACATTAACATTTATAACCGAGTCACATCCCCCGAAAAACACCACGACCAGCGTTCGACCCTTAGGCTCCCCCGTATTCCATGCACAGATCTCTTTAAAATCAATAATCCTTCGAGACAACGAAATGAACGCAATTTGTTACTTAGCTTGATATCGCGTCCGTGTGTTGTCTTTGTGACTCGCTTTATACGTCCCCATTACGTCTTATCTCCTTTGGCGTTTGTCTTCCGCTAATCATTTATGTAAGATTTGTGTAGGCGACGACTTCAAACATTACAGTAGTCCATCATTGCACCCCCTATTAAAAAGCGACACGCAGAAAAATCGGAACAGCATGCTTGACCCTCCTGGCACTCACAAAAAAACTGGGCCCTCCCGACTACACCTGTTCCACCCCATAAGGGGAACCACTCCAGTTAGCGTTGTACCACAGCTTGCCGATTACAAACCAAGTGACCTATCACAGCCATGGCCACGCCCCCCCCCATACCGCACCCACCGTCGTCCCTCCTTATCCCCCCCCCACCCCCCCCCCCCCCCCCAGAGAAAAACAAAATAAGACAACAAAGACAAAAGGAGAAAAACATCACTAACCAGTGCACACAACAACATAATAGTACCATAATAGTAATAACTTAATAACCCAAAATAAAACTCTGACAACCCCAAACAACGTTTTTAACAATGGAAAGCGAAACCCACAACTTTCCCAACCCACCCCCCCCCGCAAACCACCGGGGGGGGGGGGACCCCAAAATGCCCCACGAGACAAATTAAAAGAAAAAAAAACAGAGAAGCATCAAGAAGAACAGCGAGCGCGATCTCAGGCCTGGAATCTATCTCTAAAATGGATCACAAGAGGGAAGAGAGGCATTGAGGTCTGGAGTACTGATGGGGTGGGGGGTGTTTGGGGGGTGGGGTGGTCAGTTTGGGGATGGGGGTGTGGAGAGGGTATATTTGCCGGACTCAACACACACTATCATACAAGTGGAAACTTTGAGACCCAAACCCCAAAAGCGTTTAGTTTACTCTGAGAGGGAGTGGAAAGTGGAAAGGTAGAGGCTCTGGTATGTAATTCCCTTGACGAAAAGCTGCTTGGCGCTGAGTTGATACTACCATGGTCATTGAGATTTCCCCTGTCATTCCTCCTGGGAAAGTTTAAAAAAAAACTTGGGGTGGGTGGGGGTTGGGGGGCTGAGTTTCAGAGAAAGGGAGGTTATCAGGAACTGTCTCCCATTTCCTGGTCGTTCAATATGCGTTTATCTGTAAAAGGAATATGCCGACGGAAAACATAGATCATTCATTTGGTGAGCGAAGGATTTTTTGCAGTTTTGCTTACCCTCTTGTGCCTTGGCTCATCGAATCACGAAAACTCTTGTTTTCTGTACTTTTTTGCATGCATTAATGAATTGAACAAATACCACAGAATGACTGGTTTATCATCTGCAGACAAACGACAGTTGTGGTGAAGCTTTAAACGCGGAGGCGTTGGCTAGGAAGCATGCTTGTTTGTTTGTTTGTTTGTTCGTTCGTCTGTTTGTTTGTTCGCCTGTTTGCTTGATGTTTAGCGACACAGGAAGTGTCAGTGATAAACATAAAAGCCTGCAATGGCCTGTGATAAGCTTGGCAACCCCCCAGGAACTTTTCCGCCATAAAAATGAAGGGACCGCATCGTTTATAATTTTTCACTGAGAGGGACATAGGTACAGTTTGCATTTTGTAAGTCGACGGGAGGTCGCGTAGATTTGTAACGATTTGTGTGGCTTGCCGGGTATAAAAAAAAAAAAAAACAGGAAAGGAAACTGTGTTTCAGGTCATCGAGGACCATGGCATGTTGGTCTGCTGTGAGAGATGCCTGTGTGGCGTTATTTGAAGCCAGTTTTTTTTTTTTTTTTAAAGAAAAAATACTGGTACATCCGTGAGGAGAAACAGAACTTGGCAAAACTATTCCACAAAGAAAAGTGCAAAGAGGCAGAGAAGGAGAGGAAGACAGAGAAAGAGATGGGAGGACAACATCAATGAATGGACTGACCTCACACTCAGCAACTGCCTGAGAGCGTCTGAGAACCGGGAGGGGTGGAGGAAGCTGGTTGCGAAGTTTTCTGTGGCGCCCCAACGGTCTTCAAGACTCCGGGATCGGTGATTGGTGATAGGTGCAGAGCTGGTTAATATGTTTACATTAAAATGTGCGTGATGACGTGAAATTTAATGCTGTTAATTAAAGGGAGGAATTGTCTTCTGTTTGTCTCACTGGTTGCGTGTTAACGTTGTATAAGCGAGAGTCTTCCATGGATGCCCATTCTGCTATCATCTTTTTGGTTTTTTCGCCGCTGCTAGGATTCGAACCTGACACCTCCAGGAACAGTCATGCACCTATAGACCAAGTCGGCTGGTAATGGCTCCTGGAAACCTGATGTAAGCTGGGACGTTTATGCCTTATGAAGTTCAATCAATCAACCCAGGAGTCTCCTACCCTGTCTGTCTGTCTGTCTGTCTGTCTCTCTCTCTCTCTCTCTCTCTCTCTCTCTCTCTCTCTCTCTCTCTCTCTGTCTGCATATCTCTCTCTCTCTCTCTCTCTCTCTCTCTCTCTCTCTCTCTCTCTCTATCATCATCATAATCATAATCATCATCATCGCTATTATCATCATTATTATTGTTGTTATAATTATTATTATTATATTTTTTTTTTTGTTTTGTTGTTTTTTGTTGTTGTTATTATGATTATTATGAGTATTGATATCGCGCTTATTCTCGGTTAGAAACCAAATTCTAAGCGCTTGATAATCCACACTCTCTTTCACACGATGGGCTGCCTACCTGGGTAGAACCGACCGGAAAGCTGCCTGCTGATGCTTCATTCAGTCATTTCTTGTGTCGCTCAGTCAATCTCAGCCACTCAGGTTTTTCCCTTCATTCTTCCGATTTTTTTTTTTTAAACGAAGAGTGCGTGCCATGTGAAACGCGTCATCCATACCAACTGCCAAACTGGCCTTCTCTTCCGAAAGTGGGTGATGGGATTTTACGTGTGCAAGAAGTTAATCATGTGTTCACGCACGGGATTTCGATTTATCATCTCATTCGGAGGACTTTTCGGGAAAACAATTCTTCAATTGAAGAATTCAGTGGTCGACGGCAGATGAGCGGGAAAAAAGAACTAGCAAAAAAAAAATATATATAAAAAGAATAATCAAATAAGTAAATAAACAAATAAATGAATAATGAAAAATGAAAGATGGAAATCGGGTTGGCATTCGAACAAGTCGTGCAGTGGTTCAAGAACACAGCAGAAGAACGAAAAGTGAAAACAAAATGAAGAGGAAGTCCGCCTCTCCCTGTCCCCTTCTGCCTTTCTCCATCTCAACCCCCCACCCCCACCTCAACGCCGCAGAACTTCTCAAGAAAGGCATCGCCCTCCCTTCAAAACGCTGGTGGTGGGGTGGCAGAGACTGTCTGGACAGAGGCATCGCCATCGCCAGCCAGCACAGCAAAGATGGCTGAATAACAGCAGAGATGCCAGTACCACTTGTCGCCAGAAACATTGGCAGTATTGTTGGCGCTGGCGGTCATTGTACTGCGGAAGTAACAGCGCGGGACTTACCGGCAACTCTGGTAGTACTGGTAAGGTAAGAAAATGTGGCTTATAACCCAGCCGACCGCAAAGGGCCATATCAGGGCTGTCACCGCTTTTGAAGTCAACTCACACAAGTCGTTAAAATCAAAACTCATTCGCACAATCCTTTAGAATGCACCTTCCTTCCCTAAAATCTTAGATCAGATGAAAAACGTTGTCTCTGTCAAAGATTCAAAGATCACATCAGGTAGGACATATCTGAACAAGGTTTTCATGGAGTCTGCTGTGGAATGTTTCTGTCTCACGTCCTACAAATGACATCCATGACTGTGCCGATCACACAAACAACGTGGACAGCTGTATTCATGGCAGCAGCATGAGCCAGTTAAAAAAACACAGTCATACGGCCACCACTGGAAGCGATGTCGGAGACGACAGCAGAATTGCACAAGCAAACCACAACGCTGGTGACCGCACGTGCAGCACATGGGTGACCGGCCACAGCAGCAACATCGGCGACAGATTCAGCGATGCTGGCGATGGCACTGCAGGCAATTCCATCAACATCGGTATAGGCAGCAGCATGAGGAGGAGGAGGAAGAGCGTGGAGCCATCGGTCAGTAACCTCTCCAGCCGCTGCCCAGGCTGGCACGGCAAAGAACGACAACCCTGACAACAGACCCTGTCATGACAGCAGTCCTAGCCGTCCTTACTCCAGTGCCACCAGCACGTTTCAACCCCTCTGGTTCTCCCACTCTTTCCTCTCCACTGTCCTGCTTCACCTTTGACAGGAGAGTCCTCGAGCCCCACCGCCTCCTTCCCTGTGCCACGTGCCTAAAGGCTCTGCTGCATGGGCCTGGCCTCCACAGATGGTGAGCCTAGCAGGTCCACATGGCTCCCTCTTGAGAGACATAGTCACAGCGCTGCCGTAACTATTGGAGCAGTATAGCTGGTGGTAGCGCCGATATTGGTAGCTGCCTCAGCGCTGCTGGTAGCAACGGTGCTTCTATGCAAGTGGCGCAGCAACGGTCTTTGTGATACCAGCAGCAGCAGCATCTTTATGCAGATGCTAAGACAGCCATGGGCGACAGTGGGCAGACGTGCCCAACATGGGAGGCAGGGGGTGAGGGATGGGGTGGGGCTTGTCCCAGCTCTGGTTACACATGACCTACTCCCTTGATACTCAGTTCGTTTGTTCCCTCTTCATACTCCTGTCCTTGAATGGAGAGAAAAAACTGTGACAAAAGGAAACAAGCAAACAAACTTAAAACAAACAAACAAACAAAACATCAAGGACAGAGATTTTGTTTCATTTTGTCGAGCAAAAATATTTTACATCTATGAAAGATAAAAAAAAAAAAAAGAAAACTGCAGGAGAAAGTCAGGACGCGCTGTGATCCCGATCGTGTGTGTCAAGATTTCCTTCCTCTCTAAACAAAGTTCACACACGGGCACGCGCGCGCGCACACACACACACACACACGCACGCACGCACGCACGCACACACACACACACACCACACACGCACACGCACACACACACACACACACACACACACACACACACACACGACACACACACACACACACACACACACACACACACACACACACACGCACAGGAATTTTTTTCTTGAATTTTTTCTTACCCTTTTACACTAATAACCATTAGCGGGGTTATGCGGGATAGTGAAGGTAGGAAATAACAAGTCAAGCAGCAACACGCAAGAAAAGTCAAGTTGGGAAACTTAAGAAAAGGGCAAGGGGAAGTAGATAACGTTAGGAGAGAAAAAGAAAGTTAGGGAGAAACAAGAAGAAGGTAAGAAACTGTAGTCCAAAAGGAAAAAAGATGATGATAGTACGAAGAAGAAGGGAAAATGGGTAAAAGTTGAAAAAAAAAAAAAAGTAAGGTAGGGGAGCGTAGAGACAGATAAAGGTTGAAAAGGGGTAAGGGGAAAGGAAGTTAGGAACAAGATTCAAGATACTGGAAAAGTTAGGGTGGAAACAGATGAAGGTAGAAAACGCAGGTGCAGTACGGTAGTGAAAGGCAGGACACATTCAGAGACGTGTAGGAAATGACAGAGAAAAAGCAGAAAAAGGATGAGCGAACAGTCGGAAATTAAAGTTATAAGAAGAACATGAAGGAAAAAGTTAGGGAGAAAAACAGCGCGACATGCTAAATGCGGCGTTTTGTTTCCGTGAACAGCAGTTCACTCCATGATTTTCGTTCACACGACATTCGCCGGTCCCAATGATTGTTTTTAGCCAGATTTCTAATCACCGGATCCCCATCACGCACCCTCCACCACGAAAACGCTAACCCGTCATGCTACTACCCCTCACGCTAGCTGGCCATTGGCATACACGTTTTGCTGGATTGTAAACAAAGGGACATGGCCGGGGGGCCGGGTTGGGGAGGTATGCTGCCTCCGCCAGAGGTTGGTCTGACAAAAGCCAGCTTCTCCATGGGAGAAATAACGGAACAGCCCAGAACCAGCTACCATGGTGTGTTCGACATGTCTAGCTCTGCGATCACGGATTTCAACAACAACAATGTGTACAACGCCAGCGACACGTTCACGATGGACAGCCACGACTCGGGACACTTGGGGCGATGGTCAGCGAACGGTGCAGCTGGGTATCCCCGGAGAGAATGGCTTCAGCGTCCCCGGAGTCTATGACCCGCACGCTGTGCTTCCCTTCGGGGGACAGCCTTACAATGCCGGTCAATACGTTTTCCCTGAGAACCACTGGTCCCCGATGGCAAGAGGCGGCCCTGAAGACATGTGTGAGTATGGAGTATGGCTGGGTTTCTTGTTTGTATCCCAGAGCAAAATTTCCGTTTGTACCCCCCCCCCCTCCCCCTTTTGTTGTTGTTGTTGTTGTTGTTGTTGTTGTTTTTCAGAGGTTCCCGCAGTCGCCCTTTCTGCTCCCTTCATTTCCTCCCTGCGTTCTTCCTTAATACTCTCCCTTTGTCTTCCCCTCCTTCCATTTCTCTCCTCGTACTTCCTACCCGTCCTCTCATCCTCCCATCCCCTCCCAACACCGTACAGTCTCAACCCACCTTTGCTCTTCCCTCTCAACTCTGTTCCGTAAAAAACAATAGAAAAATAGATAAATGATGATGATGATGATGATGATGACGATACTACTACTACTACTACTAAATCGTACCAAATGAAAACAAAAACCTGGTTACTTTCGCTGTATATATGAGGAAAGAAAATAGTGTAAAACAAGGCAAAAACATGCTCTAGGCCCAACATTATTTTCTCTGCGCATACCAAGTGGACAAATGCACACTTTACCCACTTATATTCTCTGTTCATCTATAGCGTTTTTCTTTCTGGTTAGCTTTTCTTCTTTTTTTTCTCTCTGTAACCTCTTGGGTTGACGCTGCGTGCTGTTCTAAACAAAACTGAGTATTCATTTTCGTTTCCTAGATTTGGTGTGATTAAGCCAGAGATGGAAAGGGTCGGAGATGAGACAAGGATTGAGTGGGTGTGGAGTGCGAGGGAGACGTGTGTATGGGGGGGGGAGGGGGGGGGGGGGGGGGGGGGGGGGGGGGGGGGAGGAGAGAGCGGGAGCGGGAGGGACAGGGACGAAAGGAGGGGGTGGAAGAGATGGATAGAGACGGGTGTGTAGAAGTCTCGCGTCATCGCTTATATATTTATTTTATTTTATTTTTTATTTTTTGCCAGTGTGTATGGCTAAGGATGAGATTGCTAGTGATTCTCCTGTATTTCCACAAAGGCATCCGTTGGTTCGTTTCTTTGTAACTTTAGTAAAGTGATTCCCTGTTTTATTACCTTCTTCCCTGCTGTAATGTCCACACGTCATCAAAGATGGTATTAACCTTGTAAATCGTAGGAGGAGGGAAGGCGAGAGGAGGGGTAGGTATCGGGTCCGAGGAGGGTGGGGGGAGGGGGAGGGGGAGGATCCACTTTTACGGTGGGTATTGGGTAGAATGACTGTCTGGATGCTCAACTTCGTTCAGGGGAGGAGGTGGGTGGTGGGGGAAGATTATATCACTATTGTGAATTATTGCAACTATGTTAATTGCTATTTCGCACATTTATCGCATCTTTTTCGCTCACAGATAGACTGGAATGATCTGTGAGGACAGAGATGGATAGGAATGATCTGTGAGGACAGAGATAGACTGGTATAATCTGTGAGAACAGATAGACTGGAATGATCTGTGAGGACAGAGGTAGACTGGAATGATCTGTGAGGACAGAGGTAGACTGGAATGATCTGTCTGTGAGGACAGAGATAGACTGGAATGATCTGTCTGTGAGGACAGAGATAGACTGGAATGATCTGTGAGGACAGAGATAGACTGAGATGATCTGTCTGTGAGGACAGAGATAGACTGGAATGATCTGTGAGGACAGAGATAGACTGGAATGATCTGTGAGGACAGATAGTAGACTGGAATGATCTGTCTGTGAGGACAGAGATAGACTGGAATGATCTGTGAGGACAGAGATAGACTGGAATAGACTGGAATGATCTGTGAGACAGAGATTGACTGGAATGATCTGTGAGAACAGAGATAGACTGGAATGATCTGTGAGGACAGAGATAGACTGGAATGATCTGTGAGGACAGACATAGACTGGAATGATCTGTGAGGACAGAGATAGACTGGAATGATCTGTGATCTGTGAATGATCATCTGTGAGGACAGAGATAGACTGGAATGATCTGAATGATCTGTGGACAGAGATAGACTGGAATGATCTGTGAGGACAGAGATGGAATGATCTGTGAGGACAGAGATAGACTGGAATGATCTGTGAGGACAGAGATAGACTGGAATGATCTGTGAGGACAGAGATATAGACTGGAATGATCTGTGAGGACAGAGATAGACTGGATGATCTGTGAGGACAGAGATGATCTGACTGGACAGATGAGACTGGAATGATGTGAGGACAGAGATAGACTGGAATGATCTGTGAGGACAGAGATAGACTGGAATGATCTGTGAGGACAGAGATAGACTGGAATGATCTGTGAGGACAGAGATAGACTGGAATGATCTGTGAGGACAGAGATAGACTGGAATGATCGTGTGAGGACAGAGATAGACTGGAATGATCTGTGAGGACAGAGATAGACTGGAATGATCCATCTGTGAGGACAGAGATAGACTGGAATGATCTGTGAGGACAGAGATAGACTGGAATGATCTGTGAGACACAGAGATAGACTGGAATGATCTGTGAGGACAGAGATAGACTGGAATGATCTGTGAGGACAGAGATAGACTGGAATGATCCATGTGAGGACAGAGATAGACTGGAATGATCTGTGAGGACAGAGATAGACTGGAATGATCTGTGAGGACAGAGATAACTGGAATGATCTGTGAGGACAGAGATAGACTGGAATGATCTGTGAGATAGACAGAGATAGACTGGAATGATCTGTGAGAACAGAGATAGACTGGAATGATCTGTGAGGACAGAGATAGACTGGAATGATCTGTGAGGACAGAGATAGACTGGAATGATCTGTGAGGACAGAGATAGACTGGAATGATCTGTGAGACACAGAGATAGACTGGAATGATCTGTGAGGACAGAGATAGACTGGAATGATCTGTGAGGACAGAGAGACTGGAATGATCTGTGAGGACAGAGATAGACTGGAATGATCTGTGAGGACAGAGATAGACTGGAATGATCTGTGAGGACAGAGATAGACTGGAATAATCTGTGAGGACAGAGATAGACTGGAATGATCTGTGAGGACAGAGATAGACTGGAATGATCTGTGAGGACAGAGATAGACTGGAATGATCTGTGAGGACAGAGATAGACTGGAATGATCTGTGAGGACAGAGATAGACTGGGAGATAGACTGGAATAATCCATCTGTGAGGACAGAGATAGATTGAATTGATCTGTCTGTGAATACAGAGGTTGACTGGAGTAATCTATCTTTCCAGACTAACTCCAGGGACTACAGTATCAGCCCTGCTTGTGGGAACAGCATGCACATTTAAACGTCCTATCACACACACACACACACACACACACACACACACACACCAACTCCACCTTCTCACCCACCCCGGTCCCGCAACCCCTCCTTTTCTCGCCCTGCGCCATGGTGTCTGAAGTCAGTACTGGTTCCCACAACGTACTGACTAAGAACTGACTAAGACCCTCTTCCAGACTGCCCCGTTGAGGAGCGGAAACCTAAGGCCTGGAAATTCTTTCCACGGTTGTTCTCACGGCTCACGACATCCGGGTCATCAGATTGTGTTTTATCTTTTGACGCATTATCTGATGTCATGACAGTATCAAAAGTGAAGGAAATGCTTTCTTCATAAAAAAAAAAAGAAAAATAAATGAATACAAGTGAGAACTACTACTTCCGCATCGCAACCTATCATTTTCTCAGACATCATTACTGTCTTCACATAAAAATGAAATCACTAACTTTTTTTACGATGGTGATCCCTGGGTTTTCTCTCTCTCTCTCCTCTCTCTCTCTCTCTCTCTCTCTCTCTCTCTCTCTCTCTCTCTCTCTCTCTCTCTCTCTCTCTCTCTCTCTGTGTGTGTGTGTGTGTGTGTGTGTGTGTGTGTGTGTGTGTGTGTGTGTGTGTGCCCGTTTTAAACAGTAATCATGACTTTTTTTTTTTTTTTTTAGCTAAGCAACTCTCATACCAGTTGATGACTGCTGTGTCTGAATGACAACACACTGTCAATGAATTCTACAGGAAACATACCGTTTGTTTGTTTCAGTTCATCCGATGCATGGCAACGGCTTGATCCCAATGCCCACGGGGCCCGTTCCGGGATCTGGGAGGCCCGTGCCTGGAGCGGTGGGGCCCGCGCAAGGGGCCACGGACCCCGCCCCGTTGTTCAGACCCTTCTGGCAGTCTGCTGACCTCAGCAATGCCCTGACGTGGCCCGGAGGTCGCAGGAAGAGACGTTATCTTTTCAGTCAGTATCAGGTGAGCGGTGTGTCCCGTCAGTCTGTATCCTGATTATCAGCCACAGAGTTATCCATGCGAGTGTCGTAAGGTATTGTTGCATTTTGTGAACAGGCTGTGACAAATTCTAGGACTACCGTCGGCAATTTTCGCAACCCTCTGACCCTTGCTTTAGCTAACTGGTTTAGGAGTGTTGTCGCCAGCATCAGAGTTCACTTCGTCATTATACTTCACATCACTGTCATTATCGTCGTAAGGTATGGTGGCATTTCGTGGTCATGCTGCGATGAACGCTGGGACTATGGGAAATCCTCGCAACTCTCTGGTCCTCGGTTTAGCGCAGTGGTTTAGGAGTGTTGTTGCCAGTTTCAGACCTACCTGAGGACCATCCAGAACAAGTTTACTCTCCCTCTGGGGTGTCCATCCTCTACTACACGCGCAAAATGGTCTTTGACACAGGATAAATGGCGTGATACACGTCCGTACCATGCATGCCAGAGAGCCCCCCCGAACACTCTAGCGAATTATCGCCTATTCCTACCCCTGCCGGCACTAGGGTGTGTCTATAAAACGCTAACTCTCGCCAGGCAAGCAAAACTTCTCGCCACCTCTTCTCTATGGAGCGCATCTCGGTTTTCGCACGTGGGCCACCTGTTAAAATAAAGGTGCTTAAACAAACGCTCTTCCGTTCATGCTGAACAATAGCAACTGTTTGCTGTTGTTTTCTCAAAGCAGATTTCATTGAGTGCTATTGAATGCTTTTTTGTTATCAAGAATGCACACAGAAACAGTTTCTTCCTTCCGTGCAGGAACTCGTCAGTGTGACTTTTTTTTTTTTTTTTTTTTTTTTTTTTTTTTTTTTTTGTGAGGACAGCGCTGCTTGCATCTGAGCAGAGTGCTTTACTTTGACTTGACCGAGGTCGTTGTCTTCATTACCTGTCACAGAACTTACCCATTTCTCTGGCAGGGAGTATCTGTACAACAAGACCCCCAGGCTCATTTTCCTCTGGTGGCTGTTAACTGGTGGTCTGGCACTTCCAAAGTGAGGTGACTGCAGGTGGAAACTGAGACACTTTTTTAATAGAAACTATGACTATAACTAATCTGCATCCAAAGACGCTGGAAGAATTAAATGAATTGGGTTTTAAAAAAAAAAAAAAGGACAGGGGAAAAAGAAGTGGAATCGATGAACGAGTATAACAGGTGAACTGACAGATATACTGAGACACAGAAGAAAAAAAAAACAACTAGACAAACATGAAACTAGCAGCAAGAACCTGCATCTTGCGCCCAATTTGAGAAGATAAGTGATGGCTTGTTCTTCGTTTTCTTTGCCCTGCATGTTGTTCATCTTGCCTGAAGAAGACGAAAGGGGTCCAGAGCGCGTCGTGTTTCGTCTTGTAATCTGTTTGCCCCCTTTTGTTTGGCGGATTGGTTATGATATCCTGATGGTCCGGTAGTTCAGACAGAATCGCAGGGAACCTTTCCGGGGCAAAAGTTGTACTTATGGACTGTGTCTAGCAGAGCCCTTTCCACGCAAGTTGTAAGAGCCAGACCCAGCGTATAAGCTATCATTTACCATTCTAACAAAACATGTATTTGTAACATACCCGCCTTATGCTCCTAATGGAATGCCTCAACTGGCCTCTTCAAAGAATCGATATTTGTAAATTGTAGGTCTACTTTCTTTTCAGTTCGTTTTTGTCTGTTGGTCTTTCTGTGTCTCTGTACGACTGTCAGTTTCACATGCTCGTTCGTTTCGTTTTGTTTTCCACCTCCCCCCCCCCCCCCCCCCCCCTGCATACGCAGCTGATACTCCTGGGGACACTCCCTGTATAGACAGGCAAGGATTAATCCCATCTACCCAACAAAGGGAGTGGAGTTTTGTGTAGGACTTTTTTTTTTTTTTTTTTAAATCACGCCACTAAGCCAGCCATATATCAACTTCGGGGAAGTTCTCGTTCGTTTATTCCACTTTTTTGTTTACCTGTCCCTTTTCTCTAACCAATTATCAGTTAGTTCTTACCGTATGTTTGGAGTGTTGACGTTGCTTTTTTTTTTTTTTTTTTTTTTGTCGCTGTTATTTGACTCATTATATGCGAAAAAAAAATAATTCGTATGGGTTCTCCTGCGATATTACATGTCAAGAATGATTTTCTTTTTTTTTTAAAAAAAAAAAAAACCCTCAATACTGGGTAGAAACTGATCGGGACATAAAATTCCACTTCCACAAATGAATAACTCCAACAGGAATCGAACGCAAGTCCTCCCACCCAGCAGTTCACGATGCTAATCGATGCGCCATAGTGGCTTTTTTCCCCCCCCTCGGTGAAAAGTTTTCAGTGTGTGTGTGTGTATGTGTGTGTGTGTGTGTGTGTGTGTGTGTGTGTGTGCGCGCGCGTGCGTGCGTGCGTGCGTGCGTGCGTGCGTGCGTGCGTGCGTGTGTGTGTGTGTGTGTGTGTGTGTGTGTGTGTGTGTGTGTGTGTGTGAGCGCGTGCGTGCGTACATACATGCGTGCGTGTGTGCATGCACACGCGCACTGACTGTCCCTGCAGGTGTCGAAACTAGAGCAGTCCTTCATGCAGCAGAAGTACCTAACGGGCGAGGAGCGGGAGGTCCTGGCTTTGGAGATCGGGCTGACGGCGAAGCAGGTCATGGTATGGTACCAGAACCACCGCTACAAGGAGAGGCGCGAGAAGAAGGCCAAGGACAGGGCACTCCCACCCCCTTCTTCTCCTGGCTGTAAGAGCGCCCTCCCCCTGCAGGCGCCCCATCTCGATGCCAACAGCGAAGACGGTGGCGGGAGGAACGGCATCAGCAAGGGCGACAGTGGTGGCGGCAGCCACAACGGATATGTCGGTCCCAACGGTGCCATTGACACCAACAGATGTAGCAGTGGTACCGCTGTTGACAGCACCACTGACGCTGGTGATGCTGGCATTTACAGCAGTACCGGTAACAGTAGCGGTGTTAACAGGTGTAACAGTGTCGGCGATGGCAGCAGTGTTGCCTGTCAGAGCACTGACGGTGGCGACAGCAGTGTCGCTCAGGACAACAGCAACTGTGACGATGGCAAGAGCAGCACAGCTGGCCCCAGCAACGACGTTGGCGACAGCGACCGCGCCAGCTCCACCAAAGCTAAACGTGGTACCAGGGAGTGGAGAGGTGTTCATGCTGACAGCAGCAGTGATGGCAATGGATCCAAAGGTACCGGTAACAGCACTTGCAGCAGGACCAAGAGCGTGAACGGAGACTGCGGCAGCAACTCCGTCCAGATCCCATCCACGTCAATCAGGGTCAAGGACGAGAGCTTCAGTAGCAGTGCCTTATTTGGTTGTGGGATTTCTACCGATTCGAGTTATCGGTCCTGCTCTTCTGATGCACCGCCTCATGCCTCTCCACAGTCCTGCTCGCCTTTCCTCAGTGAGTCCACAGCCACAACACCTCTTTCACCCCTCGGGATACCCGACAGCGTCGCTGCCAGGCAGATGAACGCCGTTCAGCCTGTGAGCGATAGCAGAGACACGTATTGCAGTACCATCGATACCAGTGCTCTGGCACAAGTCTGGATCAGTGGGGGCGCTGGCAGCAGTAGCACTGCCAACACCACAGATGGCACCGGTGGTAGCGTTCCTTACAGGGAATGGGTGAAAAGCGAGTCCAGCAGCTCCTCTCAGATGCCTCCTACGCCGATCCCGATGCAGAACGAAGTCATCACCAGCAGTTTCCCATACTTCAATGAATCGTCTCCCACTTCCAGCCTCGCCTCGCATTTGCATTCCTGTGGCGCTCCCTCCAGGTCCTCTCCTTACTCTTGGCCTGGTCTTGGTCCACCCCCTTTGGCGCTGCCCTCTTCAAATGTCAAGTCTGAAGACTGTGCAGCCGTGGGGCTGAACTGGATCGGTGGGGTCTCCCAGGAGATCAACGTGGCCAAGCCTGCTAGCAGCCACAGCCAGGATGTAGGCTACTGGCCTGACTTTACCACGAACGACAATAAAGTTTGCATGTACGAATAAAGCTGCGACTGTGGTAGAATGGAACTGAGATTTATGTTTCGCTTTCAACCAAGCCAGTCGTGACTGGACCTTGTCTTCTGCGGTCTCATTAGACCTACATGTCTCAGAATCCCCGGGCCTGGTCCTCAGTGCCTGCAGCGAGTTGCGCCTGCCAGTGTGATAGTTGCCTCATTGTATACAATTATTTCAACACTGTGGATTGACTCAAGGATTATACATTGCCTCTCGCATTTACCAGAAGACTTTACCTCTCTGAGTGGTTCTTGACGTTTTCAGTGAGTTAACGTACAATACTAACATATGTAGTTTTCTCTTTTCCCTCAGATACATGTATTCCCCAACCACAGCCGACGTGTTGGTCGGACCAAAGACGTAATCATTGTCTGCAGGCTGTTTTTAGAATATACTGTTACCGTGACATAAGGCTTAAACACGGATCATAGTTGTGCGTGTTTGTGAAGATTAGGAAAGAGGCCGGGGGTGTGGCTGGTGGTTGGTGGAGATGGGTCATTGGTGGGAGGGTACAAAGTGAACTTCTGACGCAGGGCTTGGATGACCTGGATCGGAGGAACAGCTTCTCCTTAGCTACCGTCTTTTTTGTGATGAGAACTCCATGAAATGTAAGACGTTAATAGGGCAGAACGAATTTACAATCCAGTGCCACACCTTACCGCATAAAAAAAGCTAATCGGAAACAGTCTTTAAGGGTACACCATATTTGAATTTTGTTGGTTTCCTTTACCGATGGGTTTTTGTGCCTTTATTGACAATTTTCTTTGCTTTACTGGGGGGGGGGGGGTGGGGGGGGGGGGGGGGGGGGGGGGGGGGGGGGGGGGGGGGGGGGGGGGGGGGGGGGGGGGGGGGAGGCGAACACAAAGAGTGCACCATTACTCACTTGTAAAGAGAAATGTTTGTAGTTCGGATTTTTGAGCAAATGAAGCATTCTGAGCGAACGTGTGTGTGTGTGTGTGTGTGTGTGTGTGTGTGTGTGTGTGTGTGTGTGTGTGCGTGCGCGCGCGCGCGCACGCGCGCACCGCGCGAGCGCGTGTTGAGGGAGATAGTCGTGCCATATGCATCTGCATTCCCTATGAAGCTGAAGAGCCATTACTTAACGGTTTCTAACCGGCCTAAATTTGGACACAGGTTCCAGTTACAGTGTTGCCGATCGTTAAAAGATCGATAATCAGTGACAAATTCGCAGCTCGCAGGAATAGCAGCTAGACAGTCGCTGTCCCGCAGTGCAATACATCTGTGGCCAAATTTCTCGTGAGACTGTTAAACAGATTCGCGTTGGAGTTACCTGGAGGCTATGACCTAACGTACCCTGAATTTTTTGTAACTCTAAATACCCCAGGAGCACTGTTTGAGATTGAACATTTTTTTGACTTTCCATACCCCAGCTGAATTATCTGTGACTGAAATTATCTCATGCTTTATGTGACAACAATAATCTAGTGCCGATGTTTGTATCTGAAATTATCCTAGATTTTCTTTGAACGCAATACCCTGTCGCATTGTTTGCGACTGAAATTATCTCTGGCGCTGTTTGATTGTGAAACCCTAGTCGCATTTGTCACTGGAATTATTCTGAATTCTCTTTGACCATAACA
Source organism: Conus betulinus (assembly GCA_016801955.1). Classification (NCBI taxonomy): domain Eukaryota; kingdom Metazoa; phylum Mollusca; class Gastropoda; order Neogastropoda; family Conidae; genus Conus; species Conus betulinus. The sequence goes on from JADBJO010002206.1 coordinate 122,757, forward strand.
CCTCAGTCCCCCGATCACAGCTGGTGTGACGGGAATGATCCTGGACTCTCTTTGACCCTAGTACACAGTTGCAATACTTACGACTTCAATCATCCTGCGTTCCCTTTGACCATGACAACCCTTTGTTCTGTCCGTGACTGAAATTATCTCGGGCTCTCTTTTGACCGCTGTAGTACCCAGCTGCATTATGGGGGACTGAAATCACCCTGGACTTTGGTAAACTGTAATACTCAAGGACGCACTGTGACAGAAGTTATCGTGGGTGGACTCTCTTTGGCCATAATACCCCAGAGTAGTATCGGGGACTGAAATGATTCTGGACTCGCTGTGACCATAATACCCCCACAGTAATGTCTGTGACTGAAATTATTCTGGACTCTCCAGTCAACGTGATATTCACTATCACACTATCAGCGACTGAAAACGACCTGAACTCTCTGTATGGACGTTCTTTGTTCTGAGGGGGGGGGGGGGGGGGGGGGGGGGGGGGGGGGGGGGGGGGGGGTGGGGGGGGGGGGGGGGGGGGGAAATGAAATCTGACTGGGGGGGGGGGGGGGGGGGGGGGGGGGGGGGGGGAATGAAATCTGCCACCGAAGTTATTTTTATTTTGAGTCAATATGCAGCCCGTCTGCCCATAGTCATACGTTCAGACCGTATCGATGAGATAAAAGCCTATTCTTGTCTAAGATCAGTCTCCTAATGTCACACACTTGATTCAGTTTAAATTGTAAATCCTGGCATTTCTGTGTACAATCTGTTTCAACTGCCTTGCAGCACTGATGCGGTCTCCACAATTGGCTGGGCTGTAAACAACAGACTTGCGAACAAGAATTTTTGTTTCATAATTTAATTCGAAGTTGTTGTTTAGCAGCTGACACTTTTTTTCCTCATTTTGGTACTGTAACACCCCCCCCCCCCCCCCCCACAACCCCCTTATGCGCCCCCCCCCCCCCCCCCCCCCCCCCCCCCCCCCCCCCCCCCCCCCCCCCCCCCCCCCCCCCCCCCCCCCCCCCCCCCCCCCCCCCCCCCCCCCCCCCCATCCCGCGTAAAATCAAATGTAAATCACCAATGGCATTGTGCAGAATTGAAAAAAAAAAATTGATTGATGTATCGCTTTACGCTTTACTCCCTTACTCATCCCTCTACCCCCCTTCTCTTTTGCTTCTTCGCTCTTCTTTCCATTCGCTGGGCTTTTAGCAACTACCTAGGTTCTAAGAGAAGTGTCTTTTGATTTATCGGTGTCCACATACATGAGTGAAATGTGTATGCCTGTGTTACATGTTTGTCCAGCATGATGGAGGCACAGTGCACTCCGCAGACTCAAACGTGGTGCAAACCTGTTGAATCGTAAAGTATTATTATTATTATTATCATTGTTATTATCTTCCTCCTCCTCCTCCTCCTCATAATTATCGTAATTCTTGGTATTTTGTTAATGACTACTCAAAGACTAACGCAAAGTTTGAAAAATAAATAATACTCTCACCTTGGACACTTTCTGTGCGAAAAGTCATATACACTTCATAACAAACTCCATGAAAATCTTGTTCAGAGATGTACCACACGATGTAATTTTTCAGTTCCTGAAAGAGAAAGATTTTCTTTTTTTTAATAAGAAAGATTTTCAAGCAATTCCAGCGTTTTTACTCATTTTCTTCTAGAAACTCTGTTGGAATAAACGGTATGTGATTAACATTTAAAAAAAAAAAAAAAAAAAAATTAGTGACTGTGAGGAAGTCAAATCCCTGATATGAGCCTTTGTGGTCGGCTGGGCTATAAGCATCATGCATGAATGAGAAAACCTTCATGTCCATGGTTCTAGTCCCCCCCCCCCCCCCCCCCCCCCCCCCCCCCCCCCCCCCCCCCCCGACCCCCCCCTCTCTCTCTCTACCTGTCCACCTAGACGATGTGTGTTAGCTGGGTGTTAGTCTTTTGAAGGAGACAATAACCCCTAGTGTGCGTGCAGCGAATGTACGAAAAAAAAAAACTCATGGGAAAGACAAACTGTATGAAAATTCTGATAGCAAGAGTCTCTCCAAAGGGAGACCAGCCTGAATTTTCCAGACAACTGACCAATGATGAAGAAGTTGCTCCAGGTTGTGATGATGAAGTTGCACAATGAAACACACCACCACCACGATTTATTATCAGCAGTTGGTAATGTAAAATGGCAATGATTAGTTTATTCAATGCCTGCAGGTCTGAGTGCTCGCAAACTTCAAGTAAGGGGTGGCAAAACTTGTAATGTACAGTCCATGCGTTATTTTTGTCGTCTGATTGTAAACTCTAGCCACACCGATTGTACATCTGTTTAGTTGACCAACTGTAGACTCTGGCTGAACTCATCATAAATATGTGAAGTTCTTATTTGAAACATGTATTCATCATCTCAGGCATTGAAGAAAGCAAAACTATGTGATCAACTGGAAAATTCCTGTCAATGGTTTTGATGTTGAATTCATGTTGGTTATTTTCGTTTTTGAATCTTTTAGTGTTACTTCGTTTCTATTTTGTTTACTACATGATCAGTTGAGAGCTACCTGTCAATGGTTTTGATGTGCTGTGCACATGTTGGTTATCTTTTAACACACAAAAAAATATATATGTCATTGTTATTTGTTTCTTTTTTGTTTTCAATTAAACATGAGTCTTTCATATTTCTTTTTGTACAGTCGGTATGCATTTTTTAACTACCCATATTTTGAAAAAAAAAAAAAAAAAAGAAAAAAAAAAAAAAAAAAAAAACAACTGGATTTTACTTGGAGGGACTGGAAACCTTGACTACATTCAAATCTCGCTCTGGGAACTGGTCCTTGAGCGTAATCCTAAACTTCCAAGGGGAATAATTGACATATCAATATTTGGATGAGGCACAATATCTATGTATGCACATGCTAGAGTGTAGTCCTGTGTACATCACACATTGTGCATATTTGTAGGACCAGTGTGTATGAGACTTTTAATAGATAGTTTGTAAACTTGCATTGAATGTTTGTTACCTGATGTACAATTAACAAAAAGCGCGAAAAGATGACATATATCCAATTAAAAAAAAGTTTTGGGTTATATCATTTTATTTCGCAATTTTATTTTAAAAAAAAAATCATTTGTCAACTACCCACAGAAATTTGTCCACATATTCCTCTTTTCACTTCCCACATCTGTCAATACACAACCTTTCTCTGGGTATGTTTGAAGAAAGTTTGCTTGCAGGATACAAGTGATGTTCCTTCTTCAGTGGAACAAAATTCTACGGGCAAGGGATGGTAACAAACAAGAGATGTGGTCAGATACACATGTGTGATGCTGCAGTGACAAGACGTGTTCAAAAGAAATATATATGGTGAACTTTTATGCTGGTTTGAGTGTTTTTCGACTGTTACATAATTTCTCCCTCCATTCCTTTAATTGCATGCAAGTGTGTTCATGCGCATGCTCAACTCTTTGACAAGTGTATTTCTGTGCACATATATGTCTCCTATGTGTACAACCTTGTATGTCCGAGTGGTGATGGTGAACGTAGTGGTGGTTAAAACTGTTTAACTCTTCACAAACAAAATGGTGACATAAGGAAAACATCTCATTCCAGCATAAAATCTTTTGTAGACCTGTTCACCCTAAAACAGCTATTGGCGCATTTTTCAATCGAAATGGGCATACCTTTTGCGAACTTATACAAAAAGTAGGTTTTGTGCCCATGATGTGCGAGTTGTTACTCTTTGGTTGTAGCGCTTTAACCCAACGGTTATACACCAGAAGTGCCACTAACGCTCAAGTAGTTTGTCTCCAGATTTCTTTTTTTGATGTAATTTTTTTTCTAGTTCATCGTATTTTTGCCAAACATGAGTACAAAATATGGCAACATCGTATGGGTAAACAGGTCTGCTTATGGGTGGGAGTTCAACATGTTTAGATAATCAAAGGCTGGGCCCTGGGACCTAGTGAATACAAATCCATACCTGCCTGGCAATCCATCTCCAATTTGTTAAAAAAAAAAAAAAAAAAAGGGCATTCACCTTTGTCAGTGACTGTGTCTTTATCATGGATAGATATTTTTGGCCATTGTCATAATTTGTCTGCCCAGGAATCGTCTGTACCCGGCCAGATCCTGTCACTGGCTCTGGCTTTGATGCTGTGGGCAAGTCAAAGGAGCCTCACTAAGAAGCATGCCACCTGTGCAAGGTCATTGTATTCTTTTTGGTCCTACCTAGGATAACTGGTGCACTATCATTTTACGACCTTTGCTCTTGACAGTTTATTCACTGAATACAGAAGACTTCTTAGAATCATTTTGTGTATATTAACCATGATAAGCAAACTTAATGGTTGCTAGCATACAACAATCTAAGAAAGATGAGAGTGGTCATTCTATTTTTTTTTTATTATCCCGCGCAGCTTGCATTACTTGCTGAGTAAGATGCTATTTTTGAGATTTGAAAAAAATTTCTCATCTCTGTGTGCGTTTGAAAATTTTGAATAAATCTTCAAGTTTTACAAGACTGTTCTGTTTAATTATCCCATGCAGCTTGCATTCCTTGCTGAGTAAGATGCTATTTTTGAGATTTGAAAAAAATTCTGATGTATGTGTGTGTTTGAAAATCTTTTGAATAAATCTTCAAGTTTTACTAGAATGTTCAGTCATACTTATGTGTGGTTATATATCAAGGCATGTATGCTATTAGCAAAACAGCAAGCGAATGACCAAGAATGGGAGGTTAAAGGGTTCTTCATTTGAAAACAACACAGTACTGACTCAGGTGATCACATTAAAATCAAAACCTGACATGAGCATTTCTTTTTCATTATGTTTAGCAAGTTTCCAGGTATTTACCAGGTGTTCTAAACACACCCGAGTCAGATTTCATGATGAGTCAGCGAAGAGATGACTGACGACATCTCACCAGCAGACAGTCACTCAAAATGCCTGTAGTGTTACTATCTGCTCATGAGTTGTCTTAATTGTTAAGTCCACTTGTGACTCAACATGAATTGCAGTCTTGGTTTAAGCTCACAAAAGCTTGCTTTTTAAGGGCAAAAGATATGGTGCTTGGTATTAAGGTTTTTCAATGTGACCAACTTTTTAGACTGACACCACAGCTTGACAGTTGCCCGAGGTTACTGGGCGCTGCTTTATTTCATCTTGTTTTGCCCAGGAACTAGCTCTCTCACTCACATGCGACAGAGGGGGTGGGGGAGACACTTGAGTTATATACATCCATTAGTACTCGAGGTTGAGAGAGAGAGAGAGAGAGAGAGACAGAGAGAGAGAGAGCATGGTTTGTCATCCATTGGTACTCAAAGAGTTTGAAATACACTAAGAAAGGAAAAGAGTAATGTGTTCTTTAACACGGCACCAAGTTATTGAACATTATTATATGAAAAAAAGTGATCTTAGTTCAAATAATTTCACTGCATTTATACGTCAGTGAAGTGAATTTCTCTCTCTCTCTCTCTCTCTCCACATTCATACCCAGTAACAGCATAGAGAGAGAGGGAAAGCAAGAGAGAGAAACTGAAAGGGATGCAACAGTACAGATGCAATCACCAATTTTAATCAGCGATCATTTTCATAGTTCCTGTTATATTGTGACAATATCAAATTTTCAACCCCCCCCCCAACCCCAAAAAAAAAAAAAAAAAAAAAAAAAAAAAAAAAAAAAAAAAAAAAAAAAAGAAAAAGAAATTCCAGTCCAATCACAATCTAACACAACATCGGCAGTGACAACACAAATAATGAACTAGCTCAAATGTTATCACTGATGAGGAAAAGAATTCAGTCTCAATCAGTAATGTATTTCAATCGCCACTGTATTCCCTCCAAGCAGCAGTAAAACTGTTTCGTTATTGGGAAAAACATTCAACACACACCTAATGAAATCCAATGATTTGGATGCTTAAGGAGAGAGGCAGCACATGAATTTGACAATTTCTATAATTTCATTTTTGCTATGTTTTATGTAATGAAAAAAAAAAATGATGTAAAAGAAAAAAAAAATGCTATGGAAACCATATACAAAGTTTTTGCATTTGTGAGCTCTCTACAGGATGATGATACTGGCAACAATGTTGATATATTTCTCTTGGAAAACCAAACATCTTACATGCCTGATTGCTTCTGGGTATTGTCTTGCTTCTTTGCACTGTGTTAGTCTTACTTTTTCTGCTTCTTTGTACTGTGCAGTTCTTGCTTCTTTGCACTGTGTAGTCTTACTTTTTCTGCTTCTGTGCAGTTCTTGCTTCTTTGTACTGTAGAGTTCTTGTTCCTTTGTACTGTAGAGTTCTAGCTTCTTTGTACTGTCGAGTTCTTGCTTCTTTGTACTGTAGAGTTCTCTGTTTTCAGCAGTTGTTTTCAGGCAGCACTCATCTGATTGCATAGTCAACACACATTTTAAGTTTTTTTGTTATCAATTTGACCAGAATTTTGTTTGTCAGTGTATGTTTTCACATTCCACTGTATGCAAGCACAGAACAGATGAAACCTCTGTTCAGGTTAAACTGTGAAAAGAACATCAAGAAACTGAAAAATCAAGTGACACCCAAATCTAAATGACTGCTGAGAAAAATCGACACTTGAGACAGTAGAATTGTAATGTTACTGAATGTTACTGCATCAATATACCCTAGCAACAAAAAACAACACACACAAACAGATTTTGGAAAGACTAGATTTTTGTTGTTCTGTTTGTAATACTATTCCTCAAATTTTTTTGTTTCTGTCATTTACTGAAAACAAAATGCACACAAAGTCCCTCGATTTTTAGATAAAAATTTAAAATTTTCGTGCCACCTCTCCCCTTAATGGAAAGAAAATGTGGTAGATAAACTGTTCATTGACAGAATGGAAAATGCTCAAAACAGACCAAAAAAAAAAAAGCACAAACAAACAAACAAACGAAATAAACGAAAACATACAAACGAACCATCTTCTCTTATCAAAGGTCAAGAGTTTAATGTGAAGGGTATTCAACAGGAAGGTTCCACTGTATACAACATGGTACAGGCCAACCACAATGCTCTGGTATCAAGCAAATACAGCAGTTCTGTTTATGAGTGAATCATGTGAGCAGATTTGCTGTTTGTCCTCATCCTCTACCAAATGTTCTTTGACTTCCATCTCCAGCCTCTTCTGGCTCTTCCTCTCTCTCTCCACTCTCACTTCTCCATGGTTAGACGACAGGAATTCCAAGGCTTTCGTGGTATTACCAGCAGAATCGAAATAATGTAATTCCAGTTTATTTAGACCTGCCAGCAGATTTGAAATAATGTAGTTCCATTTTATTTAAACATCAGGTGACGCTATGACTACAAGACTGATAACAAAGAAGGCAATTTGCCTTTTCAACTCAGGTGCGCATGTTGGTCTTGTGTCTGTAGGTAATTTCTGTTTCCCACAAATGGTGGTCTTTCACTGTGCAATGTTTGGCAAGATCCGTTTATGTATGATCAATCTGTTCTGTAATCAGATGGTTATCTATACCTGCTCCTCTGGTGATAACTGCAATAAATGATCTAGATAAAAGTTCGAATGAAAGCTGCAATACTGGCATAGAATATTAATGTACGTATCTTTAATCAATATATAAAGCAATAATTGTAACTGACACAATTAACACAAAAAATGCCATGGATGGCTGGAAAGGCGATATTAACATTTATCATTCTAACTAAAGATGTTCAGCTAGTGCTTATAACTGCTGAGAAAAAGCCAATGTTTTAAGTAACCCATGGACATGCATACACATGCACATACACCCCACCTGCACACACACACACACACACAAGACACTGGACAATTATGAACAATCACTTCGATAAATGCATAAATCAATGAAAGGGATTATTAAAAAAAAAAAGAGCCACAGCTTACAATTTTTTTCAAGTGTGTTGCCTGTAAATACTCTAATCTAGAAGTTTTCATCAGTCACGGGAAGCTTAGCCTGATCAAAAAAAAAAAAAAGGCACCAAAATATTGTATACCCTTCCTTCATGAATGGTTTCCACCTCAAATGCATCAGACTCTGAGAACCATATTATAATCCTAACAACACACCATTTCTCATGGAGGAGTTAACATGTTAAATTTTCGGAAGCAAAAACAGAACACTGAAACTTAACAGGATAAACTTGATGAAAAGTACATGTGGTTTCACAACAGCAGTGTTGGTTCTGTATTTTCGATTATAATCGAAGGGCAAGCACCACACAAATTAACATCTTCTTTCCTAAACAGCACGTTTCTTACTCCACACAAAACATTCACTCGGCCGCCGACAATGGTGTTTGAACTCTGCATAAGAAATGTTCTTAATGAACCGATCCCTCTGTATATAACTCACTCAACACTCAAAAAAACAACTCTTACACAGTAAACCTCTGTGGCCAGATGGCCCAATATGCACACAGCTGGCAAGGCCATCATAGTTGACTTTATCTGTCTATAAAGCACATCATCTTGAAATAAAACCTTGATATAAACCAAACAAAAAAGACAGCATGAAGCCATAGGTAACAATGCCCATTATAACAATGTTGTTGAGCACAGAACTGTAGGCCTTTTCTCCTGAGAGAGAGAGAGAGAGAGAGAGAGAGAGAGAGAGAGATCTAGACTACATAGTCATCAAATATATACAGAACCTAATCATTTGTTTGTAGCTTTCCTCTTCCTTTGATTACAATCCAGCAACAGCAAGATCGCTGTTACGCTGAACAAACCAACACCTGTTTGATACCTTTTCATTGACGATGATAATGAAAAAAAGCAAAGTCTCAGATGGGACCGATGAAATGGAAAAAACAAACAAACAAACAAACAAAAACCCCCCCAACAACAAATGAATAAAATCAATACCCCCCCTCCCCAACTAAAAACAGTTTTGGAAAGACAAAAAAAAAAAAAAACCCACCAAAAAGGCAGCAGAAATGAAAGAGAGAATCACATCACTACAGACACAAGGGAATCTGAACAAGGGACAAAAACTTCCACAAATGCAACATCTGCTAAACTTTATCGTCTGCCTGGGCTCTACCGATAAAACTGTGCTGCCTATGCATTTTAAGGGTAAAACGAGTGCCCTGACGATCTGAACACTGCTGTGGGAAAGGAGTAGGCAGGGGGAATGCCAGGGACCATCGCCCCTTTCCCTTCCCCTTGATGGACACCAATGTATTACTCTTCCGTCTTTCCCTACCCTCTCAGAGTCGCATGACACAGTCCTCTCTCACATCCCACTCTTCACACATTCTCCGTGGTTCAAGGACAACGTGAAAACATTAGGACAAGAAGTCTCTTTATAGCTGAAAACTGTTCTGACGGCCAAAATGCTTTTTTTTTCTTTTTCTCATCCCAGAACGCAGGTGTCTCTGCACATACCACTTGCTCGAACAGATCTGATAGAGCAAAATCGTGCCCCTGAACCAAGGTCAACATGCTGCATTGAGGTCATTTTAACATATGCAAGAGACCATGTCTGTCTCGGGACATGGAGGATTGGCTTGCTGTGTGTGTGTGTGTGTGTGTAACTGAACGCCTCAAGGGCCTGTGGTTGTTGACGAAAATGGTGATGGTCTGCTAATAGGGTCGATAGCGGTCCTGCCCTCTTCCCATGCTGGACTGTGGGTGCTGTGAACGATTCCCGTGCTGCAACATCCAGTGTGGATAACGTGTCAATTCCCTGCCTTCCCTCAATTTAGTTCACACACACACATACACAGACATGCAAACTTTCACATAAGCAAGTACAGTTGTACATCAATGCAAATACCACAAAGTATAAAATCTATCAAATCTGCCTGGGCTACATGGTCACAAATGAATACAAGTCATGTACTCCTGGTCAACATATACAAACTACACACACTGAATGCAGAGAGAGAGAGAGAGAGAGAGAGAGAGAGACAGACAGACAGACAGACAGATGGAGAGAGAGAGAGAAATTCTCCTACTAAAAGTAGTTTTTGAATGTACTCAAATGTCCAAACATCTTATTCCTTTATGGCAAAAAAACACTGTCTTTTTATCAAGAACCTCAAACAACAACAAAAACATTTGGGGAGAGCAAGAGAAAGGGAGCCAACCATGCTTCCAAACCCTACACTTAAGGTTGTTCAAGTAATCACCCTTCAAACACATCTCCAGACCTAGTTACCCCTCAGAAATTCTATGTGTAGGCTTTGGGCCAAAAGTGTGTACAATGGTGTGTAAAATGTGTAAGCTTTTGCAGCGAAGTAACTGCCTAGGAAACAATACTGAATGCATTCAAGACATCATATATATTGTTACTATATTGGGTATTTATATAGCGCCTATTCTCGGTCACAGACCAAGCTCTAAGCGCTTTACAATAAACACACTACCTCACTCACTCAACAGGCTGCCTACCCAGGTAGAGCCGGCCGAAGAGCAGCCTACTGGTGCTCATTCAGTCGTTTCCCGTACCATTCAAATATCAGTCACTCATTTTCATTTATCTCATTTATTCCTCCAGTTTCTCACACAGGATGTATGCGATGTTTATACATGTCCTCCACTTCCACCAGTACACAATGGCACACGATAACAGTAGACATTGGAAACGCTGAAATTTTAGTATTATAAAAGATGTATTTTCATGAAAGGCATTAAAGTGGCTTCATTAACAATCAATGATTGTCAAACTAATCCGAGTTTCTTGCCAGTGTCCTCTAATGGGCAAAAGCCTTTGCTCAGAAAATTAACAAGAACATTAACTGACGTGACTTTTTAAAAAATTTATAACACTTTTAAATAACTGTCTCTTCACTTTTAACTATACTGATGGACATAACTGGGAGAAAACATTCTTGATGTAATCTATTTCTTTCATATGCTAATATGGGCACTTCTTCACTCTCTGTTGATAAGCTAAGAAGTCTTTCTGAAGAGCATAATAATTATGAAGTGTGAATTTCATTTCAGATTTTGGTGATTTCAGCTCTTTTAGTCTGTCAGCTGAGAGGCTGTGACCTGCATCTATTGAAGAACAGTCATCATTTCTTCAGGATGAGAAGACTTTCAAGAGTTTCATTAGACAGTGTGCTCCTTTGGGGAATTTTTGAGATTTTTGCCCCTCTGCACGAGTAGCTTAATGTTCTAGTCTCTCATCAGAAGAAGTGCCAGCAGAACTCGACTTCACAAAAAAGCTTTGAATGTTCATAGCCTACCGTTTTCCAGAATCACAGTTTCCCTTGTGACTTTTGTTATCAATGTGCTGCTGAACGTCAACATAACGACTGTGAGCAATCGAGATTTCACAGTTACACGTGGTGCCATGTGCAAATGTATCGCCCTTCTTTGACACGGTAATGCAAATGAAAACTGTATGATACGCTGGTTTGTACTTCTGTTCACATTTCTTTTTCTTTCTGACCACAGCTTCCACCAATGAGTCTGAATTTTCGTTGTCTGTTTTCAGTCAAGGGTGCGAGTTGAACCTGAACAAGAAGCCATGTTGATATGCATACACAGAGGAAGGAAGTGTGCATACGCCATGGGAACTTTTGAAAGTTGGACTAGAACTCTTGGACTTGGCCGCATTATGTGTTTAGTGCATTTTCGTGAGCTCAGTAGTCAAAATTTTGTACAATTCGGTTTCAAACGTACAGTCCTATAGCTGTAATGAATTTCGTGAGATTATACGCAAAACTTGTACAGTGAACAGGTCTGCATCTCTTTTTCGTTGGCGAGTTGCCGGATCAGTTTCTCCAAATTTCCCGGAAACAAAGCAGGGAGGTGGGAGAGTCTGCTAGTGTCTGGACAGGTAAGTTTACATGAAAACTACTTTTGGTATGAACATTCCCTTTTTCTTATACTTATCTGTCTAGAATGTTTAAAAAGGAGGTGGGAAGAACATGCTTAGTTTTATAAGACAGGCCATGAACCCCACATGCTTGGCATATAAGACCGTATGGCGAAAGCTTGGCTGTGTCTGGAGTGACACAGTCTTCATCTGTCCGTGGGCAGGGGTGGTTGGGGTCTGTGGGGTGTGCTCGACAGCTGGAGGGTGGTGTTTTTTGCCGGTGGACTCTGCAGTCATGAAATACAGGCTGGTGCACCCATGGGGATGCTACTTTAAGGCTGTTATGAGTTGCATCCTGTAGTCTGATTTACCTCTGTTCAGGAGCAGTTATGTCCCTTGATATCTTAATGGAGTGTCCTGTGCGTGTCTGTACCCATCATCAACACAGCGCAGGCCTCCTACGGTGGTACAGGACTGCTCTAAAGGCAGGTGAAGACAGTGCTTCTTTGGGTCCTCCCCAGCACCTTTGGGTGTTTCTTTTACTTAGTTTTATAAGGAAGGCCATGAACCCCACATGCTGGTCTTAAAAATTTCCCAAGGCCATCAATGTGAACAAATAGCAAAAAAACCCCCCAAAAAAAAACAAAAAACCCTTAAATTATAATCGTTTTCTCCCCTTGGCAAACTGGGAGATTAACAGATCAATCCCCGCTCTCCCTCAATAACATGCAAAAGCCAAACAGAAAATTCTTAACAGAAACCCAACCCAAACAATGCCAACAGCAAAAATAGTCAAGAAATACAAAACAATTAAGAATGAGTATGTACACCAAAACCTGGAAAGGAAGAAGACCCCAAAATGTGGAAGCGATCGATGAGGATGTTTTTCTCTCTCCGTCACAGCAACAACAATAACACCCTCAGAACAATCAAGATCTGTCAGCCCTTTGGCATGTCTCTGAGACAGAATCTCCCAAAGGCTGTCTGAGGCTTCCAGCCTGCCTCAGTCAGCAAACCAGCCTCTATGTATCACAGAACAACAGGAAGCTGTTGTGGATAAACAGCCCGAGTTGTGGGGAGACCGAAGAAGACATAACATGCCTCAGTGATGGCATGATCTACAGTGTCACAGAATTGTGAAAACTTCTTGGAAGAGTGCGACAACAGACAGACCTCATCGGAGACTATATTCCCAAAGAAAGACTTAATGTGAAATCTTAAATACCAGTGGGGAAAGGTCACAACAAAAGAACAGGTCTCCTGAACGACGGACCACGAGCTGAACTAACCTCTGGAGCTTCATGAAATGAACAATTCTCATTATCAACGAATTCTTCATCCAAATTTTGTCCACCATCATAATCGTTTGTACTCACATGGAAAATAACTATATTGTGGCAAGAATGGTCTTGCCTGCTCTGAGTCACTATTTCTCCCAACCTGTGGGAATCCCTCCAGCCCTGGGCCCAGCAGAGGGGGAAAGCTGAAAAGTATGTCCCTGTCGAGAAATTCTTTCTCTTCACTCTCTTTGACTCATGAGGCGTTAAGGTGTCATGAGCACCGAGTAGGAAGTGGGGGAAGAGGTGGCGATCCTCAATACACCTCTGGACTGAAGAGTGGCTGAAAGTGTAATCCATCTTTATCACGCAAACTGCCATTCCATTCAAAGAAAAATTGTCATGGAGGTTCGTGTACATGTGATGTCCAACTTGTAAATGCTCCTCCATGTTGGGACTGTCCAGTTTTTCCCACAAACTGCAAGGGGAACACTGTGTGCAGGAGACATAGGTCTCATGGTTGTCTGAAAGAGGGCGCCACTTGCAGTAAGTACAACACATGGGAAACCTGGTATCAGTTAATGAGGGCATGGCCGACAACACAGAAATGGACACCATGAAATACACATGTGGGTGATAACGACTGCAGCGAGGTGGCCATTTCATACACTTTCTGCCTATTCTCAGCAGATATCTGATCCTGTGGCGGAGCGACAAATGATGTCTGTACATTGGACACAAAAAGCTAGTTTATAAGATCTCTAAGAAAGATCCACAGTCGTTGAAACAAAGTCAAAAGCGAGAGTGATGAAGAGGTGTGTTTCCTGCCTGTAGTAAAGGAAAAAACTAGGATGATTTGCTAACTCTCTGACAGACATGATGTAGGTTCCATGGGTCATTTCTTTGGCAGTCTTGTTCAGGACAAGGAGGCAAGGTTAGCACCCTTGCCCTCCCAATTTTCATGTTCCTGTTGATGATGTTTCATGCCAAGGAATATGGGTGAACTAGTATCTATAAGAAAAAAAGAAATTCTCATTTTTTTAAAAATGTGTCAACATGCACATACATATATTTTGATAAAATGGTCAGTCAGACACATACACATTTATACACACACACACAGAGGAAGGTGTTCACATCAAACTGGCGCACATGTGCGCACATGAGCACACACACACACACACACACACACACACACACACACACACACACACACACACACACACACACACACACACACACACACACACACACACACACACAAACACACACACACACACTTTCTCCGAGTCGGCAAACATCCTAAAGACATTGCCCCACAATAAACACAACACCCTCACCTGACGATACCGATCATTGTCCATCCTCTGCGGGCGCTGGTCTCTCTCCAGCCAGCGTCCCCATAGCCCCCAGACAACGGCTGCCTGCCCCCTCTACCTCCACCTCCACCGTACCCGCCATAGCTGCCACCGCCGCCGTACCCCTGGTAGTTATCGTAGTCAGTCACAGAGGGAAAGGGCCGGTAGACACCCTGCTGCTGCTGTCGTGACCGGTTGCTCTCATAGGCCTCCTGCTGCCGGGACATGTTGCGACCCCATGCGCTGCTGCTGCTGTTGTTGTTGCTGCACAAAGGGAAGAAACTGCTCTTAACAAATTATTTTGAATCTGTGGTCAGATCGTATCACCACATACATGAGCATAAAAATGTGGCATATGCACCCACCTGTAACCTAGTTCAGTGGTAATTCCGAGTTTTCAAAGATATTTCTTGAGTGAATTTTTACATTTCAACAACAGATGGACAGAACAGCCTGAATTACCATCATCAGATATCAGTCAAGTTGGGGGGTCTAGTGTGCATACCCCCCCACCCCCCTGAAGCAAATTGCTATAAATGCTTCATAAGCAAAAGTTGTATTACAGTGCACAGTGTACGCGCATGGACAAATACCGGCTCTGCCGGTATAAGTAGGAAAAGAGTTATAGCAAATTATTCCTGGAATATATCAGTATAAACTTTCAGGGTTTTTTTTTTTTTTGAAATTGTCATCGACCATACACAATGCATGCCCGGCAGACTTAACAGACAATACTGACTCACCTGAAGTTGCTGCCCCTGTCTTGTCTCCCTTGGTTGCCCCCATACTGCTGTCCACCGCTGCCTCCTGAGCCTGAGACACAGGGATATTCTACCACAGTGGATGAGTATATATGCACTCATATGTTTTGTATATGTGTGCGTGCGCGTGCGTGTGCCTGTGCCTCTGTGTGTGTGTGTGTGTGTGTGGTGTGTGTGTGTGTGTAAGAACCTGACAGATGGGTATACACATCTGAATCCTACAAAAGTTTATACCTCAGTACATTCTCTCTCACACACACACATCTCCACAAATGCACTCTCTCTTCACATACATACTTTTTTCAGATACACACATAACCTCTTTTTCACACACACACACACACACACACACACACATTCCTCCACACTAGACGCAAGCACATACTCATATCCCGTTTCATATACACACACATTCTTCCTATTCCATGACTACATACATCTACATGCTGCTGCCCTTCTTTCCCCCCACCTACCGCCATAAACGTAAACTTGGATACCAACACATCTGCTCCCTTTTTTTTCTTTTTTTTAGTTCACATACACACACACACATGCATGCACACACACACTCACAATCAGTTCTCTTTTTTCATACACATACACCTTTCCCTCTCTTTCACACAGACATGATGCGAGGGCCAACGCAATTACAGCCTCTATCATTATAGCCCAGGCAACTGCAAACAGCTTTTTCAGCATTGTCAAACATGCTAAAAAGTCACATCAGGTCATCAAAAAGGCTATATCCTGACAAAGAAACCAAAAAAGTCACATCAGGTCATCAGAAAGGCTATATCCTGACAAAGAAACCAAAAAGTCACATCAGGTCATCAGAAAGGCTATATCCTGACAAAAAGAAACAAAAAAAAGTCACATCAGGTCATCAGAAAAAGCTATATCCTGACAAAGAAGCCAAAAAAGTCACATCAGGTCATCAGAAAAGGCTATATCCGACAAAGAAGCCAAAAAAGTCACATCAGGTCATCAGAAAAAGCTATATCCTGACAAAGAAACAAAAAAGTCACATCAGGTCATCAGAAAAGGCTATATCCTGACAAAAGAAACCAAAAAAGTCACATCAAGTCATCAAGAAAGGCTATATCCTGACAAAGAAACAAAAAAGTCACATCAGGTCATCAGAAAAGGCTATATCCTCACAAAGAAACAAAAAAAAAGTCACATCAAGTCATCAAGAAAGGCTATATCCTGACAAAGAAACAAAAAAGTCACATCAAGTGATCAAGAAAGGCTGTATCCTGACAAAGAAGCCAACAACACAAACACATCATGCCATGGTAAGAAGCTATACTACCAACGCCCCAACTGTGGACACACAGACACTGCAGAACAGACAGTTAATGGCCAGTCTGGACAGTTTATGTACAATTTAAAAAATATACCTATTCACCTGATAACGACACACACACAAAGAGCTGTCAGAAGAGGTAACCTTACAAAGACAGAAGAGCGAGACACAAAGACAGAAAAAAAACAGCAGGTGGCAGTGAAAAGACAGACAAAAACAAAAAATTTACACCAAAAAAGGGCACGGTCAAAGGTAAGAGGAAGTTATTAACACAGAACTTCCAGAAGGCAGGGGAGCTAGCTGTACTGAAAGAGACCCCAGCACTTCCATGACCAACACACCCGGACTTCTGCACACACACAGAGAAACACACACACACACACACAACAGCAGAGATACACGCACTCAGGAACACACAAAAAAAGACAACTTATGCACATACACACATACACAGAAAAAAAAAGACAGACATACACAGAAAAAAAAGACAACTTACGGCTGGGAACAAAGGATGGCATCATGCTCTGGGAAGACATGACGAACCCCTGACCCCTCATTCCTGTAGAGTTTCTGAAGAAACACACGCGCACTGAATCACACTTTATTATGATCATCACAATGGGAAAATAGTACCCCTGTGAATTCAAACATCAAACTGACCCTTGCAGTCAATCAGCAAACCCCATAATTCATTGAAAAGTTTTACCACTTCCCATTCAGCACTCCCACTTTGTGATGTATATTTTCCTTCAAACATTTGTGTTTTTTTTGTGATGTATATTTTGTTTCATCAACATTAGTGCACTTTGTGATGCATGTTTCTCCACCCAGATATTAGCGGGCTGGAACAGCTCAATTAAGGGAGAAGGGGGTGCAGAACAATTCAACTGGTACAGCAAAGGAATTGTGATCCTGGCGATATCAGGGTGGCGGGTTCAAATCTCCTCTACACTGTTTCAGTGTATCGGATTTTTTCCCTCAGAGCTAATATTAGTTTTGACTCCACTTCCCGAAAAGCCTTTCAAATGAAACCATGAACTGAGGTTCTGTGCATGAATGCATGCAGAACATCGTGCACACCTGTGCAATCCCATCTACAACTTTCAGAAGAGGACTGGTTTGGCCAGTTGTATGGATGATGCATAAACACATAGCATGTATCTTCTAAGTAAAAACATGAAAGAATGACTGAAACCTTGAGCAACTGAAATTAGAATGGAACAGAAAATAAACTCAATATCATACCAGCAATGCATTTCTTCAGTCCGCTCTGCCCAGTAGGCAACCCATTGCGTAAACAAAAGTATGGATTGTAAAGTGCTCAGAGCTTCGTCTCTAAAAGAGGATAGGCAATCTATGAAGACTCACATAAAAATACTAAATAAAGTATGGATTGTAAAGCGGTAAGAGCTTGGTCTCTAAAAGAGGATCAGCAAACTATGAATAATCAAATATCAATAATAAATATTTAACGTAACATTCAGTACTTTTTGGAGTATATGTGTATGCCCAGTTCTTCCTCATAACACTCGAGTGCTTGTTGTGGTGTAAGCATGTGCGCGCCCAGTTTTGTCATGGTTGCACTTCAGTCCCAGATTTTTTCTTCACTACGCTAATTTTCTTTTTCGTTCAAGCGTGGTAGTTTTCATGAGGCTGTCTGGTCAGTCACCTGATCATGCGGATGGCCGACGAGACGTCCGAGTTCTGGCGGTACCCACTCTGAGGCTGGAAGCCCCAGCTGGGGCGGTAGGGCTGATTGGGAAACTTGTTGTCAAAGTCTTCTGGCTTCAGTGTGCGAGCTGGGAATCTGTTGGAGAGAGACAGTGTGTGAGACAGACAGATACAGAGAACACAGTGAGAGGGACAGAGTGAGAGGAGAGAGAGAGAGAGAGAGAGAGAGAGAGAGAGAGAGAGAGAGAGAGAGAGAGAGAGAGAGAGAGAGAGAGAGAGAAAAGAGAGAGAGAAACAGGGACAGAGAGAGAGGGAGAGAGAGCAAGTGGGAGAAAGAGAGAGAGATAGTCAAAGAGAGAAAAAGAGGCAGAGAAGGGGGGGGGGGGGACAGCAAGAGCAAGAGAGAGAAATGCAAGAGAGAGAAACGCAGCATAGTGGACATTGGGAAAGAAAAAAACACACAGAAAAACACTCTTCGAGGTTGTGTGTAGAAAACTAGTGTGTATGCTAGTTGTTAACATGAATGCACAAGTGTATGGCTGTGTGTATACAAACATGCGTATAGAGACCATGGCAAATGAACGGAAATTGTTGGCAGATCTAGTTTTCCTTGTTCAGAATTATGAACACAATGTATGTTTAAAATAGGCCTATTTGTAGGGATAGGTGGGAACACTTTATTTTCAAATCTAACCCAAAGAGCGCGACCCAGAAAAGACACATCATTGTTATTTTATACAGGTTACATTTCACAGTGTAAGATTTCGGATCCAAATACTCTCAACATTAAATCTCTCTCCCTCTCTTGCACACACACACACATGTACAAATATACACAGACAGACAGACAGACAGACACAAACACACACTTACACAAACACTTACAAATATACACACAGACAGACAGACAGACAGACAGACAGACATACATGCACACACTTCACCAGCAATACATACTGTGCTCCAGGTAACACCCTGGCCTTGAACAAGAAGTTAGGTTCGAACTCAGGATCGTGGAACTGGATGCTGCACATAGACAACCACGCAAATGGTTACCCCACAGGACCGGTTGACAGACTCAGACTGTGCAGGCTCAGATATTTCGTACCAACAATGTAAACCAAGTGAAAAGACCCGACTGGGTGAAGGCCAATCATCATGAACTTCCTACCTGCCTTCTGTACAGCGGGCTACACGTCAGACAGGTAAGTCAGTCTGGAACAAATGCAAATCTGCAGGCACACATTTCTTTTCGCTACTGTTTTCGCCTCAAATTTAAGTCACATAAAAAAGTGTGTGTGATGAAGCTTGGTTCTCCTCTGTGGAAAGGTGGACATGGGTACAAGCGAGAAAAAGGTGGGGGGGGGGGGGGGGGGGGGGGGGGGGGGGGAGGAAGGAGAGGGGCAGCAGGGGAAGAGGAGAGATGACAGAATATTTGACATTCATGACTTAGGTGTATTCATACCACTGTCTTGAAAATTATGGGGTAATAAGTCCGGCGCGAATTTTACGGAATGAGGATTAAACTGCAGCGTGTGCAGTTTTCTAATGCAGTAGGTTTCTCTGGCCTCACGATCATGGACAAAGTCACACTCAAACTCACAGACTTTGCATCTGTTAAAAGCTTTGAAATTGTTACAATGAGTGTGACTTTGTAACAATTTCAAAGCTTTTAACAGATGCAAAGTCTCACAGTACTGGACACACTCACTTGATTCAAAGAGGTTTAAATGATTGATTGACAGATAGTTTTGTGGCTCAAGGGGAAAAGAAATGCTTTACAGGACACTATACCTATACTTCTCCCCCCCCCCCCCCCCCCCCCACAAAAAACAAAAAAAAAAAAAAAAAAAAAAAAAAAAGATCTGCCAGTCTGCTGGCATTGATAAAACCTTGTTGAAACTGAAACCTCCACAGCTAATCATCAGTACATGATTATGCTGTGACAAAAATAATAAAATATGTATTCTTACTCTTTTATTGATTTTTCCCTATGTGATTTCATGCTTTACAGGTCACTATACCTGTACTTCTCCATGATCAGAAACACTGAAATGGTGTGTGTGTGTGTGTGTGTGTGTTCTAACTTGTTCTGTATGACTTTCTTTTATTCGTGTGCAAGCTGATAGACAAACAACATCTGCTTAAAAGTGACGTATCGTTGTGTCATTATCGTGGAAGCCAGCAAAACTTACACTGCTTCTGGAAAAAAAAAAGCAGCTGCTTCCTGACAATAGTATTTGTCAGAAAACAGTCACCTGAAGAATCTTCTCGATAAATCTCACAGCTTATAAATGTCTGAAAATAATCTTCTGCAGAATCTTACACAAATTTTCACTAGCGAACAATGTCAGAAAATGATCTTTCTGCAGAGTCCAGTGAGCAGGGGAAGTGTTAAGCAGGGCTTAAAACAGGAGGAGGAAAAAAAAAAACACTGAAAGTAGGGGGGTCCGGGGGCATGCCCCCCCGGGAAAATTTGTTAAAAACCAAGTGTAAATCTATGCTATTTCACACTTTCTGGACATAATTTCAAGAGATATTTAATGCATAAAAATTGCTGTAAACAAACCTGGCTGAGTTGTAGTTCCACTCAGCACCTTGACATTTGACACGTGCTTCGAAAGTCTCCAATGACTTCTTTGTCAACTTTCTGAAGCATCCACTCCCATTTCCACTTGTTTTTAACTGAAGAGTCGTCAAAAGTCTGACCCGCTTGAACAATATCTGCGCGCTCCGCCATTTTGTTTTTTTCCAAGAAGTCTGACCGGAAACTTCTTCCAAGAAAAACCAGGGGCCATAACTTATGCTTGCAAGCCAATCACGGATGCCTTGCTCCTTTTGTTGGTTTTTTTTGTTGTTTTTTTTAACAAACCGAAATCGTGGAATTCCGCCCAGACGCGGAACGTTTTAAGCCCTGGTTAAGATGGGATGATGGAAGGGGAGAGGGAGGTGGGCACTTTTTGTTTTGCTGTTGTTGTCACTCACCAGATGGTCTGGTTGTTGGACAGGTCAGGCAGAGCTTCCAGGGGAGACATCACCACTCTGAAACACCAAACACACCCTAACTGGAAAAAAAAAAAAACCCAACAAAATAAAAAAACAAAATCAATACCTAAACAGAAGCAGTACCACAGGATCGCCCAGCACCACTGACCAGTTTCAACCTAAGGCACACATGCCAACCATAACTGATAGACACGCTGACCCAAGAACGGAATCAGCAGCGTAAGAGCGACAAGAAGGGACACAGAATATGGGGGACAGCAAAAAACAAACAAAACACCTCCCCCCTACCCAATTATCTTCACTGAACAGTCTGGATGATTTTGTGCAGGACTTGGCATCCTGTTTCTTTACGACATTCTGTGTCAGTCCTGAGGTGTCTAGGTTTCTTTGTTCTGTTGCAGACCATCCTCACTGTTTCTCTCCTGCAGTCATAGCTGTCATGATCATGATTCAGACAGGAGATCATAATTGGGACTATTCCAAGGCTTTCATTATTACAAGCCTGGTTTCGTACAGTTCTTTATATTAAAATTCTAAACACTTTATGCACACTTTCCATTCTCCTTTTCAAAGGTTATGGAACTAATGTAAAATGTTAGAAACAGTACACTCGACATAAAGGATGTAAATGTACAGCCATATGAACACACACCCCAACCTGGAACCTGCCAGGAGCAAACTGACTGTAATTCATAAATGGTAATAAATGCGGACCATTAGTTTTGTGTATGCAATCAGCTTTTGTGACATGTATTCAAGCATAAGTAAGAAACAGGTGTCAAGTTCTTTTCCAGTGCCTGCAGACAACAGTCTCATTTCCAAGGGAGGCTTGCAAGGCAGTCAGTATCTCAAGGATTCTGAAGAATGTTCAATATCATATGAAAACCTCTGAGGCAATGAATACTTCCAGAAACACATTTCAAACACTTACTTCTTCCTTCTTTGGCTAGAACCCTGAAGTGAGATTTCTGCCTAACAATTCTTTAATCTACCATTAAGGTAGCCACATTCTGTCTTCAAAGACAGCACACACAAGCACACCATTTTCTCCTATGCATAGCATACATACATAAATCAAACCACTGATCAATCAGATATGTGGGTCCATATCCAACTTACCCTCCAGTTTCCACACGACAGCCGTCGCACCACACAGTGCCAGCCATACCCTGAGTGTACTGGGTCTCAATCTGAATGCCCTGCAAGTCACACCATTCCATCACAGGCAGCCTGCTCAGTGTGTGCGTGTGTATGCGCGCGTGTGTGTGTGTGTGTGTGTGTGTGTGTGTGTGTGTGTGTGTGTGTGTGTGTGTGCGTGCGTGCGTGCGTGCGTGCGTGCGTGCGTGTGTGTGTGTGTGTGTGTGCGCATGCGTGCGTGTCGCGCGCCCCATGCTTGTGTGTGTGCATGTGTGTGTGTGTGTGTGTGTGTGTGTGTGTGTGTGTGTGTGTGTGTGTGTGTGTGTGTGTGTGTGTGTGTGTGTGTGTGTGTGTGTGTGTGTGTGTGTGTGTGTGTGTGTGCACGCGCGCATGCGTGCGTGTGTGTGTGTGTGTGTGTGCGCGCGCGCATGTATGTGTATGTGCGTGCGTATGTGTGATTGTGCATGCATGTGTGCATGTTTGTGTATGCAAGTTTGACCATGCAGATGAAACTGAATATGTGTTTAGATACACATACATATGCAAATATCAAACTATATATATATATATATATATATGCCTGCATGTGCACATGAGTTTATATTTGTGCATGTGTGTGTGTGTGTGTGTGTGTGTGTGTGTGTGTGTGTGTGTGTGTGTGTGTGTGTGCATGTGAAATCGGAAAGACTTTTAAAAACATCTTTTTTCCACTTCAAATCACTTGACAACTGAACAAAATAAGTAGCTTCAGGAGTCATATGCACTGAACAATCATTTTAACCAGCCAAATGCCTTTTCCTGCCATACCTGAATTTTTTTTATTTGTTATAGTGAACAACATGAGAAAGTGCACGGGTGTTTTTTGCTCACATGCTACTTATAATGTGCAAATAGCTTGTTCCACTCACAGGTCAAATAGGTATCCACCTTTGCATTGCACTGATTAGAATTCCATTATGCATACATAAATCAGTTATTGCAGCCCAGTTGAGGTCAGCATCTTGTTCGAGCTAAAAACACTCCGACCAAGGCAAACAGAGAAAACAAGGTGAGGTACCTGTCCTCTCTCCTCTAGAGTGATGGAGATGATGCTGCCTTTTTACAAGCATGCTTTTACATGATTATCACTATTAGTTGTTATCATTACTATCATCATTAATAGTATTATAGCACTGGTTGTAAAAGGGAGTAAGAAGTACAGTTTACCACCCAGCAAAGACCCAAGTATGAACCACCTCACACCCATTTTTCATGAACATTTTTCTCTCTTCATCTGTGCTAAACTTGCCTTTATGTAAAGACGTCCCACTGTTCGTACAATGTCTACTGGTGGCCACATCCACCCCACCCACCTGATCTTTGTTTGGTCCTCCCCCTTCGTACAGGCCTTCAAAGAAACTGTACGCTTCGTGACTTGATCCCAGGAACAGCTTGTCTGCCCCCAGGATGTTCCGCTTCCCTGGACAGAGGCAGAAAGCAAAAAAACTGTTTGAAAGGGGAGAGGCGAGGCGAGTGGACAGGATGGAAAGAAGAAAAGAGACGGGGAGAAGGAGAAAAAAACTCAGGGCAGGGGTGGGTTGGGAGCACAGTCATGCAGAGAAATAGATGGGAGAGTGAGAGGTGGTAAGTGATACGCCTTTCTACTCTATATCACTCATCACCTTAAAAAGATACATCACTCACACTTCTTACCTTACAAAAAAACACATCATAGCACCTAGAGCCATACGCATATACACTGCATGTGCTCACTGCATCACAAAAGCTTGGGCAGTGATACCACTACCTATGTCACAAAGATACAGCTCTTATTCCTTAAAAAGATATGGTACATCCCACCTCACAAAGATGCACCACTTTCCATTGTATACGCACTTACTATCTTGCAGAGATGGTGTGCTTTCTGCCTCATAAAGTAAAGTTACATCCCTTCTTGTCTTACAAAGACACAGCTCTTTTTACCTTTGAAAGATATGCAACTTGCTCTTACTTATGAACATACAGTTCTTCCTACCTCACAAAAAAAAAAAAAACCCACAGCAGTTTCACCTTATGAAATACATCACAGCACTCTCTGTCTTACAAAGATAAATCGCTAACAATCTTGCAAAGACATACCTCTTCCTTCTGTATGAAGATACAGCACTTTCCACCTTACAGAGAGACACTTCTTTTCTAACTTACAAAGATACAGCACATACCTAACAAAGCTACCTCACGGCAATTTACCTTACAATGATACATCATTTACAACATTACAAAGACACTTTCCATCACTTAAAGTCCTTCACAAGTATACATCAGATCACTACGTGACTGTCTATGACTGCATTAGCCACAAAAAATTCGGCCTGACAGAGCTGACTAACTGCCGTAGAATGCTATGGTCTGACATGGTAAAGTATAAGACGCCAAACACTTACGTTCTTCCATTGTGAGATCAGGGTAGACAGCCTCCAACGCTTGTGCAGGCGTGCTTCGTCGACGAAGGGGAGAAGAGCTACGCCCTGCCAGGCGTACTTCTTGCCGTTCAGGTCGATTTTGAAGTTGGTGGGGGTAGAAATCAATGATGGGGGAGTCCTGGGAGAGGAACAACAGACATGGAAAAATTAAGCACCACAGCAAGATCCCTTCGTCAGTGTTTTTCCTTTTATCAAAGGCCAGATGTATGACAAATCTTCCAATTCCGACCATTCATAATCTTCTCTATAGACTTATCAGACTAAACAGTACTGAAATCCTTCCATCCCTCCCCCCTCTTCCTTACCATTCTTAAACTGGTGTTGTATTTACATGTGCATGCGTGTGTGCATGCGTGTGTGTGTGTGTGTGTGTGTGTGTGTGTGTGTGTGTGTGTGTGTGTGTGTGTGTGTACGCATGTGTGTTAAAGGGTGCTATGATTACATCTGTGAGCAGCGCACTGATCGATTTTTTATGAATTCTTAACAGATGAACCTTTTCATCATTCGATCGGGAATTATTGTACCTTTAACAGTCTTTATGAGCTGGAAGCACTTTGCACACAACATGCCTTCATCATTCTCTTTGCCTCCTCTCTGTTCTTTCCATGTCAGACAGAACACTGTGAAGGGGTAAGAATACTCACCGGTTCAAACATGAGGTTTTGCCAGGTGGGAGGGAGATGCTTCTTGCTGGCTGCGGGGAACACACTCATCAGCTGCTCCATGGGCTGGAACTGCTCACACACAACACGCAACAGTGCATTCAGAGCACACTGCTACGCTCATTTCTGTCTGCAAGGATGCATTCACAGCACACTGCTACACTCATTTCTGTCTGCAAGGGTGCGTTCATAGCACACTGCTATGTCCATTTCTGTCTGCAAGGGTGCATTCACAGCACACTGCTACACACTCATTTCTGTCTGCATGGGTGCATTCATAGCACACTGCTATGTCCATTTCTGTCTGCAAGGGTGCATTCACAGCACACTGCTACACTCATTTCTGTCTGCATGGGTGCATTCATAGCACACTATTAAGTTCATTTCTGTCTGCATGGGTGCATTCATAGCACACTATTAAGTTCATTTCTGTCTGCAAGGGTGCATTCACAGCACACTATTAAGTTCATTTCTGTCTGCAAGGGTGCATTCACAGCACACTATTAAGTTCATTTCTGTCTGCAAGGGTGCATTCACAGCACACTGCTACACTCATTTCTGTCTGCAAGGGTGCATTCATAGCACACAACTACGTCCATTCCTGTCTGCAAAGTCACAGTCTGAAAAAGGCTGACCAAGTTATCTGACCAGTGTAAGCTAGAACAGAATACTGGTCGTAACTCGTGACGTCCTGGCAGTGCACATTTTTTAACACCACACCGACACACTGAGTCACGCACATTCATATGTTTGTCGTTTTGGTATCAATGCACGGTTGGACAGTTGAGAGTCTGTCATTCATTCTTCTCAAGATAGTCAAGCACGTAACTGTATTTTGTACAAATGTTGAGGCTGTCAATAACAAAACAAACCATACAAAAAGAAAAAGTAACTGGTACTTTGTACAAATATTGAGGCTATAAATGATAAAAAAACCATGCAAAATGAGAAAGTAACTGGTATAATTATTATCCTGACATCAATCCACGAAACAGGACATGATTCTCAGCAATGCTGTTTGCTATTAACCACAGACAATCTTTCTTGAAAATATGGTTATTCAGAAAAGCAGTCATCAATCAAGAAGACTCTAACCTATGAATACACAGAGCCCTGGAAACTGCCAACAGTGCCTGCTGGAAATATCCAAAGATGCAGATCAACAGGCATTATGTGCATACATGCAACAGACATCTGACCTGCATACCAGAAACAACACAAATGATTCAACATTCACACACACATACACACACGAAACACACACAAACAAACACACACACACACACACACACACACACACACACACACACACATACACACACACACACACACACACACACACACACACACGCACACACACACACACACGATTTGACAGCTACAGCAAACCCAAACTCACAGGTTTCGTGTTTCTTTCAAAGTCATTGGGCAAATCACCAATGTTCACAAAGTCTGAGGCGAAGGGAGCGTAGTACGGAAAGTACCATTTCCAGGAAGCACAACCCTGCACAAGTGAAAAGGAAGACAAAATGAATACTGACAAAATGAATAATAGATTAACAAAAAAATTTTCTAATAAAGGCTGAACCTCTCAATAAATAATCTCCATAAATCCTTAAAAATTGGGTATCTAAAGGGAGACAATACCCATGTGTTCTTTTGTTTTTTGTTTTGTTTAAAATTTTCAACCAAGGTCTTAACACACTACTGTCATGGCACTGTCTCTTCCTAATTTTCCTGCCAGCCTGAGCCTGCCTCCAAGAAACTTTAAAAAAATCAGTAGTTGTCAACAAACCTGTCTTGCAGCGCTAAATATAGTGCAATCAACACCAAATGTTGTGTACTTAATGTAAATGGATGCCGAGTTTAGCTGTGGTGTTTTTTCACTTGATTGCCCAAAGCTCAGCTGGAAACAAGGTGCTGACTCATTTAAGTGGGGAACAGAGTTCATGAACACACTGAGGCTAAAAATGTGTCTATTTCAATGAATTTCCATTGTTTGTTGGTATCCTGTGTTTCTTGGGCGCAAGGATTCATGCCCATACAGACAGACAGTTGTTCATTCCCTGGAAAGATGATCTTGACAGAAAGAGAGATTGAGAGCAGAGAGACAGACAAACACGCAGTCACAGAGAAAATCAGAGGTAAACACATACGCTACAGACCTTGATCTGCTACAGACCTTGAATCATCATTCAATTTCACAGGATGATTTGTTGTTTCTGACAAGAAAACTAACATGAATGTCTTTGTACCTTTTTCACTAAACTATTCTGAGTTCCAAGATCAGTTCCGCTGCAGAAACAAGGGTGCATGACAAAACAAAAAAAACAATGTAACAGCTGCATTGCATCACAATGTAGAGAAGCTGAGACAAATGATAAAACGTAAGAGAACAGACAGACAAGCAAAGAGGAAAATACCTGGTAATAGTACCGCAGAACCCAGCACAAGCCTCTGACATAGTGATTGGCCTGCACACAGTGACAACAGCTAAATCTGAACTCCAAACTGTAGAAACTTATATGCATATCTATAGGCACAACGTATACACACAAACAACATAAGAATAATCGAAACACCAATATGAAAGAACATCAACATACATAATTTCCTGTTTGGATAATCTAGCATAATCTTAGCAGAGAGAAACACACATGAGATCTGTATCCTGTCATCCAGAATCAATGTTCTTGTTTTACAGGATAAAATGCATGTAACAAGAATATTCTGAACAGAAAGAGCACAGCACTCAAGAGAGGAAATGATTCTAAAATTTCACGTAAGCTTATCAACCCAAGTATATTTCTGAATGTCTCTGAGATAAAACTTTTAAGAGAAACATAAGTGAATTGTGTATATATATATATATATACATATAAAAAAAGATGTGTTCCATGAGTCCTGTTAGAATTTCACCATTCCTTCCCTGAAAATTTTCCACTCATTACAGAAAGGGTCTGAACTAAACTATTCCTCACTGTTTCGGACACATATACAGACAGGGGCATTACAAAGAAAGGGACACCGGTTTGCTCCCATCACAATCTCAGAACTCACCACTGTGCGTCTGAAGGTGATGTCATTCTCATCCACGTCAAACTTCTGTGAGTAGTAACGGTTTTTCCATCCGTCCTCCCACAGCCTGAGACAAGAAACAAACATGATCACTTTTGTGAATAGTAAGGATGGTTCTTTCATGCAGTCTTTCCTCCAGAGTCTGAGATCAGAAACAACATGATCACAACTCCTGTGAGTGGTAGGAATGGTTCTTTCATCCAGAGTTTCCTCCAGAGCCTGAGACCAGGAACGAACATAACTTGTTCTGTTAGTAATACTTCTTTTATCCAGTCCTCCCATAACTTGAGACACTAAGACATAAAACATGGTTGTTGAAGTTGTTGTTGCTGTTTTGCAGTCTCATGTCCTGTGCCTTTCAAGGGGCATTAACCCTGTGTCTCACATTCAGGCTCCCATTCCACAGCCACATCCTGGTTTGCCCTGGCACCGGCAGTCCACACGAAGAGTCAATGTCAAGTTGTCATGTGGCAACCCACCAGAGGAGACAACCAACAAACTTTTATCAAGAAGATACAGGACCTTAAAATCAATACCAATCTCCTCACTGATGACAATTATTGCGAAGTCACAGAGCCACCACGTCTAAATGATCACCGATGACTTTTGATTGGGTGAGTAAATCTAATACAGACTAAGAGAAAAATGATTTAACCTTCATTGTCCTGCATTCGTGTGACGTAATTCGCTTAAACTACTGAGTTTGCATTGGAATTTGCTGCCTGAATTGGGGTACCGACTTTAAAAAATTGTAAAAAATAAACTAATGGATAGAAAGACTTCAAATTTTCAGCAAAAATCTATGGAAAGCTGAACTTTGGTTTGCACTTGTTATTTTAGGGGGGTATGAATTTTTTTTTTTTGGCTTGTCACTCACACACACTGATTTTACCTGGAAAAACACACCTACGTCAGTGAAATAGGCGACAGACAGGCAATACAACACCCATCAACTTTATAGTACCTACCTTTTTGGTGGCAAGTGGTCAGGTTCACCATCTGAAAAGAACTGATGGGTGCTGTGAGGTGTTAGTAGTTACACAGGCAGCTAGGAATATACGTGAAATTTCTGTGACGCTTTCAAGTCACAAAATATTTACATAACAGAAAAAAAAAAAAAAAAAAGTTTAACAGGTCAAAATCTTACCATATTTACTGAAAATGTATTGGAGTGCATGCTTTTTGATCTGCATGAGTTAGTTTGTGTTTGTGAGAAAAAGAATTCCTATGACTGATAATATTTCTAACTATACGCAGGTGTTAGTAGGAAGGAAGAAAGACAGGCATCACAACACAAAACAACACTCAAAAAATTTTTTGTTGTACTCACCATATGGTTCCAGATGTCATGAATTATATAATCCAAATGTGCTCACACACACAGAACACAAATCACTGGAAATGTTCTTGCTTTTGAGCACTTTTGTCACACACACACATCACTGACATGAATTTTTTTTTCCGTGGTGCACTTTTCTTACTTGCACGAACTCCAGTACTTTTGTATGTGACACTTTGTAATATTTAGTCAACCCCAAAACAGTCTGTACAAAACAAAAATGACAAAGTCCAGTCCTTGCTGTTGTCCAGTATCAGGTGTACTGCTAAGAATGAGTGTGTTGGAACCTACTCACTGCTGATGAAAAGAAAAGAAGCACCCACTATCCTTGCAAAGTGCCACCTTACACATCACACACTCATGTGTTGACTGGATGGCATTGCCTGCTGGGGGTTTTCCTGCCTTCCTTCTTGCACCAGACACAGTCCTTCTTGCCTCTGGCAGACTGGATTTTGGAAGGAGTGTGTTTGTGCTTGTCTGGATTGTCATGAACAACGGGACGGCCGATCCGTTTTCGACCCTTGAAACCATTCACCATGCCCATGATAATATCAGTTTGAAAATCACATGCAGTTTCAGTGGGGCAGCTGCAGAGTTTTTGTAGATGATATAGGCATTTACTGCAGCAGTGTCCAGGCAGAAGAAGAACACATATTTCCACCACTTCATGAATTTCTGCTTGGAACAATAATATGATCGCAATTGATCATGCTTGTCAACACCATTGTAGTTCTTGGTGTAATCATCAGCCACAGCCAGGGGCCTAGAATACCTGGCTTTTTCAACACCCCCTGCACCTTTTCTGACAAGCTCTCCATCAGATCCATCATGGGCAGAAGTAAGAAGGGTGACCTTGCGACGGTCAAACCAAGCAACAGCCTGAAGCTTGCCCTTCAAATCATCATAGGCAATCTCACGAAACCAGCGCTTTGTGTCCCCAGATTTTTTGACACATTTTGCTGGCTTCATATCCTGTGGCAGACCCTTCCTGTTGTTTCGCACAGTCCCACACGCCAGGGTTTTCTTCTGAAACAGATGCTGAATGAGGGGAACTGACGTGAAATAATTATCAAAGTAGATGGTGTGCCACTTGAAATAATGGGGTTTTTCCAAGTGTTTGACGACACGATCCCCCAGGGCATCACCTGTCCCAGCAGGCACATCATTGGTCTTCCCAGTATATACTGAATAATTCAGCATATAAAAAGAATCAGCATCACACAAAGCCCACACTTTGAGGCCCCACTTTGTTGGTTTTGCAGGCATGTACTGCAGAAAACCACAACGACCCTTGAACTTGATCATTGCCTCATCTACTGTCATGTTTTGACCAGGCAGAAATTGCATAGCAAAACATTCTTGAGTCATAGAAATGAGAGGTCTGACTTTGTACAGGGGGGGTCATACCCAGCCTGACCTCTGGGAACAAACTGAGTAGTATCAGCAAGGTGAAAATACTGATTCAGCTGTTCAAACCTGTTCTTTGACATGACACCTGACACCCCAAAGATTGAAGAAAGGAGATGACTCTTTCCAATAAAAATCACGATGAGGAAGTGGGGCCATGTTCATAAACATGAGAAGACCACCAACAAAAGCTCTGATTTCATCCACAGTGGTTGGCTCAAATTTATCCTCTGGAAGCCCAGCAGCCGTGAGCGTTTGTCTTGCATACAGGTTGGTTTCCCTGACCATGAGATGGAATGCGTCCAAAGGAAAAAAAACAAGTGAAAAATAATCAAAAGGTGTTCGAAGATTCACTTGTGGACGTGGGGGGCCCCTGTATGCATCAACACACACGAACTTCAGTTCGAAAATCGTCGTTCGACCACTGCGATGACTGTGCACATCCACCGACGTCAGTAACACCTGCGTCACCTGCGTCACCTATGTCCATGTCACTGTCACTACTCGCATTCACTTCAGGTTCATAGTCACTGTCACTGTCACTGTCAACAGCATCGAGATCAATGTCTGACTGATTCCCAGTCTTCGTTTTCAGTCGTATTCACATTGTAGTCGAACATTTGCTCAAAAGTCAAGCTCATGTCACTGTCACTGTCAGAGTGCAACATTTCGATTTAGTCGGAAGTCGTTTGGATGACTAAAAAATCAATAAAAAATCAAAAAAGCTACCAACTGCTGTCAGAAATGGCGCTCAGCAAAGGCAGGAAAGACCCGGATAACGACCGGTTTGTCTTATTACTGTGGGCAACCCAAATAAGGGAGGCACACCAAGACAATTAGTCAACTGAGCTACGGGGCGGTATAGGGCGGATCAGGAGCCTGAGGGGTCGGGCGGAATAGGGCGGAACAGGGTTATAAAGGTTAAAGAGAAAAAAGTTTAGACAGGGCAGAGGAGAGGGGGCAGGGGAACACGACAGTCTTCATACAGGGTTCCCACTTTTTCACAGGAAAAAAATTCAAGGGTTTTTTCAAGGGTTTCTAAAGGGGATATTTTAGTTTTTTTAGGGGCAAATTTAGCCGTACAATTGAAAAAAAAGAGTGAATAATAACCTTACACATGCAATCCAGCCATGGTGATAAGGTAATTACACTTTTGTAGTCTTTTCCACGCTCAATATCATGTATATACAAAAAATAAAAAATGAAGTCTTTATACAGAAATTGAGAAATCAGAAAAAGAAAACTTTCAATCTGTTTTCCGGACCACTATCTGACATGAATGTCCAGCTGCTGTTTCAAGTCCTTGCTCAATGATTCATCAAAAAGCATGACGTATTCATTGATTCTCTACCGGCAGCTGCAGCTGAGGCCTCCTCTCTAGCACATTTCAGGAGGGAGCTCAGCAAACTTTACTTTTAAAATACAGCCACTGTATGTGCTGTCGTGTGGAAGTGTGTGTGGATGGTTGGCGGGCCTGGACTAGCCTAGTGCTTGTTCTGGGCAGGATAGGGAGCAGGGTAACCCCTTTTAAAAAGGCAAATGTGGGTAGCCTTCCTGTAGCTCCACACTTAACTGAGTTTTTTTTTTTTGTTGTTGTTTTAAAATGGAGTGACTGATGGCGGAGAATGAAGCAAAATTTAGAAAGAGAGGGGATCGGTTACCGCCAAGGACATTGACAAACAAAGCACAGGACAAGACACAATGCAATTCGACCTCTTGGATCTTCTCAGGGGGAAAAAAAAATCACATTTAACATTTAGGACAGTACAAAGAACGAAGACTTATCTGTCCATGTGGTAGGAAGAATGGCCGCCAGACGGAAACGACAGAGGGGATTATGGGAGAGGAAAAAAAAAAAAAAAAAGGGGGGGGGGGGGGGGGGGGGGGTGCGTGGGGGGGGGGGGGGGAGAGCGTGGGGGGAGGGGGGAGTGGAATGATGGGGTTGTGTAGCTGGTTTAGTGGGGTGGTGCGATATATATTTGTGATGGTTGTGGTTAAGGTGGATTGATAATAATGCAAGGTAAGGGGGGTGGGGGATTTTTATATTAAATATAATAATTTATATATATATATATATATATATATATATATATGAAAGGGATAGTAATGATAATAATGATAGTGGTAGTAATTATAATAACTAGATGAATAAAATGAAACTAACTGTAATAACAAAACAATTAAGTGAATAGATAAATGATTTTTGTTTTGTTTTGTTTGTGTGTGTGTGTGTGTGTGTGTGTGTGTGTGTGTGTGTGTGTGTAGGCTGGTAGGTAAGTTAGGGGAAGGGGTGTGGTATGAATGTTGTCTTTTTGAACAAGAAAGTACGGTTTTTTTTTTCTTTTCTGTTTTTTTAACAAACGCGCACTTAAATGAGTCACTTAAAGTCTTTGGAGACGACGTGACGATTGATTTGAAGATTCAGTCTGTGATCTCACTCTTTTTTCAGTTCTGACAGAAAAAAGGAGCATGCCAAAAGTTGCAAGATATCTACTTTTGCTTTCCTCACACCGATAGTTCGTCGCAATCGAGGAATATGGAAACATTGCTGCAAACCGTTTCGCGTTGTCTTCAGCAGATGGGAAACTGTTATGATTGTTGATGGCATGAATCGTCCACAACACTTCAGATTTCAACACATCTGTCCCCTTGCTGTTATTGTGGACTGGCTGACGATTCTTACTGAGGGAAAGGGTCTGACCCGATGATGAATTTGATGATTGCCAAACGAAGTCCGTAAGACTACCGACGGCCTACTCGCTTTATCCAATTCCACGTATTTTTTCCTCTTTCCGTGATTTGTAACCGCCGATTCGCCCATTGTCTGAACATCAACGGTCTTTTTGCACACTTAACAGAAAAACTCATGTTTGTTGTCTCTGCATTCAGTGATCCAGCTTCGATATTCTTCCTTCTGTAGCCACAATGGATCAAATGCGTAATTTCCCTTTGGCATGATGACAGATGCAACAACATCGGACTTCGCCGAAGATGACAGAGCATGGCGCCCTTTGTCGGAAGTCGAACTGCGCATGCGCAAACGATAACCGACTATTGAATTGCTTCCCTTTGCTTGAAAAGCAGACGACACGCAACACGATTCGAGAGGCGAAAATCGATGTCCGAAGTCTCGTTCGCGTTTGTTCTCCGATTCGTCTTCAAATGTTACAGTCAGTTTTGGTCCGAAAACGATTTTTTAAGGGGATTTCAAGGGATGGTAGGGATATCTGCAGTTTTCAAGGGTTTTCAAGGGCCTTTTTGACCCAGTTGAAATTTAAAGGGTTTTCAAGGGTCTTCAAGGGGCGTACGAACCCTGTCATATTCATCAGGGCAGAGGAGAGGGGGCAGGGGAACATGACAGTCTTCATATTCATCAGGTCTTTATTGGAATGTTTCAACATTACATGTTTACAATGCAGCAAAGCTGCTGTGGTGTGACAGCCCTGATATGGCCCTTTGCGATCAGCTGGGCTAAAAGCAACATCACCTTACCATACCTTACCGTGTTACGACCCTCTGCAAAAAACCAGCCCCCTCACCTGACATCATCTGGGGGTTCTTCGTCAGAGTCGTCTCCCTTGTTCTTCCCCTGCTGGTTCATCAGCTGCTTCAGCTCCTGGGCAGGCGTGTTGTTGGAGGCACCCTGGGAGGAGGTGCTCATGTTTTGTTTGCGCATCTCATACGCCTGATACCGCAGGTTGGTGGACGTGCTGCCTCCTCGACCAATGGGCTGCGTAGGAATTGGAAAAGAGGAAATGAAAAAAGAAGCTTATGTCATTTGCCCTCAATTGCCTGCATACAATTTCCTGATGCAAAAAAAAAAAAAAAAAGAAAAAAAAAAATCTAGTGCTATCAAATATTGTGTAGAAAATGACAACTGGGGGGGGGGGGGGGGGGGGGGGGGGGGGGGGGGGGGGGGGGGGAGGGAGGGTGGGATGGGGGGGGGCAACATAAGTCTCTGCATTCCAGTTGTAATTTTTTCAGCCATATTGCAACTGTATACTGTGAGGAGTAATTTTAAAAATTAGTTTAAACGTTCCACCAATACAGGAAAGCAGAACTTGACCCTGCATTAAGAAAAACATGAGCTCATCAACTAAACAGAGCATTACAGGAACACAGCCACTGACCAACACTCATCCCAATACCTTAAAGTTTCCATTAGCACCAAGAGCTCCAAACAATTACAGACACTGTCACAATGATGAGGAAAACTCAACTGTGTCATGACAACATTAAATTGCACCCCCGATAGGTTAGCAGTAATCTGAAAGCACTATCAGATACATCCACAGCCATCAGGGATACAGCAAAAGTCGACCCTATATGATGGGGAGATGTCATCTATTGTTTCCTCCTCTATCAATAATTTGTTAACCAATCGCTAAATACACTTGGAAAAAGATCAGGAAAACAAATCCATGCAAATGTAGATTCCTTACCACTGGTCCTAACAGTCCGCCCCTCTGTCTGTATCCCTGTTGCTGCAACAAAGACTGGAGGTGAAACAATGAAGACATGTGCATGCAAAGCTGTGTCTCCTAAACTTGACAACAAATGACAACTGTTGAGCCACTCATTTATGCAAGCAATAAACAGAAAACGACTGCTTGTGAGACTTCCTACATGGACTGACACTTGGCAGCAGTAGTTGCATGATTAAGCAGGAGAATCAATAACTGTCTCCGGCTGTTTCTTGCACCTTGTTCACCAACCGAAAGAAGGCCTCTGGCTGTTTGTTGCATCATTTCCACCTACTGAAAGACAGTCTCTGGCTGTTGCATCATTTTCACCTACTGAAAGACGGTCACTGGCTGTTTGTTGCATCATTTTCACCTACTGAAAGACAGTCTCTGGCTGTTAGTTGCATCATTTTCACCGACTGAGAGAAGGCCTCTGGCTGTTGGTTGCATCATTTCCACCTACTGAAAGACAGTCTCTGGCTGTTGCACATCTTTTTCACCTACTGAAAGATGGTCTTTGGCTGTTTGTTGCATCATTTTCACCTACTGAAAGACAGTCTCTGGCTGTTGCACATCTTTTTCACCTACTGAAAGATGGTCTTTGGCTGTTTGTTGCATCTTTTTCACTTACTGAAACACGGTCTTTGGCTGTTTGTTGCATCTTTTTCAGCTACTGAAAGATAGTCTCTCTGGCTGTTTGTTGCATCTTTTTCACCTACTGAAAGATGTCTCTGGCTGTTTGTTGCATCTTTTTCACCTACTGAAAGACGGTCTCTGGCTGGCTGTTTGTTGCATCTTTTTCACCTACTGAAAGACGGTCTCTGGCTGTTTGTTGCATCTTTTTCATCTACTGAAAGATGGTCTTTGGCTGTTTGATGCACCCTTTTTCACCTACTGAAAGATGGTCTTTGGCTGTTTCTTGCATCTTTTTTCACCTACTGAAAGATGGTCTCTGGCTATTTGTTTTTCTTTTTTTTTTTCACCTACTGAAAGATGGTCTTTGGCTGTTTCTTGCATCTTTTTCACCTACTGAAAGATGGTCTCTGGCTGTTTGTTGCATCTTTTTCACCTACTGAAAGACGGTCTCTGGCTATTTGTTTTTCTTTTTTTTTTTCACCTACTGAAAGATGGTCTTTGGCTGTTTGTTGCATCTTTTTCACCTACTGAAAGATGGTCTCGGGCTGTTTGCTGCATCTTTTTTACCTACTGAAAGATGGTCTCAGGCTGTTTGCTGCATCTTTTTTACCTACTGAAAAATGGTCTCAGGCTGTTTGTTGCATCTTTTTTACCTACTGAAAGATGGTCTCAGGCTGTTTGTTGCATCATCTTTTTTACCTACTGAAAGATGGTCTCAGGCTGTTTGTTGCATCTTTTTTACCTACTGAAAGATGGTCTCAGGCTGTTTGTTGCATCTTTTTTTACCTACTGAAAGATGGTCTCAGGCTGTTTGTTGCATCTTTTTTTCACCTACTGAAAGATGGTCTCGGGCTGTTGGAGCTTCTCTTCCCATCCAAAGACAGCCTCTATGGCTGTTTGTTTCAACCCTTTTACCCTGGACCTGCTATTAGTGTACCTTTCCACAAAAGTGAGTGAATGTCTTACAAACTGTCTGTACAAATCTTGCAATCTTGTAAAAGCAGGAAGGAGGAGGAAGAAAGGAATTTGTTTTTCCCCTGCTTCACACATCAAAGCAATTCTACTGTAGCATGTACAAATAAAAATAGGTTCTTCTGACATTTTTCATACCTGGTTCATTGGCATATTTTTGCACAAATCATGCTATCTCTGCTGATTTATATGTGCGTGCGTGCGTGCGTGCGTACGTGTGTGTGTGTGTGTGTGTGTGTGTGTGTGTGCGTGTGAGTGTGAGTGTGTGTGTATTCAGAGCCTATAGTCCACCTTTTTGTTCCCATGTATCTGCACACTGCATAAGCAGACACTGCCATATTTGAGTTAGACAAGTGAAGAGCTGGCAAGAGTTATCACTCTTTGATGAGAACGCCCAAATTGACACACCAAGACACCATCGTGGTTAGATTCGCAAGAGAGATCGCTACCCAAGAATTTTGTGACCTTTTTTTTTTTTTCATTTACTTTGGCATATTCATCCTACTTTCATAAGAGATGTGTACAAAACATGGTGAAATCGTACGTGTAAACAGGTCTTTTCCCCATAAAAAGCATACCATCAAGAATTGAGCACCATCATTATCATAATTTTTCAAACAACATTACTTTATGAGAATTATCCATTATCAGAATTATCGAAACACAACATTATAACAGGAACACTTACCGCTCTCTCCCGCTGTTTCCTGGCTTTCATCCGCCTCTTGAAGCTCAACTGTTAATAAACAAAATATGAGACAATGAACCCATTTCATTGGAGGAAAATCGCCCACAACAACTGTCATAAACTAAACCAGAAGGGCACCCTAGAGAGTGCACACCCTGGCCAAGGTTGAATCAAGCCTGGATCCATCCTCTGATCTAGATTCGCAACACTTTCTCTGAATACACAAAATTCACTGGGTGTGTCCCTGGGCCCTATTCAGAGCTGCCAGGGCCTCAAAAGCACAAAACCTAGCGTTTCCATATTTTAAGAGCAGCATTCCAAATTAAAGCATAGCACTCACATACAATATAACAAGTCAAATACAACTGCAATTTAGGTAGCACTGCTCTTCACACGCGGCGTAATGGTAGACTACCAACAACTGAAATCTCGCAAACAATCATGTGGTTTTGAGTTGATCTAACAACAACAACAACAAAAAATGGCCAACAACTAAACCAATCAATAAGGCAGCTAAATTGAGATTGTCTTTAGCAAATTTCTTTTCACCCTTTTCTTCCTTTCTCTAAAGAACATGGCTTTTTTGAACGACACAAGTCGACAGTCTAAAGATTTACATTATATCGCTTCTGTTTAAGCTGACACTAAGTCAGTGTTGTTGTCTTTGGTATAGCATTTCATCACAAAAAGTAGCATAGCACTGTCAACGAATCTGCAGGGCTGCTAACCCCCAAATTTGTGTATCAGGGACAAAGAACTCTCAAATCAGGGACACAGCCTGATTTTCAGGAACGTTTATCAATAATGATCAGAATCATAAAAAACACTAACATAATTATGTATCTCTTCTTGGGAGAAGGTGGAAGATCATTGTCAGATTCTTCAACATGCATTCGCTATGACGCCATTATCGATGCCTAGATTACACCGTGAGGTCAACAGCCAATGAGAATTACTTTCTCTGAAGACATGGCCAATCAGAAAGATTTTCTCTAAAACCATGTTAGGCTTATCTTTTCTCACGAGCATCAGTCAGTGAAAGGCAAGCTGGATTTTTGTTCCCTTTCCTTTTCTTCTGTTTGATTTTTCTCGATTATCTGGGACAGCCAGTCAAAAAGCAGAAATCCAGGACACCAACGAAAATTCGTGAAAGATCGGGATAAATATGGTTACACCAGGACAGTTGGTAGTTTTGAATCTGCAGCATGCTATGCCAAAAGCAGCACTTGGCAGCTCTGCAAATGACATCTTCCCACAAAGTTTAATGAAAATCCATTTACTAGTTTTTGCATGATTTTGATGAAAGGATCTCGGATCCTTCCTCTGATGCAAATCCACACCACCACTCGATGGATTTGTCCCTGAGCTAGTCATATTCCATCTTTCTACTGAACGTTGTGAAACAATGGTGCAGTAGTTTCTGCATAATCTTGCAAATGGACAGACAAACAAAACATTCAGATATAATGCAGGTGAAAACAAAACTTCCCTGGCGAAAGTATTAACAATCAGTAGGTATGCACGCACACAGACGGGTTTTCTTTCTCTCATAAAATGCACACAACATCTTTTCTCCACTTCAAACACACAGAGCATCTCTCTCTTGCGCCCACTGTGCGCAGGCACACACAACACACACAGAGGATTCTCTCTCTTTTCTCTCACATACACATATGTACTGAGCCTCTTGCTCACATGTAAAGCATCTTTCCCTCACACACAATGTATCTCCATCGCATACACCCCCTCTCTCTCACACAAAGTGCTCTCTCTGTGTCTTTCTCTCTTTCACACAGTGCACATTTCACACACACACACACACACACACACACACAAAGCATTGTTCTTTCTCTCTCTCTCTCTAGCTCACACCAGTGTCTCAGATCACACAGTAAAAGAAATGGGGATGGGGGGCAGTAACCTTAGAAGCTAAAAAAAACACATAAAGTAAAATCATCTAAATGGGAAAAAAATACATGTCAGTTTCCGCCAGTCTCACAATATGCTGATAACTGGTTGTAGGAAGCCATAGAACTGCTCGTCAATGAGTCATTAACAAGCACAAACACTCCTCAATGAGAACAGTTTGGCCTCACTTCTTAGTACCAGATGACTTTGTTCAGGACCATGAGATAATGGTGCTAGCAAAACTCTGTCAGTGTCAAAAAAAAAAAAAAATTGTTTTAGCTCATTATGCATCCCTGACCATTTTTGTTGGAGGT
This sequence comes from Conus betulinus, assembly GCA_016801955.1. Lineage (NCBI taxonomy): Eukaryota > Metazoa > Mollusca > Gastropoda > Neogastropoda > Conidae > Conus > Conus betulinus. The sequence goes on from JADBJO010002206.1 coordinate 162,955, forward strand.
ATAACTTCATGCTCTGAGCTGTACCTGAAACCCTGTCCTCGCATGCACACACAGCATGTCTCTCTCTCCCTCTCTGACATTCATCCTAACACACACATACGACGTGCAAAGTCTCTGCCATATCAAGCGCAAAGCTAACCAAAGATCAAAGCAACATCCAAAATCACAGTGTAAAGCATCTTCTCCCATAAAGGCAGTCCCTAACAACAAACACAATTACACTCAACAGAGTTTATTCATTATTTCAGTTCTGAAAACCCAACACCTATCACTGACCTTGTAAGCATTTGACAAGGATCTATACAAAGTGTGGCTTCTTTTCGTGAGGATCTATACAGACAAAGTGTGACTTCTTATGGTTCAAAACATGTTATTGACAATGTTTATATATTTTTTCACAGCTCTGCATAATCAATTATGATTTACATTTTCAGTTGAGTAAAACGCTCTTGTTGAAACTTTCATTATACAATAATTCTGTCTGCTGGACTATCTCTCACTGCAATTTTCATCGTATGTGATACAAATCAAATGTTTGTTATCTTATCCCCTTCCTTCCCTGTCCTTTACTCCCCCACCCCCTTCCTTAAACAAGCACCTGCAGGTACTTGGAAGGGTGTATACAGACCACTAGCTTTTATAATACCATTACTCTCAACCAAATCCAAAGACCTATACAGCTGTGTCTCTTTGTGGACTCAGAGGACACATCCCAAACTTGTAAACATGTACACAGAATGAGTGCAATGATGTGAACATTGAAACAGACAGTATGAAGATATTGTTCAAAGTGTAAGGGATGGCAGTCCGATACACATCCACATACACACACACTCTCTCTCTCTTTCATTCAGAGAAGCAAGTTTTTACTAACATCATCATCATCCCTGCGTTTCTTGAAGATCTCATCCTCCACATGACCAAGTTCTGAAACGATGAAACAAAAGGGCAATTGTCTTCACACTGCATCCCTGTAAGATGCAGAAAACATTAGCACTTTTTCACATGTACCACAAAACCTTTTTTTTTTTTCTTCTGGTTTGTCTATCCTCACATTGCAAAATTCAATTTCAATCTTGGATATTCTGTCAGTTTACAATACGTACTAACTATGGCTTTCTTCTCTACACAAAAAGAGAGGGACAGAAAACAGAAAGAAAGAAGACAAAGGAAGATACAGAAGAGACAAGAGACAAAGTGAGCGAGAGAGAGAAGAGAGTCCTCGGGCCTTTTACCTGTCAGCACCAGCTGAACACGCTCAAGGGCGACCACACCACTGTCTGTCAGATAACCCTGAAACACACACACAGAGAACCACAACATACCTTCATGGAACTTTAAACTGCAACTACTGACAACTTTTTCCCGAACACACCTTTTGCAGAAACTGCTGACTTTATTATAACCTGATGAAGTAACTACGGTTTTTATCACTTTCATAAATGTGAAGACTGACGACCACAAAGACCACTCTACATCCAGGCCTAGTCCCAGCATTATTCTTGTCCAAGAAGCTGCTTACTTCACACTGTCATGACACTTGCCACTGGGAAGACATGCTGCAATCATGTCACTTAGCAAGATGTTCAGTGGTGTCGGCCCTGATCTGTCATTCTCTTGATACCATCTGCTGACCCCTTAGCGAGGATAATAATAAAAATGGTCAAAGAGTCAACCGGAGACAAGCCTCCTAATCAAGTACCATCATAGTTCCTTGAAAAAAAGTGATGCAAAATTTGCCTAAAAGCTTCTATTCTTCCCTATGGCAATCTGAGGGAAGAACGTGGAGGGAGAAGAGGTACGGGAAGTGGAGATGATGGGTAAGCGGCGGCTGTTACTATGCAGAGTTTTGCACGCTTTATACTAAACACAACCATCATGATAAGATTCTCAGCTTGGCCAAACTCAAAGCAATACATCTCCATATACACAGAAAACATCTCATAATGATCTGTTTTTGTGAAACGATTTCAAACACTTGGGTCTCTTCTAAGACAACCTCCTCTGTCCAATCCTATCTCTAAGAATTTTCTTCTTCTTTTCACTAAAATGTTTCACTCCATTCAACAATGTCTGATCTGACTGCCACCATTTTGTTCATTAAACTTGCTGTTTCCTAAATGCTATCATGGAGCTATGGTGAAGGACCATTTATGAATAGTATGCTAGAAGATAAAATCACTTAAAATGCGCATCGTCAATCCTTTTTCCTCAGCAAAAAACACACACACACACACACACACACACACACACACACACACACACACACACACACACATACACAACAGCAGAGAAATAAGATACTGGCTTTGCTGACATCTGCAAACTCAAAAACTCGAGGTAGCGTAGTATGTTTGACAGTGAGAGAAATAGCATGTGCGAGTGCATGCTTGTTTGCATATGTGCATGCTTTCATATGTATGTGTGTGTGTGTGTGTGTGTGTGTGTGTGTGTGTGTGTGTGTGTGTGTGTGTGTGTGTGTGTGTGTGTGTGTGTGTGTGTGTGTGTGTGTGTGTGTGTGTGTGTGTGTGAGAGAGAGAGAGAGAGAGAGAGAGAGAGAGAGAGAGAGAGAGAGAGAGAAAGAGACAGAAAGAGAGAGAAAGAGAGGGAGAAAGAGGAAGAGACAGGGAGGGAGGGAGAGATAGACATACAGACAGAGACAGAAACGACAGAGACAGAGAGACACAGATACATGAGACAGACAGAGTGACAGAACAACCAAACAAAACAAACAAAAAAAAAAACCAGAAAGGCTTTGGTGTGAAAGACACACAGAGAAACTGATGATTCCACGCCAGTCTACTTACCCCTGTTTTGTACACAGCATTTTTGTACAGCTTGACCAATCGGTCAATGGCCCCTTCCCTGAAATCACAACAGCACTACATTAAGAAAAGAAAAATCTGATCCCCCGATTTGATGTCAGTGCTAATGGCAGTCACTGCAGAACATCAACAGTCGACATACAGCTTTGCCAATTCTGTCATTCCAAACCTCCAAAAGAAAATATGTTTTCCTTAACACTTTTCAGTTCATTTCTTGAAATGATGATACAGAACTCTTGGCTCACAGGATCTTGGATCATTGTCGAATCCGCAGCACCAGTAGGAACACTGCAATATATTGCCTTTAGGAACACTGCAATATATTGTCTTTATGGGAGGGAGAGAAACAAAACTGTTTGTCTTCTCCTGATCTTCAACATCAGTCTCACATACCAGGCACACTCATCACCAAAAATCTACCTTACATAAAACAACAACAACAACAACAAAACCAAAAAAAAAAAAAAAACAACAACTCTCCCTCCCCCAGCCAACTTGCATATACACACCACTGGGGTAAACATGGCTTAAGTTCTTTTGTTTAAGGTTAACATGTTTGTCTTCATGCTTCGTCATGTAAATTCGATACAGCGTGTCACTAATGTAATTTATCTGCGCATGTTTTGTTTCGCCAGAAAATTTACTCGAGACACATCACTGCAAGATTCTGCACAAACCTGAATGCCCACATGATATGGTTCCTACACACTGCATTTAATGAAACTAAAAACAAAAAACCCATGGACATTTCAAAGAACCCCTAAAGACTTGACAAACATCGCTAGGGAGAAACTTCAAGCACTCTTTAACAAATACAAGCCATGCACATATGCTTGTAGGACATGTGTGAATTTTTTACGATACTGCGCAAGCTGTTGTCAACTGCAAATGAAACCCTTGTATCCTCCCACACACAACAGTTCATTTATCTCACAATTTATCCACAACTAATCTTTTCATCGCTAAATAAGACAATTCAAGCATGATCTTTTTTAGAGTCTTAAAGGAAAGAGTAGAAAAACAACGCATTCTTTCCACACCCTTCCCCCTGCCTCCCTTCCCCTCCCCTTTCCAACAAGCACACATGAGCACACGCAACGCGATGCGTCGGCCAGATTTCAACAAACAAGGGCCTTTCAACTGAGTCAAAGGAAACACAAGGTTCTGTGCACTCTACGATCAAATCCAGGAACACTGAAGCATTAGCAAGAAATGCTGGAACCCAGGACACTAATCATACTAGATCTGATTTACAGTCATCGCTGAAAACAAAGCAAGTCTAGATGGCGCCTCACCTGATTTCCAAAGAAGGCAAGTGGGGCAGGAAGTCGTTCCCCACACAAAGAAACACATGAACACCCAGTCGTCCAGCGCTCTCTGAAGACAACAGAATCCGCAACAGGCCATGTAATAATTGCAACAGGCTTCTGACAGTTTCTTCAACAGGCCATGTAACAATTGTATCTGGCTTCAGACAGTTTTTTCAACAGGCCATGTAACAATTGTAACAGGCTTCAGACAGCTTCTTCAACAGGCCATGTAATAATTGTAACAGGCTTCAGACAGCTTCTTCAACAGGCCATGTAACAATTGTAACAGGCTTCAACAGCTTCTTCAACAGGCCATGTAACAATTGTAACAGGCTTCAGACAGCTTCTTCAACAGGCCGTGTGACAATTGTAACAGGCTTCAGACAGTTTCTTCAACAGGCCGTGTGACAATTGTAACAGGCTTCAGACAGTTTTTTTTCAACAGGCCGTGTGACAATTGTAACAGGCTTCAGACAGTTTCTTCAACAGGCCGTGTGACAATTGTAACAGGCTTCAGACAGTTTTTTTTTTTTCAACAGGCCATGAAACAATTGTAAAAGGTTTCAGACAGTTTCTTCAACAGGCCATGTGACAATTGTAACAGGCTTCATATAGTTTCTTCAACTGGACATGTAACAATTGTAACAGACTTCAGACAGTTTCTTCAACTGGCTGTGTAACAATTGTAATAGACTTCAGACAGTTTTTTCAACAGGCCATGCAACAATTGTAACAGGCTTTCTTCAGCAGGCATATAACAATTGTAACAGACTTCATACAATCAACAACAAAACAAGCAAAACGAGGAGTCTTGAAAGCCCTGCCTCATTTAATATTTACTCAGGCTTCAGAGAGTTTCTTCAATTAAAACATCAAGGAAGGTTCCAGGGCTTTTCAAGACTCCTCACTTTGCTTTCCGATGTTTTTGCATTTAAACAGACATTTATCATGACGTCCCTTGCAAGCCAACAGTGTAACAATCACCAGCTAGCAAACAATACTGATGATAAAATGGCACCTGTAAGGGTTGCCACCTTGCTCTGAATACTTCCTCATGAAGAACGGAAAAAAGGAAAACCTTGACAAGAATAAACTGAAGGACTTATCAAGCACCCTTCAACAAAACTGTAATTTTCAAGGACTTTCGATGCCTTGAATGGGGAGTTTCCAATCTAAAGAACTTTTCACGGATCTTGTGAACCCTGCAGTCACTGTCACCTTACTTTGAGACCAAAACAAAGAGATGAAAGAGAATGAGAGCATTTGCAGAAATTCTCAAATGTCTCAGAAATATTCAGATAATGAAAAATATTAATCGACTGAAATCTGACAAACAATTATCATCTGATAGTTCACTTTAAAAAGAAAAGTTATATTCTTGAAAACACACAATCAAAAATATAAACAAACAACTAAAGTGACTTTTTTTACAACATTAACATGGAGGCAGACTTAAAATAGTTTGCAATGTTTTTTTTTACTCCCCCCCCCCCCCCCCCCCCCCCCCAAAAAAAAAAGGCACATTTAGTTATTTACATATGTGCGGATGAATGAGTTTGTATTTTAAGAGTGAGTGTATGCGCTTCCTGTGGATGCATGTGCATATGCACATGAATATGCACACCATGTTCAGGTGTCAATGACACCTGGAACCCATTCAAAATTTCACCAGTCCTCATTGAAAGCATGAGTAAAACAACAACACAAAGAAAGGTAAGATAAGTAATGTGTAGAACCCACCTCAAATTCGTATTTGAAAGGAAGATTATCCATGCGCAGCTCTCGCTCCAGGTACTCTCTCAGCACATTCAAGCGAAGGAAGATGAATTCACACTCTTGACCAATAGGTTTTGACAGTTCATCATGCTGCAAACAATGAAAGTAATGCAAAAACATGTAATGGATACCTGTACATTTCTGTAGAAACATAACACCATCATTTAACAAGCTAACCATCAATGCTCTAAAACAGGATTGTTTTTCTCCTAAAATCATGCCTGACACATACATACTGTGACTCACTAGTGTGGTGGTCTGATTTCTGTCTAGTGGAAAATGAGTCCAAACAGAGTAACCACATCTAGATCCAAGCCAAATGAGGGACATGACAGTATCAGCTAAGCCTTTCTTGTAACCTTCCCAAAAACATATTCTTCAAAAAAAAAAAAAAAAAACATGATTCAGTAGAAGTGTGAATTGCCTTGCAACCTTCGCTAGAGCATCCCTTTCAAAGAAAGATCATTCAATACTAGCATGAAGTGTCTTTGCTCAAATTCAACAGCATGCAAATACTTTCTGAGTGTTCAGGGTTTAAACATATTTTCATAATCCTTTGATGAAACATCATACTTTACAATTTTTATTATTGAGAACACACATACAGTGCCTAATCTCAGTATGAGATCAAACTCAATCCACACCCTAGTGAACCAAACCATATTATGGCTGCTATCCTTCAGGAATCAAAATTTGGGAGCCTGGAAATGAAGAAGAGACTTTGGCTTTTAATTGAAAGCGTCATAAGACCCAAATGCTGGAAATGATCAATGTACGGTTGTCCAAACAAACCTACCTTTAACTTCATAAAGCTCATGCAATTCAAGGGTCCTACAATAGGCCATAAAGAAAAATCTTACTGTCTTAGAAAAAAGTACATGAAGCCCACAAAACAAAAAGCCTTTTCCACGAATGCATTACCCAAACTCTGTGATGTTCAAAAAGCAGCAGGAATGGGGGGAGGGGGAGGGGAGGGGTAGGGGGGGGGGGGGGGGGGGGGGAGAAGGGAGGGACCTTTATTATATCCCTGTCAGTAAAGTGAGAATACCAACATCCATTACATATTCTTTGTGATTATTTTGATATGGTCTTGATTCTCAAACTCAATAGATCTAGTTGCAAAGTGAAATTTCAACGCCTTCTTTCTTCCTTGTGCTGAACTCAGAAGCAATCTGAAGCGATCAAAGCTAAGTGCATTTTCGTTATTATTTTTTTTGTTTTGTTTCACCTGATGAAGACCTAAGAGGTCGAAACGCGTTGTGTTTTGTCTTGTGACTTGTTTGCCCACGTTTCACTGGGCGGTTCGCTGACATTTATTTAAGATTTCTCAAACTCAAACAAAAAAAAACAAAAAAAAAAAGCTATCTTGTGGACTTGTACATGATTTTTCAGCCTTTTGTTGTTTTTACTTTTAGTTCAGGACATCAGCAAATTCCCAGACTTTTGTGCCAAACTCTTTTTTCTTCCCCTCACTTACAGTGAAAAAAAAAAGTTCCTGTGTTTGCCGTGACTTTTGTAGTTCACCCTCAACCTTGATTGCCGAGGCGATTCTACTGTTTTCCCACTCACCTCACCCACACATTTCCTTGGGCAGACCCTCACAGTTCTTCAGCTCATGACCTGGACATAAAAATCAATCACCTTCAACATTTACATACTACTGGAGCAATCTGTATTTTTTTTAAGAAGAGTGTCCAAAACAACAGCTGTGTGTGAAACCTGGCAAACATAGTTGTGGTGAAAGTTACAGTTTCTCACTAACACTTAAACACACTTGATGAAACATTAATGAACAAAAGAAATGACATTTTGTATCTAAAAGAAAAGAAAAAAAAATCTTCAATCTGTGACACTGAGAGACATATATCTATACAGGGAGAGAAGCGATTGAGAAGAGGATTCAGCGGAATGGCAGAAAGAAAATGGAAAGTGAGAATGCAAAAAAAAAAAACTGTGAGAAAGAGACACAGCGAGAATGGCAGAGAAAGAGAGGATGAGTGAGCAAGCAAGAATGATGGGGGGGAGAGGGGGAGAGAGAGAGAGAGAGAGAGAGAGAGAGAGAGAGAGAGAGAGAGAGAGAGAGACGGGGGAAGAGAGAAAGAGAACATGACATGGAAAGAGAGAGACAGAGAATGGGGGAAGGGGAACAAACAGAGAGAGAGAGAGAGAGAGAGAGAGAGAGAGAGAGAAAGCAGAGAGAGTACCAATGACTAAATACCAGCATTGGCACTGTCCATACTGACCGATCTGTCCACACAGATCACAAGGTTTCTGCTGGTTGGGTTTGAACTCTTCTCTTATGATTGTGAAGTTGACCTCATGAGTGGCCAGACCTTAAACAAAAGCAAAACAAAACAAAAATCAATTATACAGTTTGCTCAAAGCTAATTTTATTTAAATATTCACACTGGCCTTCAAAACACAAACGGATAAAATGAAAGAATATTATCCAGCCAGGTAAGCAAAACAAAAAAAATGGAAAACAGTAAGCAAGAAAGGTGTGCAAGTGTGTAATGCCACACCGTTGTCTTCCTCAGTCATTTATCCAGCCGCCTCTAAGATATTTCTTTATCCTGCCAAGTCCCTCAAAGGGCTGTGTGATACTTTCAGCACATGAAACGCTACACATTATGCCGAGCAAAGCTGGACAGCAGCCTACGGATCCATGTTGAATCTGATGCAGATTACAAGTTTTCTCCTCCTTCATTTGCAGTTTGTTTCCATTAACACTTTGTTGAAATTGAACGTAAGAGCAAAGGCCTCAATAATTAACCACAACTGACCCTGTACATCTTGATAAAAAATCTGCTTAACTGTTTGCGCATTATGTTATTCATAGAGAGACAGGTACACACACAGTTAAACACAATCACATTCATTCACACACACACACACACACACACACACACACACACACACACACACACACACACACACACACACACACACACACACACACACACACACACACACACACACACACACACACACACACACACACACACACACACACACACACACACACACACACACACACACACACACACACACACACACACACACACGCCCATTTTTTCTGCTCCCCAGGGCCTGGCTTACAACCTGGATAAACAATAAATAAACTAAAAAAAAAAAAAACAATAAAAGAAATATAAAGGCGCACCACCCATCTCCCGACCTTCTACCCCTTGCTCTCTTCTCTCCCCACATTCCCTATACCTTATCCTTTCACAGCAGCAGACAGGCCAACACTTACCCAGCATGATCAGATCCGCTGCAACAGACAGGGAAAGATGGTCAGCGCAAAGTCAATCTGCCACCTCTTTTTTCTAAAATTTGACCCAATATTCTGAGATGCAATTAAGTTTTTGACTGAGCTCAGAATTCTAATAACCCTGTGTTGCTATAATGCCTACTCAATCATCAGGAACATATTTTACATTGAAGACAGCTTGTAACTTGTGCTTGAAGCAAACACATCTGTACAACTTTATACCTTATTTTCAGAGTAGGGACCAAGCCAGCATCCAATTCTCTTTTTCAAAATTTATCAGAAGTTTCAGACGTTAATTTCAATCCATGTTAGCAAATGATTTCACTTGTAACAAGGGGGAGGGGAGGATACAAAATCACACTGGCAAACCCTTACAATCTGAAGTCAGTTTTTTTTTTTTACATTAAAAAAAAAAAAAAAAAAAAAAAACATTAAAGAGCTTCAAAAGCCTTAATTTTCTAAAAATGACTATATCAATCTTGTACAGAGAGAGAGAGAGAGAGAGAGAGAGAGAGAGAGAGAGAGAGAGAGAGAAACAGACAGACAGATACTGACAGACAGCGAGAGACACTCGTGACTTGTGACTTAAATGTGAGGCCATCAGCCTATTCACATGAGTACGCAACAAGAAATAAATCAAGTTTTATATAATTAGAAACAAAATTTACCATGACCGCAACAAAACATTCTTCCTTGACAGTATGTACATGCAGAACTCCACCCCAATTATACACCAATGCTTCCCAGCACGTTCCTCCCCATGAACGTAACGTCAGTATATAGACCATCATTCCAAAACCCCAGGATATGAATGCCGTTGACACCAGCATACAAAACACATATTCCCTACTTCATTTCCCCCATCGCACTATCACCCACATACACAGTGAAGACCCCTCTACACCCACGTCGTATGATTCTCCGGAAGCCATTCTATTTTAAGCATCTTTTATTTACTTCCGTTTACACATGCGGACAGCGAGAGGCAGAGAGAGAGACAGACAGACTGAGAGAGACAGACAAAGACAGAGACGCAGAGAATGACAAAGACACAGAGAGAGAAAGTGAGAGAGACACTTGATACTTTGATTCTTTTTTTTTTTTTCATTACTGAAGAGAAAGTGAGGGAGAGACAGAGAAACAGGGACACACAAACTAAGAGAGAGACAGACAGACAGATGGACAAACTGAGACAGACAGACAGACAGACAAAAAAAGACAGGCACACAGACTGACAGACAGACAGAGACAGTGTATGACAGAAAGAAAACAATCAACAAATATGTAATACAAACCTTTGCTTCCCTCAATTTAAAAAAAAATCTGCAATGACAAATTGTTGGGAAAATCAACTCGAAACAACCGAAAGGAAATCTATCACACACACACACACACACACACACACAAAAAAAGACTTACCATCAGCACCACAAAGGCAGTGTCTGGTATTGGGATCATGATTAGGTTGAGCTGGAACATGCAAGAGTCAACCACAAAAATGATATCAGTGTGACTAGCAATAGCTTAAGTTGTAACAGAAGTATAATACACAATGTTCTAGAAACTGATACAGTACTAATAATTACAGACAAAATGATGGGCCTTTCAAAACGGTGCATCCTTCGTATGATATGATACAGGTTCGGTTCATTATTTTTAAGATTTGGTTTGTTTTCACTCTCATTTAGACTTTTAACAAAAAAATTAAAACCAAACCAATCAAACATTTCATAATGATAATTAAAACAGAAAAAAAAAAAACTAAAAGTTCAGTAAGTTAGAAAAACAGCCATGAGAAAACAAAATCTTCAATACCAAAAATGTCGCTATAATTAAAAGGCTCTTCCCAAGAACATGAAACCCACTGAATTCAACCATTCCACCTGTGTGCACACACATCTTCCACTCCATGCCCACCTCTCTGCCTCCTGATGTAGTCCATGATCTTGTGTTCTCCTTCTCCCGGGCACGTTGGCATCAGACAGGATGACTTTGATGCCACGCCACCCAGGGTCGTTGTTGAGGCGATCGTGGATATAGTAACGCAGGCAGTTGGCCAGGCGGAACATGAAGGGTGTGCCCTGGCAAAACACAATCAAGCATCAAATATCCATAATTGTACAGGAACTTACATCCATGCATACAGGGGACTGTAGTTGAATGGGTAGAGTATCTACCTGTGGAGCTGATAATCTCGATTTCAAACCACTCAAAGGGTTGGAGTTTTATGGACTGAAACCCTTCTGTCCACTCAGCTGTGTATAGGTACCTGATTCAAGTCGAGGAAGGTTAAAAGTGGCCGAAGGAGAGGGATGGGCCCTGCACTCCATCATGCCATGCCCGAAAGACAGTGAACGTCTTACTGCGAACCTCACTGCCCCAATGGCCGTTATGCTAGACTTTCAACGCTGTTTTTCCTTTTAATTTGCATCCACGTTGATTTACTTTGTGAGATCTTCATTAAACAAAATTCACAAGCGCTACAGAGTCTTGTGTGCCTTCTCAATTCATCACCAAATTCTAGAGCTAACATACAGGAGAACCACCCATAAACAAGCTTCAGAAATCCATAAAAAAAATGGGTCTTTTGTGGGAGTAAGGCTTTGACAGGAAGTACATGTACATCTGATGCTGACAACAGAATAAAAAAAAAAAATCCAGAAAAATACATTGTAAGGAAAGGCAAATTTTGGGTTTGTTTTTTTTTTTTTTTTTTTTTTTTTTTTTTTTTACTATTTGTAGTACCTTTGTTAAGAGGTGTCACTATACAATAATATTTTGAAATTTCAAAAGAAATTCCAGCCTTCAAGCTCCTCTTATCCCTTTGATTACTAAATTAACCCCCTTCTCTGCCATCACCACAAATCATCCATTTTGAAAACAACCCAAACAAAAGAAAAACCCAAAAGAAACAAACGAAAAAAAACCCCCCAAAATGGAACAATATTTTCAATTCATTTCTTTTAATAATAATTTCACATTGTTATTACATTACCACAATCTGACGATGATCAAAAAAAAAAAATTATGACAACCTAAGCTAACTAATAAGTGATACAATATTACATATCCAGTATGAAACAAAATAAGATATGTAAAACAGGCTCTTTCAGCAACAGGTAAGGAGATAAAGAACACTAACAAGTTCTCACAGCACGTCTTGGCCGAGATGAGACCCACAAAAACTCACTGTAAATGCATGTTACACGATAATGTCAAAGATCGGCAGTGGCTTACTGGTGTGATGCAGTTGCTGTCAAAGCGTTCTGTGGCTGGTTTGGCAGGTGGGAGGTAGCAACCTTTGGACTCCAGGTCTTCACGCATCTCTGCCATCAGTTTGGCCTTCTCACTGAGGACAGGCAATGGAGACATGGCATCATGGAGATATTCTGAATTAGTTCTTTTTTCATTAAACATACAGTTTGAGCAGCACACGTCTATGTCTTGTTTTAATCTTGCAGAAACAGCTGTTCACAAATGAAAATACGGAACAGATACAGCTCTGTATCCAGCTTACATACCTGTGCACCTGAAATTTGCAGTTGAGAGCATAACTCCATTCAGAAAACTAGTGTACTTTGGAGAGTCTGTGCTCCTGATAGTTTCTTCGTTGGGCGGATAATGATTCGCATTTCAGGCACCTGTGCACCTGAAATTGGCAACTGAGAGTAGTATAGCTCCGTTCAGAAAACTAGTGTACTTTAGAGAGTCTGTGCTCCTGATAGTTTCTTTCTTTTTGGGCAAATAATGATTTGTATTTCAGCATAATTAAAGTACTTGTTACAGCAAGAGCATTCTGAGTATTTCAGCAGAAAATCCCAATCTCGTTGCTGTCACCTTATGGCGACAGGAGGTGGGCCTTTTATACTTGCCTAACATTTTTCTGGGAGAAAAAAAAGGAAAAATAAAAGAAGAGAAACCAGTTTTCACATTCACTATATACAGATTGTGCAAGAATTGTGTTGCATGTATACAAATACACACACATATATATATATATATATATATATATATATATATATATATATATATATATATATATATATACATACAGAGAGAAACAATATATATATATATATACATACAATACATATTCATAATAATACATATTATTTTGAAGAGTTGGATTTTAGGAGTATTTTTTGTGTGAAAAGGTGAACCAAATTTTAAACTTGTAAGACAACGTAATACTACACTTACGCAGATTCTTTAGATGCTCTGAAACGTCGAGATCTCTGTTGGTTCATCTTTGCCCGAGGAGCCTGTCATGAAACAAGAGATGGAAGTTGGAGCAATTCAACTTGAACAACTGATATTAGTGATAATCAAATGTCGGCTGATGGGAAAAAAAAAAATCACAGTCTGACTGTGAAGGAGCTAAGCTAGTTCTACAAAATCTTGCATACTTAATATGCACATTAACGCCCCTTGGATAATGAGATCAACACTATGGAGAGTATTGGCTTCATAGTTGTATCATTATACTCCCTAGATCTGCACAAAACAGAGAAACTTTCGTACCATGCTATTATCAGCTTTCTGCAAAATAAAGACATAGTCAGGCCCCAAGGGACATAAACATACGAGGAATTAGTGAACATAGAACGCAAGCTCTTGCATGCTTGACTGTAAGAATTGGTCAGCCGAGTTTAACACTATCAACAGAGACCTTTGTTCTGCTCTATGTGCCCTGTTAACACTGCAGTCACAGTACTGAAATTCCCTCAGGACACCTGACTTTGACCATTTTTAATTAATTTTCCTTAAAAGCCTAAATATGACAGTGACTTTATTTTTGTTCAATGAAATACAGCTACCTTTCATCTTTTTGATGAGAAGTCTTTTTTAAAAGTCAAAATAATTATTTTTTGTTGTTGTTTGTTTAAGTTGAAAACGACATACTTCGAACAAGAAGCACTGATTCAGTGCTTGAAGACACCAATGGGTTGGTTGCTTTCTCTTCAAAGTAACAATGAATTTGACTGTTAATAGCTTGCTAACTGGTACGATATGACATAGGATGGACTGTATCTGTAAGCTAAAACAACTGGTGAAAAATTCTCTAAAAATTCAGTCATATTTATTTTAAGAAGTCCGTCGCGCTATCATTCTCGCAACGTGTCCTGTGTGACAGATTGCTTGCAGCGTGTATTTTCACCCCACATCGCCGAGTGGTAAGTCGGGCGCTGTGATCATTCTCTCAGTGTGCTGCGAAAAAGGTAAAAAGGGGGAGAAGCCCTGAAGATGGTTACTACTGTGGAAGCCAAATTTAGTGACTACGTCAAAAAAAAAAAAAAAAAAAAAAAAAAAGCTGTTACCATAATCCTGGACAGTCATGGCAGCCAAGAAAGTCCATGTCAATGTCCATCTTGTAACAAGCACTTTGGGAATCTCTTTTGCATGAGTTAAGACCAGTCTGACAGAAAGATCTGGACAGGAGGAGAGTTTTTAAAAGATGGTGCCAAAGCTTTTGACCAAGCCACACAAGCATACTCTAAGTTTTTGTTACATCAATTAAAAACAGATGAGTCAGACTTTGGGTCCAGTTTGTCAGTCTTGATAAGACAGGTTCAATACTTTACAATGGAGAAGCAGCAGCAGCTATCAAAGCAATATGATCTTTCGCCACCTAAGAAAGTGAAGGTAACCTAGACTGCGGTTAAGGTAATGGTTGCAATGTTTTGGGATGCAGATGGTATCCTGTTTGTGGATTTTCAGGGTCCCCACAGTGACTGGAGAATAGTATGGAAATTCGTAACACTAGTGATGGACAATGTCTTTCCAAGCATCAAAGCAAGCTCATGAAAGGCAAGTTGTTTTACAAGGACTAGGACAAAGCCCCTGCACACAAATCATTTACCCGATTCTCCAAATATGACTTCCTCTGGTTTCTAACTGTTTCCTTCATTAATCTCTGCTGACAATAATGTCAATTGTCATGGAATATGATGGATGTTGTAGAGAGCTATCTGAAGGAGCAAACTATGGCTTTCTGAAAAGCTCTGGGATCTAAGTATTGGTCAACTGGAATATGGGTGTGATGTTCAAAGGAGACAACACTGAAAGGCAAATTGTGAGGAAAACCCTAAGACAATTCCTTTATAGTCAAGCAGCAACACTTTTTTTTCCGATTCAGTCCTCCTCCTAGGCACACCTTTTGTACACACACACACACACACACACACACACACATTCATTGTTCTTTGAGGTCCGCATTCTAAAAATACCCATATCCAGTCCACTAATCTAGCAAGAAAGATAACTCCTAGTGTTCTTATTTTCAAATGAATGAATGAAGAGAATCCTATTCTGTCAAATACACACAGGGAACTAGCAACACAATACATACAATAACAAACTGAACCACAACAAACTGAAACGAAATGAACACCAGCAAACAGCAGACAAAATATGCTGGAGTTGGTATAATCTGATAAAGTCTAAAATGCCTGTGTTACAAGTGACAGTGCAGCACACATTACATATGCCCCATTGACAGTGATTGACTTATCACAAAACAATAAGGACTTGAAAATCAAATCACAGATGAAGTTGAAAAAGTAACATGATAGGTATGAGAAAAGGTGTAAGGCGCAAATTTGGTCAGGTAAGTATGGTAAACATGCAGATCTTGAAATGTCCAGCATGCATTAAAATATTTCCTTATTGCCCATGTCTTATAAATTCTCAGAAGATGTAGACAAAAAGCCTAATCAAACTGTTTATCACACTGTCATGGTAATTTGGATGATATAATACTGTGATGAATGTGTGTATCTGTTCATGTTGTGGGCAGTCTTGGTAGTACCCCTCTCTTTTTACTTACCACTCCATCAATGGCCATGTACAGAAGCCTGCGAGGTCGCACAACAGAAAAAATCCTGTCAATGTACTCAAAGATCAGCACCATCATCTCGTCTTCATTTTTGGGCTCAGGTCTGAAACGAAAAGCAGTACACATGTATGGTACATTTTACATGGTCATACTAAAACTGTTGGAGATACTTCCTTATCTGACTGAAAGTGAAAATCATAATATGTGAGCAAAAAAAGTAATGTTTCTTTGCAAATTTTGCATATTATGATAATGATGACAACTCTTGTTACTGACATTAATATTACTAGTAATAACAGATACTTGTCATACTCACTGTTCTGTGTTCAGCAGTTTTTGTCTCTCTCTCTTTCTATATTGGCATTAAACCTTGTAAATCAGAATCTTGGTAAAATTCAAATTTATCTTATTTATGCACACACTGACACACATATATATACACACATGCTAACCACACAACACACACACACACACACACAAACACACACACACACTTGTACACATACACACACATAATACAAGGGAAAAAGGATCTACTGACTTGTCCTCTGGATGGCAGCAGGGATGGATGATGCCATTCATGTCCAGATACAAGTTGTCGAATTCGATATCATTGGGGTTGGGCTTGCTGGTGTCAACAGGCACACGCACTCCATTGATGTCCTTTGGCTGAAAACAATCCATCAAATTTCAATTGTGTCAATATTTGGAAAGAGGCACTAGTTTAATGCTTGGTGTGTTTGCTTTAAAAGTTATATTAAAAAGAGGTGCTAGTTTAGTAGTTGGCATGGTTTCTTTAATAGTCATATATTTAATCAGGAACACAGTTTGGCATTCATTTATAATCCAAAGAAATGTAGCAGTGATCCAGGATCAAAATGATACAGTCTAGTGGATTCTAATGGATGAAATTTCAAATGACTTTTTTCAAGCCAGTATATAGATAAAGGATATCATGACCACACACAGACACAAAAGGCGGGTAGAGTCAGAATCACAGGACAATCAATTCAGCTCAAGTTTATAGTCATGATAAGAGTTCCCATAACAAAAAGCATGAGTAACAGCCTCCCTTAATCTCTTTATTTGAGACATGGGCTGAACATACAGACCAAGATTTCACAGAACCATCCATTTTTCACTTCATCACTTTAGTTTTATGATAACTTTGTGATTGGTCAAATTCTTTAAAAGACAAGCACAGAATTTTTCTCCATTCTTTGAGTGTACAGGCTGAAAACAGTCACTTCGCATCAGTGGCTGAAGTGAAAACCAAATTCTCAGTGGACACAGCTGAAGACAGTGTTGTGTAAATTTGTGATGTAACTGTACCACAAGGTTACCACTAATTAATCATTAATAAATGCTGAATGTTTTAACATATAGTTTGGAAATTCATGTAAATATTTCTGTCTTTTTAATTGGACGTCTTATTTGTTCAATTTTAGTGATTACGTATGCTTAGTGTTGGCCAAACTAGATTCATTACATCATAGTTCTCATTGTCTGTTGTGATAGATCTTTCAACATCCTCAATTCATATTTTTGCCCCCAAATCCCATGATCAAATAGAACGACATAATACTGTAAGTCTAACATATGTATTCAATATTGCAGACTGCACACTACAGTCTTATCTCTCTAATTGTCTAAATACAACAACAACAACAACAGAATATTAGTAGCCTTAAGAAGACTAGATGTGAAGTTAAGCTGCTTAAATTCAATGTACTGTTGCACTTGCTGGAAGTCGACATTTATGATTTATCGTTTCTTCTCTCCGTCTTCCGTAGACCGACTACAATCAACATTCTGGTTCTTTTTGTCGCTCTATAAAGATGGGGGCCCACGAGTCATCGTTAGTGTTGAAACAAAAAAAAAAAAAAAAAAAAAAATTCCATTTGCATTGCCAGTCTTGCTGCCACCAAGACACATCATCCAGTCCTCAATGGGGTCTCGTTTAGCGAATAATGTACCCCCAAAATTATCAAAATACCTTTTCTTCGACGCAGTGGACAACAATAGACGGATATTTCCGGCTCAACCATCTGAAAAAGGCTGGTACACCCATGATCAAGACGTTTTTTTTCACCAGCAACAAGAAAAAGACACCATGCACGCGTCGACGGAAGTCTCTTCTGAAATAAAGTCCAGAAATAGTTCTGTGATTTCATTTCGTCAATAAATACATTTTGACCAATCAAAGCCGATTTCTTAAACGCATACTGCGATGGACTGAAAATGTCTGCGGAAATCCAAGCACAACTTTGCAGCAGTGCGAAGCTTGAACGCGATAAAGCGTATACGCAGTTACAGCAATTGATCGCAACTTGCAGTCTGAAGGGATCATCGATTTGCAAAATGACATCCTCAAACTTCTCAGTGAGGTGTCTGACAGATGGGAATCAAGACACGGTGCTCTAAGTGGGGCAAAGGCATTGCTAGAGAGTGACAAAAGTGACGATGATTTTGCTATCGCCGTGCTCGATGATGCTGTCACATCACTTGATGATGCCGAGTTTAGAGTTCGAATTATTGCAGGTATGACACACTGATGTGGGATGGGGTGGGGTTAACAAATATGGTATGTTTAAAGTTAAAAGTGCCATCACCCTTCCCACCCCCATACATACCCTTTCGATTTCTCCATGTGAGTCTCTACAGTAACGATTGTGCGATTTTACAGTATAAAAAAAGAACACACACACACACACACACACACACACATCAATTACTTTAATAATGCATCAACTTGTCAAATCAACAACAATGCACAGCAGTCCAGATTGCAGGCGCATCTTATACAGTCCCTGCACAATGTCAAATATTTGTAAATAATTCGAAAGTAACTTTTCGAAAGATGAGTTACATACATACATACATACATACATACATACATACATACATACATACATACATACGTATGTATGTGACGAAAATATCTCGCCGTTTCACGTTATTTGTCTGAGCCAGCAGTTGGAAAAACATTTGCCTAGTTGGCTCTCGGACATTGAGCCATCCCGCTCATCTTTCGAAAAGTTACTTTCGAATTATTTACAAATATTTGACATTGTGCAGGGACTGTATAAGAGCCCATTGGTAACTTGCACTTATGATTCCTTGTTCTGATAATGTTGTGTTAGGTTGTATTACAGTTTGTGTTTTTTTTTTACATTTAGTATTGCTGACACCCCTCCCCTCTCCCCCCCCCCCCCCCCCCCCCCCAACTCCCGACACAAACATCAGAAGAAGAAAAAAAAAGCAAACTAAATGGTGCAGAAAGCATCAACCAGGCATCTGAGAAGAAAGTTAAGATTTTTTTAATCAAAACAAATTCACCCTAAACAAAAACAAAAAAAAAGAAAAAATTAAATGAAATGCATCAGAGGTCTGTGAGAGTGAAACAGGATACTGTCAGGTGTCCTTCCCAAAATTGGTTGTGATAGAAGGTTATGTAATGATCATTATGATGGCTATTACACTTGACTTACACTGTTAGTTACAGACCATGTCGGCGCTCCAAACTTTCTGGTTGAGATTACAGTTTGACCAAATGTAGTTATTTACAGGAAACTCTGCAGGCACTCACAAAAGTGAAAATCCTAGGCCCTGTATACATCATCAAGGACTGATTGAGCCCTGTTTATTGATTAAGGGCAGCTGGAGAACATGGGAACTTAATACTGTTAGCTCCGTGCAAAATTTGCCCAAACAAATTGGCAAGCAGACCGTCTTTACATTACATCCTGCTGTCATATTTTGTTGGGCATCTTGAGTAACTTATGAGCGATGACTTATTGTCAGGCCTGCCAAAAACAGACAGCTGGCATTACATGCCAACTAGCAGTAGGCAAATGAGGTGTAGTATCAGCATTTTTTTGTATGTCTGCTTCAACCAATAACTGATTTTGGTGAATGAAATCAACAACAAATTTGACAGAGATGTGTGGAGATGAAATGATGACTGAAGATCAATTCATAGATTTTGCTACTAAAGCTTTTGAGTTTGACACGAACATATTAAAATGATAGCATGGGTTACAACTTTTCTCAGGATCCAAAGATACGCTGTGGTGGTAAATGAAATCAGTTCCAGCTTCATTCTTTTCAGTATTGTCTTAGCATCATATCTGCTGTTCTAACATCTTGATCTGTCGATCTGCCTGAAAATCTTGCATAGATGATGTGACTGCTTGTGGTTGACACTGCAGTGTACAAGGTTGTACTTTTAGCAGTGCTCCAGATCTATGTTCAGCTACATGAAGACTTCTTTATGTAATTTGCTTAGTGGGAGAAGAGCTGGAACATCACATTCCATCCTGGAAATGGCAAACTGGGAATGAAAGGAGTGAGGTTCACTGCGCATGCATGGGTCTAATCCTGTTAGTTATAGCACTTGTTTTATTTACTAACCGTCTATCTATCTATCTACCTATCTATCTATCTGTATTTATCATACGTATATCCTCACAGCCACAGCTACACACACACATATGCACGCATGTACACACACACACACACACACACACACACACACACATGCACACATGCACACACACAAACATTAACACTAATACAATCACACAAGCATGCACAATTTGCAACAAACTCTTCATTTCATTACATAAGCATATACCCAGTTTTAATGTGCAGTGGGCATAGCTATGCAGAAGGACTGTCAGATCCCACACTGGAATGTTCAATGACCCTCATGAACTACAAGTCATTGCATACAGCTGTCATGATTGCAGGTGAGGTGTTAGGAGCTCTGTGTGCCAAGCTTGGCCCTGAAATCTTCAGCCGTACTCGTGGCAAGATTTTGGATGGCATTCAGTCCAACCTGGAGAGACAGCCGCTGACAGAGAGTGGACTTTCTGAGCAGGAAGACATGGACAAACTGGTGGAGAAATTGTCCAGCTCACCAAGCAGGGTATCTACATTTTTTCGTTTGCCTGAAAAAAGATGTGATCTTGCATCACAAAATCAGTTGCTTGTCACAGGTGTATTATGTAGGGTTTGTTTTGTTCTGTTTTGTTTTGCTTCATTATGTATAGTACCTGGCCAAAGTCTAGCAAGCTACAGCCATTTAGCTACCTTTGGATGGGATAGTCTTGATGATTTTAACAGTTTTGCCAAGTACTATGGCATACAGTGTATGATGTTGAAAAAATGCCAGTGATGAAACAAAAGTTTATTGTAGGCACACGTGCACTCCACCCCCCCCCCCCCCCCCCCCCCCCCCCCCCCCCCCCCCCCCCCCCCCCCCCCCCCCCCCCCCCCCAAGGAAATACACACACACACACTGGAAACAGGGTATTACAGAGTCAGTGACAATGAATTGTGAATTTGGAGCGCAGCATCTATAACTCAGTGCATAATGAAAACCTGTTAAGAGTTTACACATTCACACAGTGAAGACCTGTTAAGAGTTTACACATTCACACAGTGAAAACCTGTTAAGAGTTTGCACATTCACACAGCATGTGCACGAAGAGTTACACTCTGTATGAATTTTTTTTTTTTTTTTATTGATAGCAGAAGTCCCTGTTTCATGTTGTGACAACTGGAAGTAAACTCCTTAAAGTGACATGCGATTCATTTTAAGGGGGAGGTCACAGTATTTATTCATGAAAAAAGGAAATGAGATTCCTTGACAATGCTATGAAGTGCCAGCCCCACCAGAAAATAATGGTGGCCAAATATTAATAAAGCTGTTTGTTTAACTATGTTATTGTTATTCAGAATGTTCAGGGTCTTGTCCTGTACATGAACACACATTTCAATGGGCACATGATAAATGTTTCTTGATTGGTATGTGATGTGAAACCCTAGACGAGTGTCCTAGAATGATTCTGCAATTTTTTTTTAAATTATGCTGTTTTGTCTTTCCTTTGTGCCTAACTAGAGGGTGAGTACTGATGCTGCCCAGATCTTCCATGACACTGCGGGATGGAAATCGCTGGAAACTTACATGAAGTAAGTCTGGGTTGTTTGATGTTCACTGAGTCCGCGTATGTTTAGTTTTGGATACAGTGGGTCTTTTATTGTGAAGAATGATTTATATGTGATATAATGTACAATTGGAAGAATTTGGTACTTTTCTTTTCTGTCTCTATCCCTGGATGTCTTTTCTGTTTGTCTGTCTGCCGGTCTCAGTCTGTCAGTCAGTCAGTCTCTCTCTCTCTCTCTCTCTTTCTCTTTGTCTGTTTCTGTCTCTGTGTGTCTCTGAGTCTGAGCTGTGTAACATTTTTTTTCTCTCTGTCTCTGTTTGTCTCTGTCTCTCTGTCTCTGTTTGTCTCTCTCTCTCTGTCTCTATCTCTCTCTATCTCTGTCTTTCTCTCTCTCTGTCTCTCTCTGTCTGTCTGTCTGTCTTCTGTCTGTCTGTCTGTCTGTCTGTCTGTCTGTCTGTCTCTCTCTCTCTCTCTCTCTCTCTCTCTCTCTCTCTCTCCTCTTTATCTGTCTCTTTTCCCCCCACCCCTTCTTCCCTGCCATATTCTCTCATCATGAACATTTCCTGGACAGTTTGCATTGATGAAGATTTTAACTGGCAGTGGTGTTGGAAATGGGATTTTTTTTTTAATCAAACAGGACGCTTGAATAATAGAGGGAGACAATAGTATGCAATCATTTCCTCAGGCTTTGAAGATTGATGAAGCGATGAAAAAAAAAATCTGAATGTAATAATGTGTTCAGTGGAGACCTCATGTGCTGACTGAAGAGCTCTGTTGTGGACAGGTGTCTGCAGAGTGTGATTAGCGGTTGCGGCTATTCCTTCAACGAGTTTGTCGATCAGGATCTGCTGGATCTGATCTTCAGCGCCCTCACCCACACCAACCGCTTCGTGCGTGAAACAGGGTTCTACGTCTGCTCCCGCGCTTGTCAGTTGCGGTGCCAAAGAAGGATGTGAGAACCGGTTAATGGATATAGTCAAGGATTTTTGGCTTATATTTCTCTTTGTGTGTGTGCGTGCATATGTTGCAATGAAGACCTGCATGTGTTCTTTCAAAATGCATTAGTCGACCTAAAATGCTGTGTGAAATAAAGACAAGAGCTTGTAGAATCTCAAATAGAAGAAAGGTTGATTCTGCAAAACAAGTTTGAAGACTATTTTCACCAAAAATGTCACAGTTTGAATGTTAGCTCCACATTGAAACTACAACAAAAATGAAAGCTAACTTTTTAAGTCAATAGAAATTACAGACCTGTTAGAAGAATGCAGACCTCTAGTTTGTTTTTTTTTAATCTGATGTTCCAGGGCTATGGTAAAGCAGCCAGTCGTGATTTTCAGAATATTTTAGAAACAGGTGTATATAGCAAACAGAAAATGACAGCATTTCCATAACTTGGAATCATCAGGCACTGGTAAATGATTCTGTCATCTGTATGTATGTACTTGGGCCAACAAACATCACACAGAGTAACGTTGCTAAAACTTCTAATGAAAAATGCAATTAAGTCCATCTGAACCAATGAAGGAAGCTTTTACAAGGCAAACTTGACCTTTCTGTAGCATTATATTTCTGCGTGAATTATAGGATAATTCTTTTATTGTTTTAAGCTTCTAAAAGGAAGTAATTTTCCCATTTCAATCACTTCCACTTTTTTTTTTTTTTTTTAGTGGGTTATATTTCTAAATTTGATCATTAGACTTGGGGAGAAAGAAAGAAAACTGATTGAGTGATCATTCCAGGTTATGCAAGAGTAACCGAAAAGATGTAGTTTTATCATCTGATTTTGAGTAAGGTTGTACAATGTCAACATGATAACAAATAATGAAGTCCGAAAAAAATATGTCATTTTATGTGTGCCATCACCTCTGTTTTTCTCCCATTCCCCTTACGCTGCTTGCATCCTCCTCTGTCATCCTCCATCCCCTTTCACCCCCATCCTTTCTCATGCTTCCTCCCACCCCCAACCTCTGTGACCCGTCTTACCTTTCCCTTTTACTTTTTGAATTCCTTGGAACTTGGAAAAGAATTTTATGGCAGGAAGAGCTGTCGAACATCTACACAAGTAGTTTGATGGTTTCGTGGTATACACTTTTGTTGTTGTTGTTTCTTGTTTGTAAAGTAGCTTAAAAGCAGTTACATTCCAAAGAAATACATTTCACCCACCCTCACTGTATGTGCCAGTGAACAAAAAAAGGACCATTGTAATGAACTTTTCTAAAGTTATGACTTGTAACTTGACATTTCCCTTTGGAATCATCTCAGCGGAACTGGACAGTGAGACCAAGCTGACGGAGGAGAATGCCATTTATCGCCATGGACACCACCAGTTTTCAGAGCACCTGGGACAAGGACTGGCTGACAACTGGAGCCAGGTATGGTGGCTGGTGTTTAGATGATTGGTCAGTTGGTGGTTGAACTTTTGTTATTGTCTTGTAGAGTCCTGTTCTTCTTTGCAGGTGCTCATAAGGTTTTGGATTTTACTAGAGAGTACACAGAGCCTTGAAGGTCCATGAATTGGGTTTACAGACCTCTTTACCCATACGACTTTTCTGTATTTTGTACACATGTTTGGCAAGAACATGATGAATATGACAAACCTGAAAAATTATGTCAAACAAAAAATCTGGAGACAAAGTTCTTGAGCTGTAGTTGCACTTGCAGTGTATAACTATTGCGTTTGAGCGCTACAGCGAAAGAGTGACAACTCACACACAAAATTGTGCATATGAACTCGCATCTGGATGACAGAACAATTGCAGGGACCCCCTGCTTTTACAAAAATGAGGAAATTTTGAAGAAGTATATACACATTTTTAGGAAAATATGCTCATTTTAATGGTTAAATATACTATTTGGCGTCATATATTTACCATGTCAGACCATAGCATTCAACGGCAGTTAGCTCTGAAAGGCCGAATTTTTTTTTGGCTAATGCAGTAATAAGACAATCGCATAAGACCCACCCTACTTCTGCCAGGGAAGGAGACGGTGTCAACTTCCTGCTCCTCATTCAGCTTCGGCCTTTCACCTGACAAGGACAGGTTTTCTTGCTCTGTCTCGCCTATACTTCTGTGTTGTGTAAAGATTGCTTGTGTTTGCCTTCTTTACGTGTTCTGTTGTGGCTTACGCTAAACCCTGGGTACTATTGTCAGGTGAGGCTTGCGGTTGGCATTTCTTCATTTATTTTGACGCTCTATTGCGTGAGGGCTCGTGTGAGTTTTCGGTTTTCATGATTCCACTAACGATCAATCATTTACGGCGATCCAGCAAGCTTGCCTCACTGCCTCTTGATTCGGGAGGACTTGCTGGGTGCTAGTTTTATCCTCACGCTCTGTTGTTTTTATCCTTGCGCTCTGTGGTTTGGTTACCTTCAGTGATCGTATCCTCACGCTCTGTTGTTTTTATCTTGCGCTCTGTGGTTTGGTTGCCTTCGGCGATCATATCCTTGCACTCTGTGTTTTTTTATCCTCACGCTCTGTTGTTTGGTTGGTTTCTGCGATCGAGTTCTTCGCCGGTCGCTCGATCCGCCATCTTGTTCCATCCCTCTAAGCTTAAGTTTCCCTTCCACCAAGTTTGCCTTATAGCCTCTTGATTCGGGAGATCTCGCTGCGCATTAGTGTTGTTACTCTCGCGCTCTATTGCTTGTTACTTTCGGCGATTGAATTCTCACGCCATCCAATCTATCTGTCATCTTGCCTCACCGCATGGTCGTCCATGTTCGGTCGTACCTGGGTTTAGCGGTACGGAGGTTTCCCCTGGCACATTTATTATTTACCATTATTTATCATTATTGCAAGGTCGATCGAGTTTTCTTTCCAATCTCTCAATCCACCAGCTTGTCTCCACTTTGTGGTCTTGTGCTCCGTGTTTGTTCTGCCACCATAGCCCAAAATGGTGAAGGGCAACGACGGGATGAGCAACATCTCTTTCCAGAAGTCGCTCTTTGCCCAGGAGGAACCGCGTGCCGATTCCTCAGAATAAACTGTTCTTTCCACTGAAGAACGTAAGGCCAGTGTAGAGGGGGTTCCATGGAGGGGACGTGCGACCATCATTTTGATACCTCCTCTAACCGACCGGCGGATGCACAATCACTGCATCCGAAGGGCAAAAGGCAAGCTGCCACCAGTTCCAAATGCCTTTCTTCAATATCCCCGTAGTCTAAAGGCAAGGCTCCCCTAAAAGGGAAGCCTGCTTTAAGAATTCGTACCTGAATTCACCTTCTCCCCTCACTTTACCGACTGGCTTGCCTTCTTCCCTTCCAACACATGATGAGACACACAAAGACGCGGGTGACCGGCGCGAATTTTCGACGCTGGGCCACCCCGTCTTCTCTCCCTATCATGCTGCATCATGTGACCTTCGGTCTCCGGGGACTTTTGCTGAGGCGTGGACCAGCATGGGTGATGGGATGTCTACGGAATCACCACCTGTCACACGCCTTTATGAGACTTACGCATGTGGCTCTCCCCCCACTAATAGCATGCAGGCTCATGATGCTCTCCCCTACCGTGCACACATGCAGCCACCACTGGTGCATGAGGAGTGTCCTTACTCCGGTGGCGGACCCTCAGACCCCAAACCCTCCTTTTGTTCCTCCAGTCCCCTTACCAGACCTCAACCCTATTCCACACCACATAGCCCGCCAAACGCTCTAAACCCCCCTCTCGGCTGAAGGCGAAACTTCCCCAGCAGAATTTTCGTTTCAGACAGCAGGGACGGCCCCAGAGGTGACTGGAGGACTCACCTACGGGGGAGCTGGAGCAGGAAGAACTCGGACCGCTACCTCCCTTCCCACTCGCCTCCCCTCCACCCCGGCCCCTCGGCCCCTCTGGCGGGCAGCTTATCCCAGCATGCCCACCAGTGGAGCACACATTTTCGCTGTGGCCGTCAGGGACAGCCCAAGAAGTGTCTGGAGGACCCTCCTACGGGGGAGTTGGAGCAGGAAGAACTCGGCCTGCAACAACCCTGCCCCCTCGGCCCCTCTGGTGGGCAGCCCACCACTACACGCCCGCCAGTGAAGACGTATGGGCCTCAACCCATGGATAGTAGTGGTTCTAGAGGAGGGATTCCATCTGCCTTGGGCCCATGAACACCCTCCTCTGATGCGTTTTCACCCTCCCTCTCCCAGCCATACCTCCCGGGCCCTGTGTCAGTCTCCTGGCTGGGTATGTGATTGGTCACACTCTCCATGATGGTCTCCCTGACCCCAGAGAGGTCCTCCCGCACACTCCCCTGCCAGACACCTTACCTCTCTCCTAGGGATGATGGAGTCCCTTGTCCCTCATTCCCCTAGGCAGGGTCCCTAAATAACAACTTCTAGGGAGTTTTCGTCGTCGATTGTCTCGAACCGCCCGACCGTGGCTATCACTCCACTCCCCTGGGCCCTTGGTTCCAATGGGCCATGGACGAGTGGCTTGACCCTTCCACCCTACCCCCGGGGTTCCCATCTCCCTCCCCAACCCTACCTCTGGAACTCTACCCAGATGCTTCCTACTCGGGCAGACGCCCACTTGGAGACCCTTCATGCCCCCGGAGTGTGGGGTTCAGAGACAGCTTGCCCCCACATCAGCATCCTGGAATTGGAAGCAGTCAGGCTTGCCCTCCTCCACTTCAACCCCAGGTGTCTCACTGACTTGTTTTCCGGTTCATGGACAACACTGCAGTGCAGGGCATGTCAAGAAAGAAGAGGGGGGTGGGGGTGGGGGTTGCTCCTTCAGTCTCTCTCTCCGATCAGAGGCCCTCCTCCACTGGTGTCACTGTAATGCGGGGAATATCTCTCCACATGAGGCACATAGTGGGACCCTCAGTATCTTAGCGGACTCCCTCAGTCGGTCCAAGGCCCTCCTCCACACGGAATGGACCCTCAGCAAGCTACCCTCCTCTCGGGGTGGAAACATTGGGTCAGGCCCATGATCGACCTCTTTGTTCCCCCCTGGTCGGCCCGCATAGCATATGCCTTCCCTCTACTCCTGATCCCCCACAAGATGATCAGGAAAGCAAGACTGGTAAGACCCAGGCTCACCGTCATCGCCCCATGGTGGCTGACCCAGTCCCAGCTCCCGGATCCCAAGGCTCTCTCCCACGTTCCCCCTCGCCAACAGGACACATGTTTGGATATGCTTAGACAGCCTCGCTCAGGTCACCTCCACTACAACACCAGATGCTCCACCTCACACGTGGCTTCTGTGTCAGCCCAGTTGCGAAATCTGCCCTCCCTCCCAATCGGACAGATCCCAGTCCGTCCTAGACATACTCTCGCTGGCAGGGGCCTTGGTAGACCTTCGGGACTTCCTTACGGTCTCGTGTAGACCTTCGGGACTTCCTTATGGTCTTGCGCAGAGCCAGCACCTGGTCTCTCTACAATTCCTTTGGGGGAGATGGGTCTCCTGGTGCTCGGATAACTCTGTTCCCCACAATTGTCCTTCCAATTCCGGTCCCACCTCCCTCTCCCTAAGGTAGCTGCTAGCTCCATTCGGGGCTACAGGCCAGCTATCTGTACCACTATTTGACCAACTTGGCAGGCCCCTTTTAGAATAACTCCCTTCGCAGACAGATTCTAAGGGGGTAGCTCTACATGAGTCTCTGTCCCCTGGGCATCCCAGCTATCTGTCACCACTATGCTCTCTGAAAAACTTGGCGGACCCAGAGATATTTTCGACAGGGACCTATCTTTCAAGTTTCAAGTTTCTTCCCAAATTCTTAGCTATTCCACTGGGGTAGCTCAAGAACCATTAGTCTCTGCCCCCTGGGCGGGTCCCCGCTTTGGGACCTCTAAAGTCATTGACTCCAAAATAGGGCTCTCTGAAAACTCCCTGTTTGGGGACTAGTAGATATTGCCATGTCGACAGGGATGCCCATCTTTCAACTTTCCCCGCTAGCGCTATGGTTCTCGGGCTACCTTGCGCATAGAACCTGAATTAGGAACAGGAAGTTGGCCTCCTCCCCGGCTCCTTCCCTGGCAGAAGTAGGGTGGGCGTCACGTGATAGTCTTATTACTGCATTAGCCACAAAAAATTTGGCCCTTTCAGAGCTTACTGCTGTTGAATGCTATGGTCAGACATGGTAAGTATACTAGCCAAACAGGGAGTATAATACAATAGTATAATACATATTGCAGCTGTAGGGTAAACAGGGCTGGGTTAAGTCGTCGTGTTTTGAAACCTCGTCCATCCTCAGTATTAAGATACTTGTAGAAGCCACAGGTGTCAATCTCCCAAATTGCTTTTCTCTTTTTTTTTTAAAAATCAGATCTATCATTTGTAGAGTTTGCTTCTTGTCATTGTCCACCATACCCACGAAATTGAAAAAAAAGGAAAATGTATGTTGCACGTTGTGTCTCCCAGGTGCGTATGGCAGGCTCTGTTGCCACCCGACAGTTCTTGATGAGTCTGCCTACCCCTGAGGCCAGGGAGAACTTCTTCCCTGTTCTTATTCCTCGAATGTGCCTCAACAGGTAGGAGGGACCATGTGTGTGTGTGTGTGTGTGTGTGTGTGTGTGTGTGTGTGTGTGTGTGTGTGTGTGTGTGTGTGTGTATGAATTCAGATACATTGCCATGTAGTAAGATCAATGAAGTTCACCCCAAAAGAATATGGAAGCCAGCATCATTACCATAAGTGCATTGATTAGTCCCAATGCCGTTATCTATCGTGGCTGACACAGAAGTAGATTAACCAAAAAATGGAACTTCTGCCCCATAAGCCTCAGGTTGAGCATACTGGACTCTACCTGTGCACAAAAAGAGGAACTCCTGTTCTTGGAGATTTCTGTTTGTATGAAAAGTACACATACATCGCAGTGTAAGCATATTAAGCATGTACATTCTGTTTACACACAAGCATAGGGAGAGAGACAGGTAATCTAGCCATTATCTTTTTCCTATTGGCATGTGCTGTCAGACAGTTGTGGTACTTTGTGTGCTTAACAGCCACATTTCAGAGAGTCAGTTCAAATTGTCTTTCAAGAAATGTGAAGCTGCATTAAATTCTGGAAGTATTCAAGCTGAAAGTATGAAAAAAAACAAACCCCAAATAAACAAGAAACTGGTGTTCTGTTCTCATACTTAGAAGTCCACTACACATGCTGATATAGGTTGTTAATAGCATGCCCTTTGAAATGGGCAGGCAATTCTTTCCTGTTTTATAAGGTATCCCAGCAAGCTTGGAGTGGTCTTAAAATAGACACATGAAAACCCCTCTTCGGGGAGTAATCTAAAAGTGAGACAGCATGAGTCAACAGCAAATAAAAGCCCTGTTATGCTTGTTTCTTTATGGTCTGGAGCATTTGTATTTTGTCTGATGAAATTACCTGAGATGAGATCTACAGAGATACAGTTCCAAAAGAAGTGTTTCTTTATCCTGCTTCGACTTTTTGACAGGTACTATGTCGCAGAGGGAGTACGGATCTATTCCCAGGAGACCTGGCGTTTGGTAACTCAGGGCAGTGGCAAAAACTTGGTGGAGAAGTACATACAAAATGTGGTAAGTATTTTCTAATGGTTCCAAAGTTTGGTAATGCTGAACATGCCACAGTGTTAAGTATTTGAAGTGTGTTTTAGATAACGAAGGAAATTAGCAGAACATGAATGCTTATTTAGGGAAGTGATGGGAGGATGTCATTTAGCAGATACCTAATATATTCAGGAATCCAGGCATTGCTTTGTCATGGAATGTAAACTGTGGTTTACAGTTGCAGGTGTCTGTCCTGTGGATAAATGTAAACTGTGACCTACACTTTGAGGTATCTATTTTGGGAATGAGTATGAATTGTGAAGACGCATGTAGCCACCTGTGACGAATGATTTCAGGTAGAGTACTACATCGAGGCCACAAACTCTGACAACCATGCAGTCAGGGAGGCGGCTTGTGCATGTATTGCTGAGCTGGGTTCCAAGGTATGATTTATGAGTCGGTCTGTGCTTTATTGTGTTGCAGTGTCTTGTACAGCTTTCTTGTCACAACAAGTACTGTTCAGTGACATTAGCGTTGCTCTTACAGAGAGATTTTGTAACTGCACAAGTAATGTTGCTGTATATACTATACTAGCAAATTGGTTGTATTGGTTAGCAAGTGATGAAAGTTTGGTAGTC
This sequence comes from Conus betulinus, assembly GCA_016801955.1. Taxonomy (NCBI): domain Eukaryota; kingdom Metazoa; phylum Mollusca; class Gastropoda; order Neogastropoda; family Conidae; genus Conus; species Conus betulinus. The sequence goes on from JADBJO010002206.1 coordinate 194,012, forward strand.
ATGTAAATGCTGAAAGATGGAAGCACCACCATCAATACTTGATGTATATTAAACTTTTTTTTCAATGGAGAAAGAATGGGAGTAAAAAAGGGAAATGCCTTTTCTTTTCCAGATGGATTATTGGGTTCAATGAGTTAAATTGTGTATATAGGTAATGCACCATGGAACATGTGTATGTGTCTGTGTCTGCATAGATACATGTGTGTGTGGATGCAGATTGACAAAGGGGCCACAAGTAGTACATCTTTGAACATGTGTGTGATTGCATAGATACATATGTGTGTGTGTGGATGCAGATTGACAAAGTGGCTGTCAGTCCATACGTTCACAAACTGCTGGAGACTTTGCTGATCTGTTTCATGGATGACAGCTGGCCTGTCAGAGATGGTCAGTATTTGTCTCTCTGTCTTCTTACGTCTTTGTATGTATATGCTCTTGTGGGGGTCTGTTTGCCGTATGTTATTTGTCATTCTGTCTCCTTATGTCTGTGTCTCTATCTGCTCTTGTGGTGGTCTGTTTACCTTAGTGTGGTATGAGTTTCAATCCAGTTCTTTGTGTACATGACTATTTTGTCTTTTCATTGATTATCTCTACTTTTCCCCATTTTCTTTTCCTGGCTTCCAGCATTTTATTTCTTTACCTGTTTTTATTGTGTTTTTTTGCTCCTTTCTTTTGTGGTGGTACTTTTTTTTTTTTCATTGTTTGTTTTTGTTTTTTCATCCTCAGGATGATTTTATGCTTGGTTTTTGATATTCTGATTTTGTTTCCCGAATTCTGTGGTTATGTGACTCTGCAGTCATATTTGATAGGAATTACAATGGAGAGGGTTGAGATGGGGGTTGAACATTTACTTAAATCAAATTTTAATTTAGTCTGGAGTGCTGACATGTTACTTGCTCATTGGTTTCCAGGGCTTTTTATTTTCAAATACACCAAATGAAATGATCCTTTGTTGTGTTTATTACTGCGGAATACTGATGAGGCAGAGAGGGTTGTTTCATGATCCTTTGTTGTGTTTATTACTGCGGAATACTGATGAGGCAGACAGGGTTGTTTCATGATCCTTTGTTGTGTTTATTACTTCGTAATACTGATGTGGCAGAGAGGGTTGTTTCATGTCCTTTGTTGTGTTTATTACTGTGGAATACTGATGTGGCACAGGGGGTTGTTTCATGATCCTTTTTTTGTGTGTTTATTACTGTAATACTGATGTGGCAGAGAGGGTTGTTTCATGGCAGCTCTGCAAGTTTCTTTCCTATATTCTGTAAATGAATTGCGCGAAGCAGGGTGGAAATCAGCATGATGTGTTCCTTTCACTGTTGAAAAATGGATGACTGTAGTTACTTGTCAGCAGTGTTTAAAGTTAAGATGACGCATTAGCAGAGTGCTAGTGAAGATAATACATATTGAGCAGTGTGGAAGTGAACATGATGTATTTTCAGCAGAGTGAAGGTGAACATGATGCATTTTCAGAAGTAGGAAAGTAAATCTCATGTAATCTCAGAAGAGAAGCAGGAAAGTAAATCACATATTTTCAGCAGAGTAGCAGGAGAGTAAATCTGATGTATTTTCAGCAGAGTGTAATGTTTTAGCACGTATTATTTTTTAGCTATGTTGAAGAGAGGATACAGTTTCAGCAGCATGGAATTGAAGAAAATAGATTTCCACCAATATGAAAATAAATATGATGTGTTTTCAACTGTCTGCAAGCAAACATGGTACATTTTTAGTAGTAGGGAAATGAACATAATGTTTCTGCAGTGGTGAATAGGGAGCATAATGTATTTTTAGCGGTGTGGAAGTGAACATGGTATATCCCCAGTTGTGAAAAGTGAACATCAAGAACTTTTAACAGTATGGAAGGAATCATGATGTATTTTCAGTAGTGTTGAATTGAAAATAATAATTTCCAGGGAGGTGGAGGTGTATAGTGCTCTCAGGTAATTAACACTGCATTTCAGTGGTGCAAAAGTGTTTATGTTTCAGAGTATAGAAGGAAAAGATAGATTCAGAGGTGTCAGCAGGACTCAGACTAGTCAGAGAAGTACTGTCTTCAATTACCAAACCAGCCAGTCGGGAACAGTCCTTCACCACCCTTGGAAGTCTGTGCCTTGTTGACATGGAGTGTTACTATGTAGAGAACATTTCATGAAGAGGTCAAGGGACATAACTGCTCCCTGGCAGGGGGTACTTTGTGATGGCCTCTGGAAACAACTACAGAACCTCCACATAAGCGTCTCCATTGGTGTACCAGCGCATATTTCATGACTGCAGAGCCCACAGGCAGAAGACACCACCTCAAGCAAACCGCCATGTGCATGTGCAGCCCCAGTCATTGCTGTTTCACTGACAGGAGGTGAAGCCAGTACAACTCCAGACATGGCCAAACTTTTGCCACACGGTCTCACACGTTCTTTTCAGAGGATCCTGGATTGATGAAGTCCCCTGTACATGCCCGCACTCTATGTCAACACACTGCAGACTTCTGTATATGGTGCAGGATTGCTTCCGGCTTGTAGGTTTGGCATTTGAGGACAGTTGTTTCTCTGGGTCCCCACTGGCACTTCAGTGTGTCTCTCTTTCTTTTGTAAGAGTATTAAAGTGATATACATTTATTTTCAGAGGTGTGAATGTCATGCATTTTCAGGTGTGTGAAAGTGAACATTATGTGGTCTCAAGAGTGTGGAAGGCAGCATGATGTATCGTCAGCCGTGTGAAAGTTAATAGGTGTACAGTGTGGAAGTGAAAACAGTTCTCTGTTTCTCAACAGCCGCCTGTGTTGCCTGTGGGAACTTTGTGCTGTGCTTCTCTGAGGAGTCCAGGTTTGTTCCCCCTTGTTTTCTTGTCAATCAGGTAGTCCAGATTTTTCTTTTGTCAGAGATTCTGTGTTCTATCATTTTCATTTCAGCGGAAGAAAGAGAAATACTTGTCACAGTACCCATCTTCTTTCGGATTGCGTAGGTGGATGGGAGAGGAATTATCAGCTCCATAGGTATTCAAAACTGGGGCCTATGATCTCTTATTATCCCGCTGAGGATTTTTCAGAGGAAAGTTCTAGCACTGGACCGACCCTTGGGCCAAGTCGCTGGGAACAGCCCTCTTTCTTAGTGGATGCGAGAGCTTGACGCTAAGAGTGCACCTTCCATGAAAAGTTCAGGCGTTTAATGATAAATGGGGTCAGATGGATTTTCAGCTTATCATACACAGGGCTCCCCCTTCTCTTCCAATTTGCCAGTTTCAGCGGAAAGTGAAAATAAGAATGTAAAAAAAGTCAGCAAAAAAATTTTTTTTTAATAAAATTCAAAGAAAGAAAGTCTGGGGAGAAGGGAAAAATTCGCAGTGGAATCCATGGATTACAGGTCATATGTTTGGTTTGTGGATGATATTGACATGGTGAAATCGCAGGTGAAGTTCTTTCCAATCAGGGCAAGTTGCCATTTTGTCTACCCGGTTGAAGGCAAAACAAATTCTGCTCTCTGATGTCTTATGCAGGCAAGATGCTGCAAAAGTGAAAAAGAAAAAAGGTCAAAAGCCGTACTAACAAGTGATGCCGCTTGTGATTGGATTGAAAAGTAGATGATACACACTACTCTCCACGCTTAGACTTGCATCTGACTGCACAATTTCCAAAACAAGTTGAAAAATTGTTTTCTGGGTGAGGAGGAGGTGTGTCTGCTAAACCTGTAACGTTACGAATTTTTGTTTTATCCTCAGTGGAAGTGTTTCATAACCGAAAGGAAAAAAAAACGACTGTCAGGCAGCAGACACACTGGCTGGCAGGCAAGCTCATGTCAGTGTGTTTCTCCTCACTGTTCTCAAGAGCTGTAAGCTTGTGCTGCACAGGCATCTGTCTTACTGTGACTCCCTTTCCTGGACCCAGACCTGTTTACTTATATTATTTCGCTGTATTTTGTACTCATGTTTGGTGAGAATATGATGAATAGAAGGAACTATAAAAAGTACAGTGTCAAAGTAAGGTGACTGCAGGTGGAAATTAACACACAAAACTTTTTTTTTTGATTGCTCAATTAAAAAAAAAGGTCAAAAAAATTTTGGAGACAAAGTTCTTGAGCGGTAGTTGCACTTAAGGAGTGTACCCAGAGCGGAGGCTTTGACTAAAGAATGAGAACTCTTGCTAACATCCCTACACATGAAGATCGCATGAGGTAGAATCTGTCTCTTAAACACCTGTAAAGTGGGTTTACCAGCTGGTCAAAGAAACTTTTGTAACCCACATTTTTTTTGTTTGTTTCTTTATTGTTTTGTTTTGTAAATCCAGTTAATCTTTGCATAGGTACGAGTCTTTGTTTACCATCAGAAATGTTTTTTTCTTAAATTGACTTTCAAAAACATGATTTGTGGAATGAAACTCATAAACAAATTTTTGAAAAATTTCATTCTTAAGTCATCAGGATTGGTTTTTCTAAAAGTTGTCCCAGCACATTTTAGTTTTCCAAAAATGAAGAGACTTAGTGTCAAGACGGGATGAATAAACTTTGTATTTTTTTCCATTAGTTCTGATGTTCTTGAGAATGATGATCCTAGCTTGCCAGGGGACACGGATACTCACTGTCATCTTCCTTGTCATTTGAATTTAAAACTTGCTGGAATGTGTAAAGAAGGGGGGATCAATGGATTGATGAAATTTGCTCTGTGATCAAGAAGATGTAAAGGGAATTTTACCACTGAAAGTAGTTTTATGATATACTTACTTGTCCAGACAAGTACTTAAAATTTTTCACAACACGCCACAAGAATAATGGCGGCGCCTGACTCCCCACTCGGTGACATGGAGCAAAACTACTAGCAGCAAGCAATCTGTCACTCAGGACACGTCGCGAAAATGATAGCGACGGTCTTCTAAAAATAAATATGACTGAATTTTCCAGAGAATTTTTAAACAAGTGGTGTCAGTGTACACGTACAGTCCTTCTACGTCATATCATACCAGTTACCAAGTTACTAACAATCAATTTCATTGGTTAATTTGAGGAGAAATCAACCAACTGGTCAGCTTCTTCAATCACGGGATCAGTGCACCTGGTTCGAAGTATGTCATTTTCAACTTAATAATCAAACAACAACAAATATATTTTGACTTTTAAAGCATTTTTCATCAAGGAGATGAAAGATAGCTCTATTTCATTGTACAAAAATAAAGTCACTGTCTGATTTAGGCTTTTGAAGAAAATTAATTTTAAAAAAAAGGTCAAAATGAAGTGTCCTGAGTGAATTTCAGTGCTTTGACTGCAGTGTTAACTGGGAACATAGAACGAGGGTCTGTGTTGATAGTGTTAATCCCACTTGGTGTGAAACGATGCTGCACAGTAGGATTCCCATAAAAAGATAAAAATGGAGAGCAGGGGAGTTAATTCTCCCTTTAGCCTTGAGACCAACAGGAGTAATCTTCAGTGAGTTGATACTAAGGAAGAGTTAGCACACCTCTCTTTTTTTTTCTCATAGGAATCCTGATGTATGGCATAGTTTCACGCCTAATGCAGATAGTGTTTGTTTGCGCGTGCTTAGATATATGCATGTTTTATGTAATGTGACGCTTTGTACTATTGACAGAGATATGATGCCATCCCTGTACCCGCTGTTTTTCCAAAACCTGCAAGACAACATTCCATCAGTGAGACAGGGGGCCGCCTTTGCCTTGCTCAATGTTGTCAAAAGCTCATGGTGAGTCTTCAAGCCCGCTGCAGTAGGGGTTTTTGTTTTTTGTGTGTCTTTTTGTTCTCTCTTGCTGGGAAGGTTGGTTCATTTCAAAGACCAAAAATAATTGTTGCAAAGTATCAATATTAAGATAGTACACAAGACAGAAAGTTTTATACACACCAGCCGCCATGGCGAAGTGGTTAGCATCACGGACTCCTGGCTGGGAGGTTGTGGGTTCGATTCCCATCAGAGTCATGGAATTTTTCTGCCCCGACTGCCCAAAGTTGAGTTTGCTACAGGCTCAGTTGGGAAGACTGGAGCCACACAGTTGAGTTTCATCCATGGATGCGTCTCTGAGAGTGTTGCTCAAATTTCCTGACCAACGCTGCTTGCGTCTGTATCTCTTGGGTCTGGTTGATGCTGGGATATATGAAAGGAAGTGTAAAGTACAGCCTTGTCATGCAGTCTCAGGGCGGAATGGAAATCCGAAGCATCATCTTTATCATCCTCATTCTCATCGATTAGCATAAAAAAAAGTCTCAAATTCAGTGGCCCTTCATGCCCTGCTCTCATGGTGACCTCAATTTCGATGTCCTCTCCACATCTGTCACCTTAGTTTGATTCCGTTGGGGTCACCGGTATCAGTTTGTCCATGGGGGCTGTCGTTGGGCAGACGTGGTGGCGCCCTCCGAAGGGAGAGCCTATTCATGCCGGTTCCTCGACTAAGCAATTATTGTCGTCAGTAGGGGGCTTAGGTGGTGTCCTGCGTATGTTGGATCAGAACAGACGCCACTGAACACCACCGAAGTGACTCGGCAGCAAATGCAGTGTCTCCGGAATGGAGTGCAATTATCGACCAGTGAATTTTTCTCACATTTATCCTGTGTTCCTACCCGGTGTGTGTCACAGCGACTGGGAAGATGGAATGAAAGATACAGTTTTTTCTGGTCAGCGTCTGGAGGAGTAAGCTCCTTTTGAAGGGCATGGCACCGACACAGGCTGAGTTCCTCAGGTGTTCAGGCCCTGTGTTGGGTACAGGTGGTTCCAGCTCAGATCTGTCAGTCTTCAAAGTCAGGCATTTTCCTATTTCAATTTTCATAACAGGAGTAAGGAGAGAATTTTTTTTTTTTTTTTTTCAGAAAGCATTTGTCATTTTGAGTTGAGGAATGAGGTTAAAAGTGGATGAACTGTGGAAATGGGGGTGAAAAGTTAAGGGCTTTTGAATGACAGTTTTGTCATGTTGTTTAACGGTTAGTTTGGCTTGACAGAGAAGAGCTTTCGAATGACAGTGAATTGTTCGAGCGTGGAACGGCTGCTGTAAGACAGTCACACACCACCAGCTTGATGCTGGTCTGTGTATTGAGGGCTGTCATGAGCCACGAGACCCACTTCTTAAATCCTGTCATCTTAGTCATTAACTCATTTATCCATCAGCTTTAAATCATGTGCAGCATGGTCTCAAAACTTAGCAGATGTGGTGTAGCGTATTGACTAGTCCACACGCAGTGACACAGCCTTGATGAAACTGAAATTGAAACTGTCACAAGGGAGCAGCCCTACTGTGATGTTAGTGTCTGTGTGGAAGAGAAGAAGCCTGAAACATTAACTCGAGAGGGTAAAAGAGCTTTCCATCATGCAGGGAGAGCAGTCATGAGACGGTGCTGGGCAAGGTGTCGGAAGGGTTGCAGGGCCTGGGAGAACCAGCCAGCCACCAGTGAGAAGTACTCGGGGATGGACACGAGTCCCTGCCACTTACAGTGTGGCCAAACAGCTGCGAGACAATGACATGGAGCTGCACACAGACAGACAGGTGGGGGATTTTTTTTTGGTTTTTCTTTAAACTATTGATCCCCATGTTTATGTCCACCTGCCATTGTATACAACTCCTGATCTACATTTATTAATCAGTCAAGGACTGTTCTAGGTTTGGTTTCCATGGGGTTTATTTAGGAAGTGTTGGAGGGTTTGGGATTAAGACACAACTTTTTAATTCATTATTTTCGATCTGTGAGATACTTCAGAACAATCCAGAAAAGTTTTGTTTTTTTTTAACCTTGAATCCGGTGGGATGTGAAAAAACGCATAAGTAACAAGTGATGTAGGACAGTCCAATTCACTTGATGGTTTACCTTGAGAACTACATGCCCCACTAAATCAACAACTATACTCTCGACTTCAGTGTAGATTTTTGGGATGTTTTTGAAGCGAATACAGTCTTAAGGGGCAGTAACACAGGAGACCAAGATGTGGTGAGTTGGCATTTGGTAATCTGATTGATGTTCGGGGCTTCATAGTGCAGGTAAGTGGCTGCCATGAACGTGAACAGAAAACTTGCATCAAGCACACCCACGACAGGATTCATACACAGAACTTGGTGTCATGTACTCTGGTGTATTTTCAAAACGGCTTCACTATTTCATTCGTTCGTCTATCATTCTTGAAAATGAGATAGGAGTTTGGTAAATGTTGTGTCCAAAGAAAAGTGTCCATTGAAAGGTTAATCATAGTGTTATGTCCAAACAAAAGTTGCTGTGAAAAATAATATTTGTTGCAAATGTAATGAAACCTCAGAATTTTTTCATGACTTGAGATTCTAAGAGTATATCAAACTTCCTGACTGCTTTAGACTCCTGTGTTCAGTGTACTTGTCATTCTTGTTGTATTAAGAAGTATTCAGTGCTTGATTTGAGCATCATAAATAATTCAGGCAATGCTTGATACATGGGCCCAGGTCTGTGTGAATGTGATGTTGGAAACTCATACAAAAATGCATGCAAACATTGTCGCATATGTACATCATTCATTTCTGTAACATCTCTCCCCTTCCTTCCCCCCCCCCCCCCCACTCCATCAGCCTACCACCACCTCTTCTCTACTCTGCCATACCCAAAGAATCAAAAACATGTTGTATCTTGACAGAGATTATATTTGATGAGTATATAGCCAGCAGACGCAAATGGATTGCAGCTGACTTCAGCGTTATGCTGAAGAATGGCAATAATACCTTTTAACATTGTCACTGTTTATGTTAAGCTAAGTTTCTCACTTCTCTCCATATTCTTAAAACTGTGTCTAGATGTACTCGTGTGGCTCGTTGGCGCCCAAAATGGGCCGTGGTCGAGAGGGAGGCTGCATGGACCATAAGTTCCGGAAACCTTCCGAGCCCTGGGAACTTGCTGATGGGTAGGTTTTTGGTGTCACTCCCCACCCCTACCCCCCCACCCCAAAGAAAAAAAGAGACAACATCAAGGATGTTGTACCTGCTTTGTGTTTGTAGACTGTATAATAGTGCTGTGAATTTTTTGTATATAAGTTTAGAATAGATCATCTGTGAACGGAGAGAAGCAAACAGGGAGGCACGTATGAACAGAGACAAAGTTCGTCATAGCTCAGCCAGTTGACACATTGACAGTGTTGATATGAATTCATAAGCAATATGGTCTGGAGCACTTCTGCACACAAATATTCAGCCTGTTGGTGTGCTTCTCAGAAAACAGGGTGAGAGTGGGCAGTTTTGTTTGTTGTAAGCCATAAAAGGTATCTGACAGAAAACGGGAAATACCTTGTGCTTGGCTGTGTCCAGCACGTACAACTTCTGTTTGGCCCTTTTTTCTTGTTCTCCACCCGAGCGCGCAAACACAGACACAGACACTGACACACACACACACACACACACACACACACACACACACGCACACACATATAACACATACACACAGACATGTACACACACACACACACACACACACACACACACACACACACACACACACACACACACACAGAGTCTCGCTCACCTGTGCATGTACATGCACACACACACACACACACACGCACACGCATGCGCACAAGCACACGCACACACACACACACACGCACACACACGCACGCACACATCCCGCTGACCTGTGCATGTACATGCACAAGCACACATCCACACATCCACACACACACACACACACACACACACACACAGTGGTGTCTTCTGACTTTCACACACACACACACACACACACACACACACACACAGGTGTGTCCACACACACACAGCACACACACACCGTCGTCACACACATCCATGACACACACACACACAGTCACACATCCAAGGCCTGCACACACACACACACACACACACACACACACACACACACACAACACACACACACACACACTGGTGTCTTCTGACTTTCATAGTGTCAGCGTATTTGTGATGGGTTTCAGGTGTGTGAGTTTGATGGCTGAGCTTTCACACCTTCCGTCGTTGGTGTCACTGGTGATGAAGCTGATGCCAGTCCTGGGCAAGGCCTGCACGATTCGTGTGTGTATACCCACCATGTCAACTTCCTGGAAAACAGTCTGCAAACAGGTAAGGGTCTGTAAGAGAGTGAGAGTGTGTAGTGTGTGTGTGTGTGTGTGTGTGTGTGTGTGTGTGTGTGTGTGTGTGTGTGTGTGTGTGTGTGTAGGAATGTAATGTGTGTGTGTGTGTAGTGCGTATGTGTGTATGTGTGTATGAGTGTAGGAGAGAGAGAGTGTGTGTGTGTGTGAATGTGTGTTTGTAGGAATGAAAGTGTGTGTGTAGGAATGAAGGGGGGTGAATGTGAGAGAGAGAGAATGTATGTGTGAGAGAGTGTGTGTGTGTGTGTGTGTGTGTGTATAGGAATGAAAGTGTGTGTGGTGTATGTGTGTGTAGGAATTAATGTATGTGTGAGAGAGTGTGTGTGTGTGTGTGCGCGTAGGAATGAAAGTGTGGGTGTATGTATGTGTAGGAATGAATGCTTGAAGAAAGAGAGAGAGAGAGTGTGTGTGTGTGTGTATGTGTGCGTGCGTGCATGCGATGTGGAAATATTTGTGCCTGTGTATATATATATATATGTGTGCACACATATGTGTGCAATATGTGTATGTGCATGCACGCATGTGCAATTGTGTGTGCATGCACACGTTTTGTGTGTGTGTGTGTGACATCTTTTAGGACAACCAAAGGTTGACACGACTATAAATTGGTTTCAGTCAGTTAGGCAAACTGTTGGTAATGTATTGGTTAAGGAATAGATACTGCAAAGTAAATAAAGTAGTGTTCTGTTTCTGTGTCTTGCAGTTGCCCAGCATAGCCAAAGGTTTGGGAAAACGCCAGTTCAAGACATACCTGGAGGCCTTCCTGGAACCTGTCTTCTACAGTTTGGTGAGTTTCCTGGTACAAAGTTTCATTGTTCTGAATGCTGTCTGTTTTACCTCGAGAAGACCTGACAAGGTCAAAACGCGTCATGTTTTGTCTTGTAGTCTGTTTGCCCCTATTGTCTTGCGGAACAACTAGCAATTCTTTTTTAAGATTTGTTTCTGGTAGAAAGACAAAGGTGTATCTATTTTTTAATGCAGTGATGAAATTTTCCCATATGGATCCAAAATAGGTACTGCCAGTGCAGGAAGTGCCTGTTGTGGGAGAGGTTTCCTTTGTCAGTCCTCGATGGATCCGTTTCAACTGTCAGTTGCCATGCTGTCTGTTAAACCTTTCATTCATGGCCACAGATCAGTCCATATTTCTGAGTTAAAAAAAATCAATAACTGGTCAGCTGGTCACATGATTATCGAGCGTCCTTGCAAATGAAGACTGTTTTTTTTAGAGTGTTCAGCATGATTTTTCAAGAAGTTTTGGACAAATGTGGTTTTTTTTTCTGGACATTAAGTAATATAGAAATTTACGGCACGTGTAAGCATGGCTGCCAAGAGGTATGCTAAAGTCACAGTTATTTTATTCGATTTTTCAGTTTAACAGAGATGAAAGCAAGGACAAGTGTGGTAGGAGTGAGGGAATGTTTTGGTCAGTCAAATCTGAAAGGGATAATCATTTACTTCATTTATATTTTTGGACACATGGTGTGAACATTACTTCAATTTGTTTTTGTTTTAATGCAATGGGAGATTTTTTGGCAAAAATTCTTTACAATTCTGGGAGTCAGAGGATTAAAAGCAACTTCGTTCTGCATACCACGACTTTTGATGTTCCAGTGCACCAGGACAACAACTGTGATGGCAACATTTTGAAATCAGTTAAATGAATTACTCAGCCGTTTTATGATAGCCGCAGTAATGCAAGAAAGCTTTGAGTTTGAATTGCATATGCGCACCTCGCTCACATACACACGCACACACACACACACACACACACACACACACACACATGTGCATGCGTGTGTGTGTACACACATGCACACTTACACACAAAGAGTGAAGGAACGACAAGATGTGGAATTACCCTTTCTGTCATGCACACGCATCCACAAATGAAACAAAAATGACTGCTAGAACTCTGAAAGAAATGTCAGATTTGACGGTCCTTTCATTTATTCCACTGGGATCAGAGATCAGAAACATTCCTCTTCAGATCTTATGATGGACATACAGACCTGATCACCAGCATTATGGCATAGTACCCTGCACACCTACCTTCACCCTCGTCTGTATTTCACAAATGGAGTAGTAATGTCTTGATTTGTATGCATGTACTGTATATGAATCACTCAATGGAATTCTCCATACAGGAGTGTGACAATACCTTGACTCGTATGCATGTATTTGTGTATGGATCATTCAATTGAATATTCCATACAAGAGAATGTGTGACAATGCCTTGACTTGAACATTCCATACAGGGATGTGACAATGCCTCGACTCGTATGCCTGTCCATGTGTTTGGATCATTCAATGGAATACTCCACATAGGGGTGTGACAATGCCATGACTGGTATGGGCAGTCCATGTGTAAGGATCATTAGATCGAATACTCCACACAGGAGAGTGATGGAATATGACAGTGCCTTGACCGGTACGCCTTGTACATGTATATGGATCATTAGATGGAATACTCCACACAGGAGAGTGACAATGCCTTGACTGGTATGCATGTGTATGTGTATGGATTATTCGATTGAACATTCCATACAGGAATGTGACAATGCCTTGAGTGGTATGCCTGTACATGTATATGGATCATTTGATGGAAAGCTCCACACAGGAGAGAGTGACAATGCCTTGACGCGTATGCCTGTACATGTGTATGGATCATTCAGTGCAATACTCTGTGCAGGAGTGCGACAACGCCTTGACCTCCGCAGCGGCAGGTCAGTGCCTGACGGAGTTGAGTCAGTTCCTGGGTGAGGGCATCATGAGGGGCCGTGTGGAGCAGTTCGATCCCAGGTAGGCTCCACTTTGCCGTCAACACTATTTGGGGGATGGGGGTGGAAGAGGGTGGCAGGGCTTCTACTTTATTGCCTGACTCATGAATTTCAGAGAAATATGGAGAAAGACTTTTTTTTTCAGAGAAAAATTAAAAACAACCCCCAAAAAAAACCCAAAACAAAACAAAACACACACACACACACACACACACACACACAGAGGAAAAATTTCAGCAAAATATAAAAAAAAAAAGAAGAAAAGATGTTTGTGGAGAGCTTGTAGCATTTTCGGTATGATAGCAGGTGACTCTGGCGTGTGGAGTTTGTGTGTAAATTTCTTTGTCAGAGATGCAGTCACATTTTCGCCTGTTACCTGGTTGAAGGCAAAATAAAGTCAAGCTGTGATGTTGAGCTAAGCATAATACTGCAAAAATAAAATTAAAAAACCCAAAAGATGCATGAGTCAGTGGTCTTGGCCATGGCTGGATTGAAATGTGGATGACACATTACTAAACGTTCTCATTTGCATCAGATTTTAACCATTTGGAATTAAAGTTTCACATTTCACCCAGGGGTGGGTGGGGGTGGAAGATGTGGTAGGTAGGTGGGAAAAAAAATGTGTGCCCCTGTATCCCTGTTGAATTTCAAGCATGTTCTCTTTTCTGCAGTTGGAACCCTGTGTGGTGTTTTGGTGGGGGGGGGGGGAGGGGGGACAGGGGAGGTGAGATTCCATCCGTGTGCTTTTCTGTGTTGATTCTGACTGCCCCATGCATATGGCGACACAGAGGCTTGTCTTTTGTAGTAGCCTTAATGCCAGCACTCTTCTCTGCATCTCTGTCGCTCTGAGTGTGTCCATTTGTCCCCTTCAGCGCACTATTTATTTTCAGTTCCTTTTTATTGATACATTTTTGGGTGCAGGCTTCAGTGCTTGTGTGTGGGTGGGGGGTAGGGGGATTGGGTCTTGGTGTGTGGGTATGCATGCGTATTATGTGTGTGTGTGTGCAAGTACATGATGCCTCACAGTTTTGTTGTACACGAGACGGAACATGTGTTCAATGAAGATACTGTTGAAGTATGTGACATCATGATTTTTTTTGGCGTGCATTTTGCAGGTGTTTGCTTTTTGTTTAACATGTACCTTTATTTCTCCCGTGATATTTGAGTTGACTGGGCTTTGTGTTTTAGCATATACCTTTATCTCTGTCGCAGATATCTGAGTCGCCTTGAATCCTGCATCGGGCCCCCCAGACCCTGACGGATCAAGGAAGCAGTGATCTGCGGATGTCTTGCATGGTGTGGAGAAAGGGAGCTTTGTATGGCTACCACCCCCACCTTCTTCACCCTCCATCCCATTTCTGTCACAATTGTGCAGTTTGAACACCGTTGGAGCCAGCGTGGAGTGAGGTGGCTGTGTATATTGTGCAGTCACGATATCTGAATGCTGTGTGATATGACTTGTCCCTGACTTAAACTGAAGAAATCTTTTAAATGTCCTTTCGCAGATCCTTGTTATCCGAGTCCGGCCACTGCACAGCGAATTCTGTGTGACACTGTGAATGAAACTAAGACTTAGTGTCGCACATTTCTTTTTCAAAATGAACATGCATTCCTGTGTCATTCAGAGTGAAGAAACTCTCCCCGTGGGTACGCAGGGGACCCTTTCCATACAGATAGCTCCCCCTGCTGCCCTCCTTAAAGGGCAGCCTTCGTAGCTTTCTCTTTAAAGCCCCTCTCTTTCACTCTGCCTGCTAGATTGTTTTTTTTTTTTTTTTTTTTTTTTTAGAGTCTCTTTCCTTTTGTCTTGTTTTTCTTATCCTTTTATGTCTTTTGTTCAGGAAACTTTGATGACTTTTTCCATAGCAATTTGACATGTCAGCTGTTTCTTTGTGATTTGACAGCTAGGTAGTGAAAATTACACACTCTGTTTAGAGCAGACACTAGCTGTCCATTTTGCAGTGTCTCTTTAACCATTTGGCTTTATTATATATATATATATATATATATATATATATATATATATATATATATATAAAATCAACAGAATATCTACGTTTATAAGTACAGTCGAGTTTTACTTGCTGTAAGATGTCATGTGTTAGCTGCCATGTCACATATTGCTTTTGTTATTGTTTCTTTTTCAGGCTATTATGTCTTTGATGATTGAACCTGTTCAGAACGTGATGTTTTTTTCATCTATGAATGTATAGGCCCTGAAAGTATATTTTATGGAATATCAAAAATATGTAGTGGTATAAATAAATGTTCTCATGTCATATTTTCCCGATACTGAATTATAAAAAAAAAAAAAAACCCCTAAGGGAAGTAACTGCTTCTCTTCATACTTACCATTACATCCCCTGGCAGAACACTAATTTTACTTTTACTCTTAACTGATTTATTTAGAGAGCTTTACACAAAAGCCAGATACCCGACCCTTTTTTTTTTCTCATTAACTTTTTTTTTTTTTACATCTTTGTGGAGATCCAGGTCACAGGACTGATCCAGAATGTATTTGACCGTGGGTGAAGGTTTATGCTCTCCTGTGTGGCTTAGTCCTTTTATTTTTCATTCACAACACAGTGGAACTTGTCAGTATGATCTCCAGATATCTTGAAAAAAAATTCAGTCTTAAATGGAAAGGCGTCTCCTTTGGTGGGGATGCTTGGGGCTCTTGCAGTTTAAAATATCAAGCTTACTTTGAAGGCAGTGCCAGTTATGCATGCAAGAACTAAAGCTACCAGCTCAAATCGCAGCATCTTGATGTTCAGCAGTTTCCCAAATATACTGACTGGGAACGAAAAGTAGGCCGAGTCTTCAGTGGTCAGATCGATAGAGAACAAGCAATGGCAGGTGGACAAATCAGCAGCTAAAAGATTAAAGTAAAGGAAGAAAGGTTTTATCGCTCAAAGCTAGAAAATGAAAGAAAAAAAAGCTTTTTTTTTCAGTCACCAGTTTTGTGATGGATTCCCATAGCTTTTTAAACAATTAATAGAATTTGTACTGTTGTAGAAAAAAACAGTTTTCAATAAAATTAGTCTTACTTATGACTGAAAATATCAGAATTAAGAGCACTGTGTCAGTTTATTTTGTTTCGTGGATTGTTTAAATAATCCATAGATCACACATACTTGGGAATCTGCATTGTGTAGAAGATGGCCAAGATAATGCAAATTTGGTGTTGCATTATAGTTACAGTTGCAGTGTATATACAATCGTACGGACAGACATGTTCACCCACTTGCACATGGTCACACACACACGCACACACTCACACACACACACATACACACACACACACACACACATATGAGAGAAATTGAAAAACACACAAGTAGCTTGTTGCTCATTATCAACGAGAGATGAAGATAGGAATTGTTGCCAGTATGGTACTGTTTTTTATGTCAGAAGTACTGAATCAGAAATGTTGGACTGTTGAACGTTTGGTACTTAACATCTCAGTTTTCTGTTTGATCTTCCTTTTATCAATTTTTTTTTTTTTTTTCCTTTTTTTGTATTTTTTCCATTTGGTATTGATGCGTTTGTCTTCCAGGCTGTGAATATTGTCATCTTTTGCGCGCTCCATTGCAAGTGGCGATGGCTGATCTTATACAGATGAAGGTATTGCAGAATTATCTAGTTTGGTGAATAAATTGTCTGGGATTTTTGCCTAAATCCAAGAGAGATTGGTTGAATAGGTTCTGATAATGGGGTAGCTGCTCAAATGTGTCATGATTTACCAAAGAGTAATGTCTGTGGTGTGTTATTTATCGAGTCAGTGTTGTGATGCTCTGGAGTCTTGTGTTTGTTGTATTTCTCATTATGCTTTATGCATAATAAAACGGCATTGCATCTTGAACAATACTGCTCATTAATGTTGTCAGTCTTATGCATTTGTCAGTGTGAGTTAATCATCAGCCTATTATATATTATGCACATGTGATTTAGGTACATGAAACAGTTTTTCTGAACAAACAAGTAAACATATGAAGGAATATATAAGAAAACAGATCAAATTTAATGGACATACGTAGGAAAAATCTTTTTTTCATTTTCCAGATTTTAGCAGACAATTTTGTTTTTTCCCGTGTATGTTTCATTGTGTGTGTGTGTGTGTGTGTGTGTGTGTGCTGTTATGTTACCTTCGAATGGTTTTATTGTTTAACAACAGATCTGGTCATTTGATTCATTCATGCTTTGAATCAGTGTGTTACTGTCAATTTCTGTGTGATACTAATATAGTGGCTTTGAACTGTTGAAAATTCTTTTTTTTTTTTCTTAAAAAAAATCACTGAGCTTTCTTACAATACGAAAGATTTGATCTCAGGATGGTTTGCTGTGAATTCACAGGAAAGAGAGTGAAGCTTTTATTAAACAGCAGATCAAAAATCGTTTGTTTACAACATGAAGGGACATACAGTTCTTGCAGTTTAAGTTTTAAGCATTCTGGGTGGCATACATGAAGAGGTACGTTTACACAGTATTGTAGTCCAATAGGCATACAGATTTCTTTATGCATTGACCTGTGGCTGTCTATGTAGACTGATACCAAGCAGGGGACAACAGTAGTGTAAAAAATAGAAGACTGGTTCTCTTAAGGGAGAAAATCTCTGTTGATAGGTAAATCTAGCTCAGTGTAATTGCTCAGTGATAACAGTACCCGACTCATGATCCAGGGGTTGCGGGTTCAAATCTCCATTGGGCTGTTTTTTGTTCAAGTGGATTTTTCATGTGGAGTTAACATTGGTTCTGACTCAATTCCTGAAAAGTCCTTGGAACTAGTAATTGAGGTTCTGTGTGTAAATGCATGCATAGCATCTTGCACACATGTACAATCCCATCACCATCTTCCGGAAGAGAAGGCCAGTTTGGTTGTTAGTATCGTTGACAAGTTTTACACATAGCATGCAATCTCCATGAAAAAAGTTGAAAGGGTACGGGAAGAACTGAGCAACTAATAATCGACTGAAGACACCGGAAACGACCTAATGTAGTGCCAGCAGGCAGCCCTCCATTCGACTCTACTCAGGCGGGCAGCTAAGTTTGTAAATGAGAACATGAATTGCAAAGCGCTTACAGCTTGGTTTCAAATTCAGGATAGGCACCATGGAAGTACTCTCAATAATTCCAGAAAAATGAATCTTTAAAGAGGAGAGTCTTTTTGTAGGGAGGATCTTTGTTCAGGACGGTTCACTCTCTGTCAAAGTGCGTCCAGTAGCGCACACCAAGATTTGAATTGACCAGTTGTTCATTGCTGTTGTTTCTACGTGGATGTATCCCAGTATGAAGCACCATACGCATGGACTGTCACTGAGGGTTGTGTTCTTGTTGAATTCATTGTTCTTGCCGTTGCCATCATAGATAAATGAATGAAGCAACTCTTGGTCCCATTGGTGACAACGACATGCAACGCCAAAGTAATGCAGCATGTGGCACATGGTTTCCTACCACACATATACACAATAGGCTCTCAGGACAAAATGGAAACCCTTCTCTGTCAGATCAAAATTATGAGAACTGCAGTTGTTTATTCATGTGTTTTCCACAGCATGGACTAACTGAGCGCTGATCATTGTTACTCTGTGATTTATTTTGTGTCTGAATGGTTCCACAATGCATCGAGTTCAGGTGATGTTTAATAGAGTACACAAATGCTTGTTTAGTTGCGCAATGATCATCATTTGTCTGTGATTTATATGATTATGGTTGAATGCTTGCACAGTTCGTAGAATTTGGATGTTGGTGGAGAGAGTTTGAATGCTGTCTTGTTACTGTGAGATTCAGGTGAAGCTTCACAAATTGGCTTCCTTGCATATATAACAGCTTTGTATGTGTATGCTGATTGCTTGCCTGTGGTGAAGCGTTTTGTCAGAATAAAACTGGATGTTATTTTCACACTCGTTAATTTTCTGTAGTGTGTGTGTGTGTGTGTGTGTGTGTATGAGTGTATTTGCTGGATGCATCAATAGGTTGTGTACATATGTGTTTGGACTTCTCTGGGTGCATGTGGGTGTGGAGTTTGTGTCTCTGTGTATGTGTGCAGAAGAAGTTCGATGACAGAGTAAGGCTATTAGGCACATTGAAAGACTTCCAATGGCACAAGGACACCTTAGAATTTTGTCAGAAATGACAGCAGACAGTTTCCCCCCCCCCCCCCCCCACACACACACACACCACACATCCACACCCCCCACACACAGACAGGTGATCTGCAGAGCGCAGATGTGTTTGAATATGATTTCTTTGATTCGATAAATGTATTTTGGAATTTAGCCCAAAACGGATAGTCTAACCCACAATCTGTTACAAACTTGGCATGTCATTCCCCACCTTCTGGTCTCATGAAAAACAATTTTTTTATCATCCTTGAAGTGTTAAACGAATCTTGTTACAATAAGTGCTTACAATAGTAATGAACAATATGATAAAAGAGATGGTCATAGTTATGACAGCATCAGCAGTGATGATATAAATGAATGACAATATAAATCTACAGAAGACAAGAAACAGCAGAAGGGAAGATGATCATTATTATTTGAGTTAAATTATAAGAGAATAATTGACATGTAAACAGCAATAAGAAAGCATCATTATTATCACTGTTGAATTTTCAGAGAATAATAAAGATATAAACGGCATTACAAAAGAGTCGTTACTATTGTGGTTAAACTCTGAAAAGAGTGTGACACTGATATGTTGTTCAGAGACTAAAGCAACAGCAATGACACTGAACATCAAAATGTTATTATTAAAGGAGAAAGTCACAACAAAAAGTTGTATTAATCTGCATTGTGTGAATGACCTATAAAACTTTTTTTTTTTTCTTTTTCGTTTTTTTTTTTTTTTTTTTTTTTTTTTTTTTGACATCGACCATTACCTCCTTCATACTAATTGCACAACTGAGAGACCATAATGGTGAAGTTAGACTTTAAAAAAAAAAGTAGTAGGAAAATGAAATGGTAGTGAGTGCCCCACAGAATGTGAGAATGAGCAGGCACCTAGATGGCCCCCTGAGAAAGTGAACATCATTCTTCTTTGTTCCTTGGCTAAAACTCTTAGGTTTACTATATATGCGATACATTTTTGCACATGTGGCACTATGTAATCCCTCCACCCAGGTAGCCACATTCTGTTTTCAGGAGGATGTCCAAACATTACAATAGCTTGTATGGAGATTCAGTTTTTCCCCAATGGTCATCAAAATTAAAGAAGAAAATCACTGCAACAACAG
Organism: Conus betulinus; assembly: GCA_016801955.1. NCBI lineage: Eukaryota > Metazoa > Mollusca > Gastropoda > Neogastropoda > Conidae > Conus > Conus betulinus. The sequence continues at coordinate 214,076 of JADBJO010002206.1, forward strand.
TATTGATCTGGCCCATATTAACCTCAACTTTCACCAAAGACAGACCATAATTTAATGAGAGTATACAGTGTGTGTGTGTGTGTGTGTGTGTTCTTGTTTTCTAATGTGCACATCGGAACTCATTTTTGGTTTTTAAGTTTCATCCAAAGATGTAAGAGTTACGCTGACATCGAAGAGAGAATCTCTAACCTGTTTCAACTAAGACTGAAACCAGGACCCGCAGATCTTGAGAATAATGATCTATCTGCTGGGCCAACCATACTTGAACAAATTCTCTTATACCTACATTTTGGCGTCATGTACTATACCATGTCGGACAATAGCACTATTCTACGGCAGTTAGTCAGCCCTGCCAGGCCGAAGTTTTTGTGGCTAATGCAGTAGTCACGGGACGTCCCTTGACGGACTTAATACTTTCTTCACAGCAGAAGGTAGGTTACGATTGTAGGAAGAAGACGATAACCTCATGCTTTTAGGAGCATGACAGGGATCTGTTTTATGACCCGGTCCTTTCATGTTTTCTTTCAATTCTGTGTCCTTGTGTCACCAGTTGAAATCATGAAAAGCTGTGGTACTTATTTTGATAGTCAGATCTGTGTTTCACCTGTAAGAAGATTTCATAATTTGTAATATATTTGCTTTTGTGCACCACAGTTCTTGACATTCGTAAAACGGTTTTTAACATGGAAAAGGAATTTTCAGTTGTGTAATTTGCAGCTCATGTCGAGGCTATCTCTGGAAAAAGTCTTCAACACTTGTTAACATATGGATGGAAAAGGAAACACTCACAAAACCAAAACCTGCATCCCATAGTGTGAAAGATAAAACTTGATGACCGCTGTTAAAACACACGGAAAACATCATGAAAACCCATGAAAATATGGTGCCGGATCGACCTATGGAATCTGCATCAGTCCACACACTCCACCGGCCGGTTCCATGCCGTCTTGGTCAGCCAGATCTTCATCCTATTGTCTGTCACCCGACCGCTCCGGGGACTGTCGGACAACGACTCCACGCCCTGCAGAGTGGAGGTCCTGGGAGAATGCTGACCATGCACGGAATCCGTCAGGTCCTGGGGTCGAGGCTCCAGAGCTGGACTGTCTACCGACTGGACGCGGGGGGAGTAGGGGGGGACAGCAGGTAACTGGCCCCGGATAAGCGAGATGACCGGGATGGGCTGAGGTTCCTCACAGGCCGGTTCCGATCGTTCCGGCGGAGGTCGTGGGGCTGGAGTGAAGTTGAGAGGTTTCAGAGGTTTGGAGTTATTTTCACGTGCTTGGTCCGTTTGGTGTGTGATTTGAACACACTCTGCAGACTCTGCGGACTTACGTGAAGATTTGTGCCGCTTTGAAGACTTACGTTTGACTTTCTGCTTGGACGGGGTGGTTGGTCAGCCGGAGCAGACTCTGGACGTGGTGTTTTGGGGAGTGGGGGTGACGACTTCTCCTTTTCAACTGTGTCAGGTTTGTCTTCTTTGGGAGGCAAAGATGATTCCTCTTCACCTTTGGGTGGAGAGTCAGTGCATTGTTTGCGACCGGGGTTTCTTCGTCTGAACCTTCAGGACGTGAAGAGCCCGCATGGCGGCCAGAGTCCATGGACTCCGACGTGTCATCACCTCGGGGACGAGGCGACGTGGAATCATTGGAACGAGACCGAGACTGTGGACTTGACTGATTACCGACTGTGTCACGATTCACCCGGGGCGTGTCCAGGTCTGGCAGGTGTTCTGGAGGCTCTGCTTCCGAGCCAGGCGACCCGGACGTCTGCTGGACTCCGATGGAGGAGATTCGTCCGGACAGGATGCAGCGTCTTCACATGACGTGGCTCTGTCCTCCGCTTTGCTCCCATCGTTGCTCTGATCTCTTTGGATGTCTTCCTCAATCTCCTCTCCCCGACTCGTCATAGTACGTGATCTTAGGTTCGGGGATAGGTTCTGGAGAGGCCGGAATCTCGGGAGGAGACTCGTAGCCGTGAAAGTAGGCCACCTCGTCTGGAGACCCGAGAGCGCGTGGTGACGTGGCGGGAGACGCCACGTGGAACGGACCTGACGATCTGTGAATTACCGACAGAGGGTTTTGGGAGAAGTGAGCGTGGGGAGCAGGGGGCAGAGTGAGGACGAGGGCTGTCAGGAAGAGGGGGGAGAACTCTGGCGCTGAAAAGATTGTGCCCCTTCCGCGCCTGCTGAATGGAGTTGACGTTGGAAACGTACAGACTTGGGAGCTCGAGTTCTCCTGAGGACTCTTTCTGCCCCGCTTCTTTTTTTTCTCTCTGCCGTGGTGGCGCTCTTTGGCCGTGGAGATTTCCTCAGGCAGGACCTTGGCGTGGACTCCCCGTCAGGGTTATCCGAGAGGTACCTCACAATCTGCTCCAGCTCTTGCTCCGTCATGTCGTCACAGCTGAGCAGAAGCTGGAGAAGGGAGTCCCGCTCAGCACGTTTCCTGGGCGTCAGCTCATCGTCGTCCACAAACTGCAGAGCAATCAGCCCGTCGTCTGTCGACTGGACCCCTGCAGATCGGGAAGGTCCGGCTCGGGTCTTCATCCTCTCCAACCGATCGTAGTAGGACTGGGTGCGGGGGAAGGACTGCTTGTTGGCCAGGTGGTTGAGAGCCTGCAGGTTGAGGGCGCCGTCCTCGTGGTACCAGGCCAGCCTCCGCCCGCCGCTGTCCATCTTCACTTTGGGCAGTTTACGTGGACCTGAAAACAATGTAGTTAGCTACGACAATTGGTGGGAACAACAACAATGACGGCAGCATCAGCATCAGAAGCAGCAGCAACAACAACAACAACACAGCAACAGCAACAGCACACAACAACAACAACAACAACAACTTCGTGGTACCAGGCCAGTCTCCGCCCGCCGCTGTCCACCTTCACTGTGGTAGTTTGCAAGGGACTGAAAACAATGTAGTCAGTTGTGACAGTTGGTGGGAACAACGACGACAACAACAACAACAACAACACATCATCATCATCATCATCATCATCATCATCATCATCATCATCATTGTTGTTGTTTTTATATGTATTTGTTTGTTGTTGTTGATCATCATCATCATCATCATCATCATCATCATCATCATCATCATCATCATCATCACCATCATCATCATTGTTGTTGTTTTCATATGTATTTGTTTGTTGTTGTTGTGATGATGATGATGATGATGATGATGATGATGATGATGATGATTGATTATGACGGTGGTGGTGGTGGTTAGTGCTAATGGTGATGATGATAATGACTATGACGATGACGGTGATGATGATGATGATGATGATGACAACGGTGACGACGACGACGACGACGATGATGATGATGATGATGATGACGACGACGATAACGATGCTGCTGCTGCTGCTGCTGCTGATGATGATGATGACGACGACGACGATGATGACGATGAGAAATGATGATGAAAAGT
>JADBJO010002206.1:235000-260000 GCA_016801955.1 Conus betulinus
CTCATGCAGCCAGTGAAGGGTTTTCATATATTTAATATATATTTTCTGAATTTTATATTCCCATTTTCTTCACCTTCAAACCTTTTTTTTTTTTAAAGTTCAAATCTTTGCCAAGTCATTACTATAATGACGGAAGAATTGTTAGCCTGCGCTTGTTTTCCCCCTTTACTTAATTGTTCGGCATTACACACACACACACACACACACACACACACACACACACACACACACATATATATATATATATATATATATATATATATATATATATATAATTGTGTTGCTAACCAACAATAATTTTTAAAAAGTGCTCAACCGGGTTGGGAGCGGCATCTGTTAAACTTTGATTAAAATGTAAGTGATAAAACCTACAGCGCTGTTTCTTGCTGGTGCAGTCGTCAGGGTATGGGGGGTCGGTGTTGTCGGTGTTTTTTTTTTTTTTATACGTGTTCGCTGTCTGCCATCACGTGCGGTCAGTGTTTTTCATGTGTTTTTTTTTATTTCGGTGTTGTCGGTGTTTTTTTCATACGTGTTCGCTGTCTGCCATCACGTGCGGTCAGTGTTTTTTCATGTGTGTTTTTTGATTTCTGCTCGCTGATAGGAACTTCCATTTGTGTCTGCAATTGTTAACCATTTCTATCCTAGTGTTTAGGGTTGCTAATTTGGTTTGCATAGGATCATATATTTTTCTGTTAGGCATAATTACATCTTTTTGAAATGTTATTATATGATGCAGCTCTTTCTAAGATTTTCCAGGATATGTTGTAGTCTATTTTTTTATCTTTGAGTTTCCAAATGTATTTACTCAATTCTGTTTGATTTTTGTATCTTTCTTTGTTAAATGACTGTTTATGATTTGCATATCTAGTTTTAAATTGGTTTTCAGTGATACCTATATATGTTTCTTCAGCGTTCTCTGATTTTACAGTGGCTTGATATACAATATTGCTGTGGAGGCATTTATTGTTTAGAGGGCACTGTTGTTTCTTGGTACAGTTGCAAGATTTCCTTTCTTCACCCTCTCGTTTGTCTCTGTACTGCTTTTCGTTTTGTTGGTTGAATCAATGATGTTTTTGAGATTCGGCATACATGAGTATGATAATTTGATGTTGTGCCTGTTAAATATCTTAAACAGCTTGTGCTCTTTTGGGAAAGAAGATGTCAGAATTTTAAAGAATTCTTTCCCAACGTTTGTTTTAACTCTTCCATCGTATGGGGGGTTGTACCATATGATTTTCCTTTTCCTGTTCTTCTTGTGTCTGCTCATATCATTTCCTGGGTCATAGTGTAATTTGTAGTTGTAGCCACTTTGGTGTAACGCTTCTTGGTACTCAGCTGCAGTGTTATTAAATACTGTTTCATTACATGACAGATTAGATAATCTCTTGTTTATGCCTCTAGGTATCGTTTTGAGTATGGAAGGTGGGTGATTACTTTTGATATTTACATAAACAGGTGTGTCATTTGGTTTTTTGTATGGTTTAAATGTATGTTGGTTGAGGTCTAACGTGATGTCTAAATAATTCACTATCTTTTTGTTAGCTTCTGTGGTGATTTTTAAATTTTGGTCGTGGAAGAATTTGCACAATTCTTTTTTCTTATTTTCAATGTTTCTAGGGCTATCACTCAGTGCAGCGAGGTCATCATCTCTGTACAGTCCAATTTGTTTTCCAAGTTTATTTTGAATGTTAGATAGCATGAATAGTCCGACAGTTCGCAGGTTTCGGCACCATCATACGATCCCATAGTGACAAGAAGATGTAATTTATGCCTAACAGAAAAAATATATGATCCTATGCAAACCAAAATTAGCAACCCTAAACACTAGGATAGAAATGGTTAACAATTGCAGACACAATGGAAGTTCTATATCAGCGAGCAGAAAAAAAAAAAAACACATGAAAAACACTGACCGCACGTGATGGCAGACAGCGAACACGTATAAAAAAAACACCGACAACACCGACCCCCCATACCCTGACGACTGCACCAGCAAGAAACGGCGCTGTAGGTTTTACCACTTACATTTTAATCAAAGTTTTAACACACACACACACACACACACACACATATATATATATATATATATATATATATATATATATATATATATGTATATATTTTATGTATGTATATATATATGTACGTTATATATACATATATATATATATAATTATATATATATACATGTGTGTGTGTGTGTGTGTGTGTGTGTGTGTGTGTGTGTGTGTGTTGTAGGCTCAGCAACCAATGGCTTTACGAAACAGCTGAGAATTTCATGTAAGAAGAGGACCAGACCCCTAGAGGCAATGGCAGAGGCAGCTGAAATGTGTTCCGGCCGGATCTGGTTGAGGAGGAACAAAAGCCAGATTCATGACGCTTTAAATGTCCAAACTTTGACAAAGTGTCACGGATTGCGATATGGTCAGCGACTTGGGTAAGACATTCGTCGAAAAGGGATGCTTTGAAACGTCCAACCCATCAAGGAGGTGCAGGTTCGAATCTCGACAGCGCCAAAACACAGGAGAGAGCAGGGTGGTCGGTAGGAGTCGTGACCTGGATGTGGCACAGCCCCCTTAGAGTGCGGTGCGGAGAGCTCAGGGCCGAAACATTTGTCTGTGGGCTGTAAAAAAAGGCGTCCTTGATGGCCTTGTGCCGCCTAGCTCTTAACGAGAGAACCTTCTTAGAGGTGTAGCTCATTGTCTGTATATGCATGAAATAGACTTATCATAAAAGAAACATTGAACAAGGAGACTGACAAGGTCCCGGTAGGCTTCACACATTGGATATATAATCGTTTATACATTCGTACAAGTTCCGCCTGTTTATGATTTCATTCATGTACCTATTGATTTTGCGTACTTTTGTGTGTGTGTGTGTGTGTGTGTGTGTGTGTGTGTGTGTGTGTGTGTTTACAGGAAACTTAGAAGAACATAGAAATAGTTAAGATTTTATGTTTCAGAGTTATTACAAAGATTTTTTTCTTTTGCAGATTTCATTCGGAGTGTGTTGATACCATGCCAGAAATCAATGTCGGTGACACCGGCCTTTTTGACAATCATTTTCGTTCATTGTGTGTCCTATGCCAGACCGTTACTACAGGATATCAGTGCTGAAGACCTGGCCGCTGACTCATCGTGTTTTATGAAATATGGCGGCAAACTGACTGGCTATCTTCCGAAATTCCGTTCTGAATTTGCTGCCGGTCAGACAGTACAAGTAGAAGTTGACGGCACTGTTGCTGTACCACATCATTACACACACGGTGGACAGGACGACATCTTTTCCGCTCTCAACCGGGTCATCACCGTCAACGGACGGAAGGACCATGTACACCGAGATGGGTGTTGTCAGGAGAATGAACGCAGCGCTGATGATGACGAGAGTCACAGTCAGCAGAGACACACTTTATGGAGTCTGGAGCTCTCTGCGGCTACCTGCAGAGGAAGACTGCTGCCTCTCCTGACAGAACCAACAAGTTTCCAGACCAGCACACTGTTGCAGACACCAACAGCACTGAAGGCAGAACGCAGAACTGAACGAAGTCCACCCAAGGCCACATCTCGGACCTAAACCATCTGTACTGCTCTGGCGCCGCTGCGCGACACAACAGGAATCGGGGCAGTACTCCTCATCACGGTCATATCCGTACAGAAAGTGACAGTTGATTAGAAAGGTGACGGCGATTCCGATACCGGCTACAACTGCTGACGTTCTCTTTGTCCACGAAGTACTAATCCGATGAGGCCGCAGCACAGAGGCTGCTCTTTGCATGGTGAGGGTAACCAGCATCCACGCGGACAGAGGTGAGGCCATGTACTTGAACACTTTCTCTACTTTACACGGCCAGGTGCCCAGGTATTTGATTTTGGGTACATCAAATTCAGCCTGGAGCCAGCTGTCTAGTGGATTCACTATATCAACACCAACAGGTCAGAACACGCCAGAACTTGAACAACACACCAGCACTGGAAGAAGGAAGTCGATGAACGATCAGAATTATCATCAGATTTCCGAAGAAACCGAAGAGAAGCACAAGAGGCCTACCGATTTTGTATATCAGTTTGTATGTGTTTGCATATGGTTGGTATATACATCATCCCACCAACTATAATCACCATCATCGTCATCAACATCTTCATCATCATCATGATCACCATGATCATACCAGTCCAGATTGGAATCATTTGTCATCAGCGTCATACTGCTCACTAGGAAATAGGTGATCTGAAAGATGTCTGCATTTTCTTCACTTGCTATGCTTCAATATGCTTCGTGTTTCTTCTGCCGTAGTAAGATACAGATGGTAAAAGGCGCATCAAAGTTTGCGCTCTGTAAACATTAACAGAAAGAGACTGACCAAACAGAACTAGCACTTGAACAGGACTAGTTTTTAAAAAGCAGTGGGAAGTACTGCTTCTGACGTATCAGAATGATTGCCAAGGAAAAGAATCATGTTCTAAAACGTACGTGCGTCCCTGAGTACGAGCACATAGATACACAGAACACACGCACACAGAATACACACGCGCGCGCGCGCGCGCGCACGCACGCACGCACGCACACACACGCGCGCGCGCGCGCGCGCGAGCACGCACACACACACACACACACACACACACACACACACACGCACACACGCACGCACGCACGCACACACACACACACACACACACACACACACACACACACACACAAACTGACTGTCTGATAGTGTTTACCTACCTTTCTTTCTTTCTCTGCCTATCTGTCTGTCTGTCTCAATATATTTATATCTGTTTATCTACCTATCTACTTAAATGTATGCTTTACTTCAAATCTCTTTGCTCCAACTTCTATGGCGAGAACCTGGGTCTGGAAGCCGCATTCTCTCCAGCTGCTGGCTGGACTGGCACCATTGTGCTTACCAATGACACAGTGAGTTCGGTCAGGATCATTTGTTTTGATGAAGCTGAGTGGAGAACAATACCCGGTCTTATGCCACTCTTCCTGATGACCTCTGGATGGTTCTCCCGCTCTAGGTCTGCTGCGCATTTCCAGTCACCTGTTTCATCCAGCAGCCTAGATCCTGCTTCCATGCTCTTGATATCACAGCTGTTCCAGACCATAATTAAATCTTGTACGGCCTCGCCGCGCTAAACAACAATCCAAGAACCATCGAAAACAGAAAAAAGAACTATGCAAAATTTTCCAAAACCATAACTTAAAAATCACCATCGAAGCAAACAAAAAGGTAGTGAACTACTTAGACATAACACTTGACCTCAACAACTACATATATAAACCATACAAGAAACCTAATGACACTCCCATTTATGTAAACATCAATAGCAACCACCCACCATCTATACTAAAACCATACCCAATGGCATAAACAAGAGATTATCTAATCTGTCACATAATGAAAGAGTATTCAACAACGCAGCAGCAGAATACCAAGAGGCATTGCAAAAAAGTGGTTACAGCTACAAACTACATACAACCCAGATAACAACATGAACAAAAACAAAAAAAGCAGGAAAAGGAAAATCACATGGTACAACCCTCCATATGATGGACGAGTAAAAACAAACGTAGGGAAAGAAATTTTTAAGAATTCTGACAGCATCCTTCCCAAAAGAACACAAATTTGTCCAAAATATTCAACAAGAACACCATCAAACTATCATATTCATGCATGCCTAACCTTAAAAATATAATTGATTCATCCAACAAAATGAAAAGCAACACAGCAAAAAAGGGTGAAGAAAGGAAATCCTGCAATTGTACTACAAAAGAACAGTGTCCCTTAAGCAACAAATGCCTCTATAACAACATTGTATACCAAGCCACTGTGACATCAGAAAATGAAAAAGAAACATACATAGGGATCACTGAAAATCACTTCAAAACCAGATATGCAAACCATAAACAGTCATTCAACAAAGTAAAATACAAAAACCAAACAGATCTGAGCAAATATATTTGGAGACTTAAAGACAAAAAAAAAATAAACTATAACATATCCTGGAAAATCATGAAAAGGGCATCACCATACAATAACATTTCAAAAAGATGCAACCTATGTTCAACAGAAAAATGGTTAATACTATGCAAACCATACTTAGCAACCCTAAATACTAAAGTAGAAATAGTAAACAACTGCAGGCACAAATGGAAATTGTTGTCAGCAAACGCACCCTGAACTGTAAACAACCTGAAAAACCGAACAACACGTGCAGCCAATCCGCACGTGCAAACAGTGACATTAGGCCATATAACACACGGCAGTAGGCGACCCAAAACCATCCTGAGGAGAGCCAGCGCTCGAAACAGATCTGTTGATTTTAAAACTTCCTTTTACCATATATTTTATTTTATATATATATATATATATATATATATATATATATATATATATATATATATAAAAAATGCCTAATAAAATTCTTAAAATGCTCGACCCCTTGGGGAGCAACATCTGTTAAAAAATAGGATGGTAAAAGGAAGTTTTAAAATCAACAGCTCTGTTTCGAGCGCTGGCTCTCGTCAGGATCCTGACGAGAGAGAGCCAGCGCTCGAAACAGACCTGTTGATTTTAAAACTTCCTTTTACCATCCTATTTTTTAATATATATATATATATATATATATATATATATATATGTACAGATCTATAGATATATAGATGGATGGTTAGTGATAAATGTGTGTGTGTAGTGTGTGTGTGTGTGTGTGTGTGTGTGTGTGTGACGCGCATTTTGCCTCTTTGACAGCATAAAGTTGTTATTTTTGTTCCAGAATCTCAAAGTTAACGGGTGTAGAGAATGCTATCGTTTTCGAGTATATTCACTACCTGCTGATAATTCTGGCATCAATGGGTTGATAATGCTTTCTGATCCCTCCCTGCCCCCCCCCCCCCCCCCCCCCCCCCCCCCCCCCCCCCCCTTCTCTCTCTCTCTCTCCAGCTGATTATGAACAGTTCCTTTTTGTGCCATAGGTTCATTTTGTCCAAGAATTAAACCTGTTGCATCCGGTTTTTATGAGTGGGATAATCATCAATTCTGAAAAAAAGTAACAGGAGCACACTCATAACACACACACACACACACACACACACACACACACACACTGGCACACACAATGCGGACAGTGAGGAAAGTTTCGGTTAGGCTCTCCTAATAATTTCCGCAAAACTACCATCAACATGACCAGACTGACTCGATCAAAAAGTCTAGGCAGCCGGTCAACAACGACACCAAGGAAAGCAAAAGAAAAACGGCGCTCAGAAAGGTGACAGCAAAGAATGCCTCCTCCTCAAAGATGCCCTGAATCGATCAGCACAGAAAGCCGCTGAGTGTGAACGTCAAGGGGATGGAGGAGAAGAAACCAGCACGACAGAAGACACCCCCATATCTGTGTCGCAGTGAGTCTGGTAAAAGATATGAAAAGCATTATCGAGTCTCTTACAGAACGAATAGCTTCTCTCGAAAATACCGTACTCAAGCAGACTGAGATGATTGCTAGCATGGTCAGATCTAACGTTTCCGTAACAATAACAGACAGCCATACCCAAACAGACAATCTGACCTCTCATACTCTTCAGTCGTATGCTGAGGTTGCAAAATCATGCCCACCTGCTGCATCACACCCCAAGAAGTAGGCCTATCACCATCAACGCCAGAGAGCAGGAGGGTGAAAACAAATGAAAAAAAATCAAAAGAAAGAAGGAAGCCCAGAACCCAGATAAAATGACGTCAGAATTTCATGACGCAAAAGATCAGACAGGAAAAACACAGCACTCAGTCAGTTCCAAACAAGAACAGAAACAAGACTACCCGAACGTCTAATTCTTCATGATTCTGTGTATAAGGGAGTGAATGGGAACAGACTGGGCCTTTCTTATGGTTTTGAGGCCAAGACAAGCCGAGTATTCACATCAGAAGACCTTACTTTGGCGCTTCAGTCAAATCTTTACACTGACAAAAAAACCACCAGATGCAGTAGTTATCCACTGTGGGGTTAACGACCTACAGAAAAAAGACCCAAGACATGTCAGCAAAGAGTTTACTTCCATTATCAAAGACTTGCCACCAGCCATCCCAAAGTGAAGGTTGTGGTTAGTAAAGTTACTCCAGTCAAAGATCCCAAACTGGAAATTAAGCGAGAGGTTTTCAATGCTCTAACAACCTCAGATCTGTTTGGAATCAAGAATGTGTCTTTTGTTTCTCGTAACAACCTACCAACCAACAACTGGGCACTCAGAGACAACTTCCATCCTACACCTAGAGGGTCAAATGTTCTGGCAAGAAATGTTGGAAGGCACGGTCGAAAATTCTTCTGGGAGAAACCGAGGAAGACAGTGAGATTGTCTAACCAGCGACAGGCCGGAAAATAAGGATGCATGTCTATGTTCCCTCAGCTCTATGTTCCCTCAGCTCTATGTTCCCTCAAGTCAAGTTACATGCTATGTCATGTCATGTCATATGCCATGTCATATCATGCCATGTGCCATGACATATGCCATGCCATATTACATGACGTAAATATCTCTTGACTTGAGGGAACATAGAGCTGAGGGAACATAGAGCTAATTCTCCTAACAAACCGCTCTATATTCTCTCAGCTCTATGTTCCCTCAATTCAAGTTACATGATGACCAGAGGTCAACTAATGGTCAGAGTGACCAGTAGTCAAGCAATGGTCAGTGTGACAGTGCTCAAGCAATGGTCAGAATGATCATTGGTCAAGCAATGGTCGGAGTGACCAGTGGTCAAGCAATGGTCAGAATGACCTGTGGTCAAGCAATGGTTAAACTGACCAGTGGTCGAGCGTGAGTTTATAATGAAAAACGAGAGAGAGAGAGAGAGAGAGAGAGAGAGAGAGAGAGAGAGAGAGAGAGAGAGAGAGAGGCCAAATATGACTGTAGTCGCTTGACCACTGGTCAGATTGACCATATAGCTTGACCACTTGTCAGTTAGACCATTGCTTGACCACTGGTCAGTCTGACCACTGCTTTACCACTGGTCACTTTGACATGACATGACATGTTACTTGACTTGAGGGAACATAGAGCTGAGGGAACATAGAGCTGACCCCGAAAATATCAACCTTACAGAGGACACCAGCCCCTCCCTGGATACAGAGACCCTTGGTTCAATATGTTCGACGTGTTGAGTACACAGTGGTATTAAACCAAAGACAAAGAGACCTGTTGATTTAGTTTCTGCGGAAATGTCAGTCAAGATCACTGCTTATCCCATCTTGAGTGACTATAATTCGCATATTTCTTGTTTTTCTTTGTCAAAGCATTTTATATAGATCTATAGTCTGTTGTCAACTTTTTGTGAAATTGTGCATTTTTGTTGTTTTTATATTATCTTATCACAACTATCTTTTGTTGTTGCTGCTGCTGGTATTGTTAGCTATTTCTTATTTATCTCATTGAGTTCATTCTTAATCGCAAGGCTGTTGAGACAACACAGCGTTAATCAGGAGGGAAAAATGCCGAAGAAATGGAAAGGCAATCTAATACTCAAATAATGTACTGGAATTGTAGATCAATTTCCACAAATCTAGACAATCTTGTGCAGCATCTTTCATCAAATAAGTATCATGTTTTAGCTTTACAATCTCTAAATGTATTCACTAAGAAACTCCCAATCCTTAAGGGCTACTTTTTATCCTCAATCTACCAATCTGAGGATGAAAAAGGAAATATCAACACAGCTATTTATATCAAAGATGTTCTGGAGTACAGGCAAATTGTACCACCCTTTCCAACAGATAGTAAACATTAATGCCTGTGCAGTCAGAGTAAAATTTAATGAATCGCTGATTTTGAATATAGTTTCTGTGTATCTGCCAACTGGTCCAGACGAACAGAACACGGAGTGGCTACGCTCGATTCAGGATCAGAAAGAGAAGTGGTTGATAGCGGGCGATTTTAATGCTCATTCTCCCTTTTGGGACAAGGAATGCACTGTTGGCAGGTCTGTCAATAACCGTTTCGTCGAAAATGTTATTGATTCTGCTTTATATCTACTCAATAATGGGAGTGTAACTAGAATTCCAGATATATCGAAACATAAGCCACCTGCCATCGATTTGTCACTTATATCACCAGCTATTGCATGCAACTGTGAATGGGATACTGTCAAGGATACATTGGGTAGTGACCATCTTCCCGTTGTTATCAGTTTAAATGACAAACCAGTAAGTCAGGATTCAGTAATAAAAGATAAAATCCCCAAATATGATTACAGAAAGGCGGATTGGGACAAATTTGAAAGATTGTTGTCAATGCATAACATTGAAGAACTTCAGTCGGATAATGTAGATAGTATTTATATGCAAAATTCACTGAGATACTTTTGTACGCTGCTGATTGTTCAATACCGAAGTGCAATCAAATGAAAGAGAATAAATATTCAGGAAATGTTTGGTGGAACGATGCTTGCGCAGAGGCTAAACAATTGAAGAAAGAAGCCTTTAATGAATATCTCAAAGACAACAGAAAGAAGAAGAAAAACACAAAATATGAAGAAGGCAAAAATACATAGCAATAGAATAAACGAACAGGCCAAACGGCAGTACTGGTCAATTTTTTTGTAAAAACCAAGTTTCTGATTATGCAGATCTTCAGAAGGTTTGGAAAAAAGTGAAGGATATGAAAAATGGAGCATGCCTTCCAGAATATCCAGTACATATAAAAAATGAAGAATTTCCTTCTAACTCACAAAAGGCCGAAGCTTTCTCAGAAATGTTTGCAATGACCAGTTGCAAAGAGGACTTGTCAGAAAAGGATAGAGTTTTTCGAGAGAAAGAATCTTCCAGTGAAATATACAATGATCCAATAGAAGATAAGAGCCATTTTATCAATGCCCCAATCACCTAAAAGAAATGAAAGATGTCATTTTTTCCAATGGAAATAAAAGAACTTCAGTAGGCCCAGATGGAATATCAAATGAATTAATCAAACATTTACCTGCTAATTTTGTTAACTTTCTTCACCAATTCATACAAAGATGTTGGTCGTCTGGAAATTTTCCATTAATATGGAAAACATCTATTATTGTTCCCATACACAAGCTTGGTAAACCAAAATCAGACATAAACAGTTATCGGCCTATTGCTCTGACGTCACATACTGGGAAACTGATGGAAAAAATAATTTTAAATCGTCTCCTATACTACTGCGAAAAGAACAATATCATACCAATACATCAAGCAGGTTTTCGTAAGGGCAGATCAACCATCGACCACCTTACCAAACTAACAACCCAAATTAAACATCAGTTTGCCAGAAGAAAAATGTACTGGCTACTTTTTCTTGATATCAAAAAAGCATACGATCAAGTATGGCATTCTAGACTACTTTATGAATTAAAATCCATTGCTTATCAGGTTGCATGTACAATTATTTCAAGACTTTTCTAGCAGATAGATCAATTCAGACCAAAATAGGACACACTTACTCAAAATTAAAACCACTTCATATGGGAATTCCACAAGGATCAGTAGTAGCACCAATACTTTTCAATATTTTAACACATGACCTACCATCATCTGTGTCTAATCATGTTGAATTGGTTCAATATGCTGATGATATCTGCATATGGATGAAAGTAACTATGAAAAAACGCACTCCAGTGAGATCGCTAAATTACACTAAAAAATTGTATCAAAGAGAACTTGATAAATATAAATGGTTTTATGATTGAAAATGGTTTAACTTTGTCTCCAGAGAAATCACATATGATGCTTTTTGACTCTGGTTACGATCGAATAGAGTTGCCTTCTTTCAATCTAGAAGGGTCAGTTATCAATTATGCACAGTCTGTTAAATTTTTAGGAGTAATCCTTACATCAAAACTGTCATAGAAAGAGCATTTAGAATACGTAATGATGAAAGCTAAAAAGAGTCTGAACTTCCTAAAAATTGTCAGCAAACAACAGTGGGGACAAGAAATTTCCACTCTTATACATCTAGTAACAGCACTTATTCGTTCAAAGTTAACATATGCCCAAGAGGTATTCTTCTCCGCCCCAAAATACCTTAAAAAAATGCAATGCAAAGTAGACAGTAAAGCCTATAAACTTGCCATTGGAGTTCCAGTATATACATCTTCATTAAAAACATATGCTGAAATTGGTATATTACCTTTTGAAGAAAATATGAAACTTGCATCATCTAAATATGTCCTAAGGAGTACATCAGTTCCAAATTCAAATTATGATGAAGTGTGCGTAAAATCAGACAGGGGAATCCCAAAAGAGCAAAGTCGGTTGCCTCTTTAGAAACAATAAACACTTTCACTTATGACATTTTTCAAGAGTCAGGAATCAATAAGAAAGATATATCATCTCGTGTACTGTTCACTGCAGTCCCTAAATGGGAACTACTATCAGCCTTTTTCGATACTAATTATACAAATATAAAGAAAAATGATTGTCCCACTTTATCTGCTTCTGTAAAAGCTCATATTTTTTCAGCACTACCCGGACCATTTAAAAATTTACACTGATGGCTCTAAGCTAGATAATGACATGGTTGGAGCTGCATTTGTAATCCCATCTTTAAAAGCAGAAAAGGCTTACCATCTTGGAAAACATTTTTTCAATATTTACAGCAGAACTTATTGCTATTTTGATGGGTTTGAATTTTCTGCTTGATCTTCCTTTTAGTCTAGTTCAGGTATTATTTTTGGTTGATTCTAAATCTGTTTTAGACGCGCTACAGTCTTATAATCTAAAAGTAAGAGGTGATATTATTGCAGAAATTAGCCATACAATCCATTATTTGTCACTGCGCGGAACTAGTATCTCATTCTCTTGGGTTCCGTCACATTATAATATTTTTGGTAATGAATGGGCGGACAGAACAGCTAAAAAGGGTGCAATGAACATTAAAAATTCTGTATATGTTAAAATTCTTTTATCTTTATCTGAAAGTTATTCCTTAATAACGAAAACTTGTTGGAATCATGTGAAGGAACTATTAGGAGGTTCCTTTGTAAATTTCACTGAAAAGGAATATTTTCAAAGTCAAATATATACATTCCTGCAATGGTGAGCTCATGTGTGAAAACCGAACACTGTCATCCCTGGTCTACAGATGCAGACTGAATGCTCTCAGATGCAAATTCAAGTCATGTTAAGTGCGTCTGCGGTGAGGAAATAACACCTGTCCATGTTTATTCTACACTGTCAGCATTTGAAATCATTTTTTACCCATTTCGATTTGTAATTCAACGGTTTCAGATTCATCTTTTAAGAATATTTTATTGAACGATTTGCTTATGCTGGATGTTGTTAAAGACTTAAAACGGAGCCCAGTTGGCTCATTGATTTAATGTTTACAAATGTTTTGAGTATGTTATTGTTGTTAAGATTTCATTTTTGAAGGGAAATGGTAGGGAGGTTCAGAGATAGGAAGACGGGAGTTTTGTTGATTGTTGTTGATTTTTTTTTTTTTCGTCTAATATCACAGCATTGTGAAAAGACGTTAAAGAGAAGAACGAACGAACGAACGAACACACACACACACACACACACACACACACACACACACACACACACACACACACACACCACACACACACACACACACACACACACACACACACACACACACACACAAACACACACACAACACACACACACACACACACACACACACACACACACACACACACACACACACATACATACACTAACACGCGCGCGCGTGCGCTCACGCTGAAGACAACTGCTATTTATTTTACAGTAGGCAATCGCCGTTTGGATTTTGGAGGATATTCAGGAAAATTAGCCTAAGGAACCGAGTTTCACATACGATCTTTTTGTTCTTGATTATTCTTGGTTACTTTAAATGGACCTTGCCGGTTCATATGTCATCGCCTTCTCCTGTTGCTGTGACAACTATCAATGTGTTTTTAATTTTGAACGACATTAAGTACTTTCAAACAACTGACTGATTTCATTGCGTATGATTTTTTTCTCCCCATTACTGATAGTTGAAATAGTAAGTATGCATTTCTCAAGGCACAATGAACGTTTTTGTTCTTTGTTCTCTAATCTGTGACAATGATTTCTTAGGTTCTCTTGAACTGTTGCAAATAACGCATGACTTAGACAAATCAGAGTCACCCCCCCGCACACAACGTTACGCAGGCATAGAAAGCAAGTAATTCGAAATATAGTCTAAAATGTAGTGCTTGTGCTGTGACTGAATGATATGTAAGCATTAAAAAGTGTGTGTGTGTGTGTGTGTGTGTGTGTGTGTGTGTGTGTGTGTGTGTGTGTGTGTGTGCGTGCGTGCGCATGCGCGCGCGCCCATGTGTGTGTGTGTGTGTGTGTGTGTGTGTGTGTGTGTGTGTGTGAGGTAAGGTAAGGTAATGTGCTTATAGCCCAGTGTCCAGGACGGGGGAAATCGTGATGGCATTGCTTAAGTGCACTAAGTTGATGTATTATTAGTCAGGTAACACACCAAGGTTATCTCTGCACTCATACACGCATATGTACACTCATGCGCCCACCAAACATTCACCTCTCTCTGGGAATGGGATGTCACGCATTCGTTTCTCTCCTAACACGACTGAGAACAAGAAATACAATTTCTATGCTACTTATAATCAAACATGAAAATCCAATTACACAAAATGAACAAACAATCAACACATAAAAGATCAATACTTCCTAACCCCGGGTTATAATAAAAATGACTTCTTACCTGGCCAGGTTTTTCACACACACAACCACGCTTTCACACCACACCACAGTTCTTGAAAAAGTCTCTTCACGTCTTCTTCTTTCAGCACTGCTTGATAGTGAAGCCCTTGGTTGACTGGCTCGAGGTATCAGGACTGGGTCCTCGTGGTCGTCTCTGGGATCTCGACGTAGAACTCTTCTTTCTCGTCTCTTTCACCCACCTCTGGGTTCAAATTCAGTTTGTCTGTCTTTACCCACCTCTGGGTTTCAAACTTAGGTTTCTTCTCTTCCAGCTTGTCTTTAACCCTAAGACTTTGCTGTCTCTTCTATCTCCCAGACCACGTTTCTCTTGACCCTAGTCCGTCCTGCTCACTCTCCTCCCTCTCTCTCTCTCTCCCCTGATTCTCTCTCTCTCTCTCTCTCCTGATGTTGTTCTCCTCTCACGTTGTCCTCCCTCAGTTTATATAGGGATGCAAACAAAGGATCCCCCTTCGGGACATGCCTTTGTCCATGCTGCTTCTCAAACCCCCCTGTTCACAAGTACCCTGACTTCTCCATTCGCTACATTCTTCCACCCATCAGCATTTACACACATCCCTACCTAATTGGTTAGCAAACAACACACTGGCACCAAATGGACATCGAAATTCCCGCCGACTTTGGGGGTCACTTAACACAATAATTATCCTGGAGAAAAGCTACGATCGTCCACGCGCATTCAGCCAGTCTGACAATAGAACCAACTCAGTGCCCCACGGCAATACCATCTGAACGAGCCCAAGACTCCTGCTCTTCATTACTGTTTACAAAGCGCTCTCAGCTGACTGAGTATGTAGCGCGCCCACTCGATGCACCGAGGTCCTAGTGGTTACGTCTCTCCCCCCTCTCATTATCGGGAAGGTCCGGACCCCTACTACCTTAGGTGTCTACGGTCACCTGACCACTTCGTCCTTCTTGACACAGTTCGACCATGTGCGGTGGGTAAGGCACACTGGTTAATGGGTCTATTACCTATTTGTATACTACGAACAACGTCCCTCTGCCTCTAAGCGTTTAATGCCTTTTGTGAGAAGTTTCATGTCCTTGACACCCAGCCGACCGCAAAGGGCCATATCAGGGCGGTCACCGCGTTGAAGTCAGCACGCAAGTTTTAAAAAACAATACCTAATTCACTGTGTGTGTGTGTGTGTGTGTGTGTGTGTGTGTGCGTGCGTGCGTGCGTGCGTGCGTGCGTGCGTGCGTGCGTGCGTGTGTGTGTGTGTGTGTGTGTGTGTGTGTGTGTGTGTGTGTGTGTGTGTGTGTGTAAGCGCGAGCGCGCGTGTTTGTGGTAATGTTCTTTAATTTATTCTGTCTGTTTGACTGTCCGTCCGTCCGTCAGTCTGCCTGTCTGTCTGTCTGTCTGTCTCTCTCTCTCTCTCTCTCTCTCTCTGCGTGTGTGCGTGCGTGCGTGCGTGCGTGCGTGCGTGCGTGCGTGTGTGTGTGTGTGTGTGTGTGTGTGTGTGTGTGTGTGTGCGTGCGTGCGTGTGCGTGTGTGCGTGCGTGCGTGCGTGCGTGCGTGTGTGTGTGTATGTTTAAAGCCACACGATATTTCGTGTGCGTGATTTATGGTTCGTTCGTTCCGTTAACAAATACTCGTCGGTGATTTTAGCACATGATTTATTTATCATGAACCCACGGAGTGAAACGGTAAAAGTATTGAAACCCGCATGTACGTTAGTACAAACATTAGTCTGAAAGAAGCTGCAGAGAGAGAGAGAGAGAGAGAACTCAGAACTCAGATTATTTTTTCATGTAAAGGCCATCACCCCTTATGAAGGGGGGGGGGGGGGGGGGGGGGGGGGGGGGGGGTGGGGAACGTAGCACCTGCATTATGAATTTGACAGAACATTGGAAAAAGTGGATGGACTTCTCTCACGAAGTCATACCTGATCGAAACTGAAACGCTTTGAACAAGTAAAACTGAGAAATGTTCCTACTATGCTTTCATTCTTCTTCCATACGCAGACTTAACCGAAATTGACAGGGATCGACCAACAGACAGAGACTCTCAACGAAATATCATCGTCACAGCTTGACGCTCTGCGTGCTGACTTGAACTCTGTGTTGTCGCCGCTCCACCAGTCTGGATAAAACCTGCGAGCAGCTGGCAGAGAAAGGAAGATACGGCAGAGTCTATCGAAGATCTGCAGGAAGATCTGACGGACCTACGGACATGGTGTAAAGAAGAACTGGAGAGAGAGAGAGAGAGAGAGAGAGAGAGAGAGAGAGAGAGAGAGAGAGAGAGAGAGAGAGAGAGAGAGAGACGTAGGCCATAGCCCCTCATGAAGGGGTTGGTGAACACAAACAACATATTAAATGTAAAAAAAAGTAAGGGGGAAACCGACATTGTTATCAGAAAACAAAAACGATGAATGTAACAACGCACCTCGCTATGAGCTCGCGATTTTCTAAACCTTACAGCTTTGTGCAAAACCAGTGACAAATTCCAGACATCATGATAAATCTTGTAGATGACATCAATACATCCAGTTTAAATAGGCATGGCTTTCGATAGTATTTGGCAGGAATAAATTTCTCTCCAAGCTCACTTAGCGCCGAACAGCAAAGAACGAAATGCAGTTCATTTTCGGTATCTTTTTTACACAATAGACGAACTAAATCAGCATTATTACATTCTCTTTATCTATAATTGTGCAGTATTATCGCTGATCTTAATCCCGTTGGTTCCTAGTGGAGGTTAGGTTAGGTATATCGCTGATATACCAAACCTAAATCTTCTCATTGCCCGCCGAAGACTGGGATTCAACTTTGCTATCAAGTAAGGTTGAAAGTCGTATGTGCTACAACAATTTCTATACATATGAAATCTCTTACTGTTTTGTATGCAGTCGTGCCATTTTTCTGCCACCTACAATCAATTAAACGCTGTCGAAAAATCAATATATTTATGTCACCAACACCTTGATACGTCACTAAAAAATCATGTTGAAACAGACAAACACAAACGTCCGGCACCCAGTTCTTCTTTCCACTAATATTAAATTCATACAGCATTTTATAAGCTTTACTAGGCAGTCTGTGTTCTTCTGGCTGCAGACTCTAACCAGTATCGCAGGCACCGAACAGTAGAATAGACATGTTCTGGGTATCTGTCGGTTTCACCCTAGACTAAATCATAAGATGATCGTATAGGAACATAAAGAAATTCAGCTGCTTTGGTTAATTCCCGCAGTAAGAACAGGTTGTATTTCTTAATCAAACATTTACAAAACAACTTTAGTGAAGTATCAGTCAAAGACGATAATCTTGTCATATAGGTGATAATGCACTTTTGGCTCTACTAGAAAGATCTTTACAAGCAGAAGCAAAACTCAAACGTGAAGTAAAAATTATTCCCAAATAGTAACAAGCATTAACCACTGTATCGTAACTGAATCGTACATCCATCTTTCCATGGTAGCCAAGAATTCAATTTTACGAAA
This sequence comes from Conus betulinus, assembly GCA_016801955.1. NCBI lineage: Eukaryota > Metazoa > Mollusca > Gastropoda > Neogastropoda > Conidae > Conus > Conus betulinus. Next base: position 253,173 of record JADBJO010002206.1, read on the forward strand.
TACGATGATATTACTTTTGTTCATATTAATTTTCAAGTGAAGTGATGCAGCAGTACTTTGTTAATTATTCAGTTGGTTCTGCAAGCTAAGAACAGTTTCTGATAAACTCGATAACATCATCAGTCAGCAGCAGAATAAATTCAAAGGCATTACAAAGAAAAGTTGGACAATATCTTCCTTTCGTAAACAATTTCCACAGCTAGTTCAGAGAGAGAGAGAGAGAGAGAGAGAGAGAGAGAGAGAGAGAGAGAGAGAGAGAGAGAGAGAGAGAGAGAGAGAGAGAGAATTCTTCCTATTTGCCAGAGTGCCAGCTTTCACTGTGGTTAAGAGAGTCGTCGCATTGCTATGCTGATCAATGCCCCTCCTATAACCAAAGTGACAGCAGAAAAAAACATTTTAGCACTTCATCCCTGCTACTGACTAGCCAAGACACCAGCTGATAAAATGTTGACAACAGCACTTGCTTGCAACTGAGAAATGCAGAAGTCTTCTTCCAAATCTTCCAGAGGATGCAGATGTCTTCTTTCAGAGGATGCAGAAATCTTCTTTCAGAGGATGCAGAAATCTTCTCTAGGAGGATGTAGAAATCTTCTTACAGAAGTTGCAGAAATCTTCTTTCAGAGGATGCAGAAATCTTCTTTCAGAGAATGCAGAAATCTTCTTTCAGAGGATGCAGAAATCTTCTTTCAGAGGATGTAGAAATCTTCTTTCAGAGGATGCAGAAATCTTCTTTCAAGAAGATGCAGAAATCTTCTTACAGAAGTTGCAGAAATCTTTTTTTCAGATGATGCAGAAATCTTCTTTCAGAGGATGCAGAGATCTTCTTTGAGAGGATGCAGAGATCTTCTTTCAGAGGATGCAGAAATCTTCTTTCAGAGGATGCAGACATCTCTTTCAAGAGGATGCAGAAATCTTCTTTCAGAGGAAGCAGAAATCTTCTTTCAGAGAATGCAGAAATCTTACAGAGGATGCAAAATTTTCCTTCAGAGGATGCCGAAATTTCTTTCAGAGGAAGCAGAAATCTTCTCACAGAGGAAGCAGAAATCTTCTTACAGAGGATGGGCGCGCACAAGGGTGAGATTAGTAAGACGCCTCAATTTTGGTTGGTAGCAGGATACGGCACAAGCTAGAATCGCAGAGAATTGCACTATGGAAAAACCACATCCCTCTCCATTTGCTGAGTCTTCAGAAGATACGCAAATGCTCTTCAGTTAGGACCCCATAGCTACGCTCGCTACCCGTAAAGTCGACACCACACCACAGTGTTCTATATACTGAGTCTCTTCATCATATCATATTGTTCCGGATTAGAAAGATGGGGTTACCAGAGAAGGGATTCAGCGTGGGGGATGGGGCCTGGGGGGGGGGGGGGGGGGGGGGGGGGGGGGGGGGGGGGGGGGGGGGGGGGGGGGGGGGGGGGGGGGGGGGGGGGGGGGGGGGGGGGGGGGGGGGGGGGGGGGGGGGGGGGGGGGGCGGAATAGTTGGTAGAGCACCGGACCCTGAATCCTGGTAATCTTGTGGTTGCGGGTTCGAATTTCCGCAGGGCCGTTTCGGTACAGGTGGACTTTCCCCCTCCGTTTTTACACTGGTTCTGACACTATTTCCCCAAAAGTCTTTCGAATGAGACTATTAACCGATGTTCCGTGTGTGAACGCATGCCTAACATCTTACACACGTAAAAATCCCATCACTAACTTTCGGAAGAGAAGGCCAGACTGGCCTTTGGTATGGATGACACGTCACACATAGCACGCGCCCTGCGTGAAAAATCGAAAGAGTGAAGGAAGAAAAGTGGGTAAATAATATTGACTGAATAACATGGGAGACGATTGGATAAAGGGCCGACAGGCAGCTCTTCAGTCGTCTCTACCTTGGCAGGCAGCTTGTTGTGTAAACAAGTGTGTGGATTGTAAAGCGCTTACAAAGAAAGTTCCATGCAATTTGAATGGCTATGCTGCATATTAAACCTCGAATATTGTAGAATACTGTATTATTATTGATTGGCTAACGTAGTTATTGAACGTTCGATTTTATCATCTATAAAATGATTGAGAGGATGAGAGAGCGAGGATGTGTGATGTTGAAGAAACTGGAAGTAAGAGTGATTCAAAGGAATAGGGTTTTGTTTTGGCACCATTGCGATGGTCATAGAGTACTCCATTGACAGAAATGGTATCGACAATATGTGTTTGTTTCTAGAAGGCTTGAGATGGGATGGAGGTGTTGACTCCATATGTTTTATCTTGTGCATGCTAAATTGTGTTCCAAAGTTTGGAATTCACACAAACTATTTTATTTTAACCCTACCCTCTCGATCCCACCGTCCCTAAAAAGAGACACTCATATTTCGTGCTCACGGTCAATATTGCCACATTTTGTATCAAAGTGACTGCTAGGCATGTTCAAATAGCATAAAAACAACAATGTGATATAAGTTTTTTGCGCGGAAGAAAATGGGCACAAAAGGGTTAAAGACTTGGAACTTGCTACCAGCGTCGACCTTTTCTCTGTTCTAGAGATCATCACTAACTTTCCCCCCACATACCTTCACGTACCGTTCAGCTCACTGAAGGGTCAAACAACAGGAGTGTAATTCCTCTTCGTCATCACACAGATTAAAACAAAACACCATCTCCCAGGTTAGAATGGTATTTTGGCAATGTTATGGCAACTTATCAATTTTCTGATGTCATTTATCAGACAGAGTTTATAAACCATCCTTGCCGTTGTTGGTCTACGGCATGGCATGAAGTGTTCTTAGCATTAGTTCCCTGAGAAGACCGTTTCAAAAGAAACGCCTTTGGACTGACAACAGTGTGTCGTACACTGGCATGGCTCTAGACAGATGTACGGAAAGCGTTCACATACATGTGACTGACAATGTTGTTGTTCGTCCGTCGAGTCGACGAAAACCACTTCCGTCATCTTGGAGGTTGAGGGGAGGGGGGAAGGGGGGAGGGGGGGTGGAGGAGGGGGGGGGGGGGGGGGGTGGGGTATTATTCGTGGATACGCCGGTAGCTGATCAAGCCGATGCGTGCACGGAATGTGCGGTGACAGCTTGGACAGGCAATGTGGGAGACCTGCTCTTGGTTGTTGGCGCGGGTATTCCTTGTCTTTTTGTTGCTCTGCAGCTGTCCTTTCTTCACATGAATTGGCACCATTGTGGATACGGTAGCGCCATCTAGCTCGATCCACAGCAGTTTGTTCCAGTGTGTCAGGATTGATGTTAAACACGTGACTGACAACACTACTGCTGTGACATGCTTAACCCTCTGGGCACTGACCATTAAAAAGGCTTGCCATGTTACAAGTCATGGCATGGAACGTTCAAGGTCTGTCTCGAAAGTTAAACAGTGTATTCTTTAAGATGTTTTGTGAACAATTTAAAATATTTTCTTTTTCAGAGGTTTGGACGTGCAAACAGACTGCGATTGAAGGTGCTTTTCCAGATTACTCTGTCTTTCTTTCCTCCCGGGGGTTAATAGGCAAAAAGGTGGAGTTGTGGTGTGTGTACACACAAATCAGTCATAGTATATGTGGAACAGTTACTGAAAGACGTCGAAGACTATGTATTTATGAAAATTGGGAAGTCAGTTTTTAATTGCGCTTTTGATGTAATTGCTGTTTTTGTGTATACTGCTCCCGAACATTCAGTGTTGTATGAGAACAACAAGCAGGAAGGTATTGAAAAATTAGAAAGTAATATATGTGATATCATGCAAGTTTATGTAGGTTGCCCTTTCCTGTGGTGATTTCAATGCACGCACAGCGGATTTATCTGACACTGACTGTTGCGATGAAGACAGATATATTGTTCCAGTGGGAAGACCTTCATGATTTTATTGGTGATATTCCTCAGAACAAGCGTAGATCAAAAGATCGTGCCTGGAACAATTTTGGCCTAAAATTTATTGAATTGTTAAAACAATACAATCTGTTTATTGTCAATGGTCGTACGGAAGGTGATTGGGAGGGGGAAATAACGTGTGTTGCTAATTGTGGAATGAGTGTTGTTGATTATTGTGCTGCCTCAAAGCCTTTGTTTGATTTAATTATGGATTTTAAAGTTGTCGATAGATGAATCAGACCATTTTCCAATAGTAACATCATTTTTTGATGACATTTTCAATGTGCACAGACAATATTATTGATGATGAAATATCTAGGGAAAAAACTATGTAAGCTTTCGTGGAAGGACTCTTCCTATGAATACTTACGTCAAAATCAAGAAACAGAGTTTGAAAACTTTTTGACAGCTATTGAACAAGGAGTCGATGCTGGATCAGATTGTCTTTTTGATTCTCTGCAGAGAGCAGCTGTCCAGTGTAACAGTAGGAAGGCAAAAGAAAAAACTCGTACTCAGCCCTCGTGGTGGGACGATGATTGTGAAAGTGCGAAAAACAGTAAATATAGGCAACTGAGATTATGGAGATTTTCAAATGATCGCAAGGCAAAGCTATAAAAGATACTAAGAAAGGCAGAGCTCCTGGGCCTGATGGTGTGCCTTTTGATGTGTTTCATGTTCTCATTGATCTTTTGGTACCATTTTGCGTGTGCTATTTAACAAGGTGTTTGAAACTGGTCAGTACCCGGAAAGTTGGACTAAAGGGTTGATTTTTCCGCTTCTCAAAAAAGGTGACTACAGAAAAACCGAAAATTATAGAGGAATATCACTGTTAAATACGATAAACAAACTATACAGTGCAATTTTGAATAAGCAGATTAAGAGATTTTACTGAAGCAACAGGGAACATACCGGAAGCTCAAGCAGGATTTAGAAAGGGCTATAGTACGACAGATAATATATTTTCACTGCAGTCATTGGTTCAAAAATACCTTACTAAAAAAGAGGGGCGCTTCTATACTCTTTTCGTTGACTTCTCTAAAGCATTTGACAGCATTGAAAGATTGAATTTATTATATCTTCTGTTGCAGAAAGGGATTCACGGAAAATGTTTCAAACACTTTCCAGTATGTAAAAACAAACAAGTAAAAGCGGCAGTTAGAGTTGGGTATAACATTACTGATTACTTTGAGTGTATGTCAGGAGTCAGGCAGGGCTGCATTCTAAGTCCCTTGTTATTTCTCTTTTCATATCTGAATTGCAGACTGCTTTGATTAACTCCGACACACGAGGTATTGATTTTTTTTTTTTCAGATCAAATAGGCATTCTTCTTTTGATGTATGCAGATGACATTGCACTGGTTTCTGATTCTGTGATTGACCTACCAAAGAAAATTGAATGTCTAGAAAAATACTGCCATCGATGGGGTCTCAAAGTCAATATGGAAAAGACAAAAGTTGTTGTTTTACAAAAATGGTAGATTTCTGAGGCATTATATAAACAATGGTTCTTTGCTGGCAGGCAGATCGAAGTCGAACCTCGTTACAATTACCTGGGTGTAATATTTTCTGCTACACTAAACTGGTCAAAATGTGTTGATAACTTATCAGGAAAAGCAGTGCGAGCGGTTGCAGGTGTCAAAAAGTTATTCTTTAAGTTGCAGTCATTGCCAGTGGATATTGTATTTAGAGATTTGATGTCAAAATGAAAACCCATTCTGCTGTATGGTTCAGAGGTATGGGGTTTTCAGCGTTTTGAGGCCATTGAAAAAGTACAATTTAAAATATGGCAAAATGATCTTAGGAGTTGGCAGGGACGTTAAAAATAACACTGCAATCGGAGAATGTGGTAGATTTCCTATTTACTTAGATACTTACGTGTGTATGATCAGGTACTGGGGCAGGCTCCTTTCTCTGTCCACCGAGAGATACACCCCAAAATGCTATGACATGCTAGTGATGCAGGATGAAAAACGGAAGACGTAACTGGGCGACACAAGTAAGAACTACATTATGTAAATTTGGCTTTGGTTATGTCTGGGCTACGCAAAATGTTGGCAATCTGGACAACTTTCTGACAGTTTTTTAAGCAAAGGACTACAAGATGATTTCCGTCAGAGTTGGCATGATTCTGTTTTGAAGGAAGGCGACTATTGTTTGTATCATCCAGAGCTTATAAGAGCTGGTTACATAAGTCAGTTAGAAAATCTTGAGCACCCGTCGAGTCATTTGCCTGCTAAGATCGAACCGATTAAAAAATTAGATTGAATTCCCTGATATGGAAAAGCCCTTGTGGATCCAGTTTGTAAATATTGTAACATGAATTGCATTGAAGATGTGGTTCGCTTTCTATTTGTTTGTCCCCGATATATGTTACTACTGCGTAAGAAATATATACCGCTGTATTACTACCGTTTCCCATCCTCTTTCAAAGTACAAATGTTATGCACTAACCTAAGTGTAAAAAATTAGCTGTCAGAGTTGCTTTATATATGTGGAAGTTTGAAAATCAGACAAAATATGTAGTGCTGTATCTATGCTCCCCATGTTATGAACAACTGTATGCCTTTCACTTCTCCTGTCCAGATGGGCCAGATGGCCTGAAAAGACTGAATTAAATTATTGTTATTATTATTGTTTTTGTTTACACACACACACACACACACGCACACGCACGCACGCGCACGCGCGCGAGCGCGCGCACGTTCACTCACGCACGCACGCACGCACACACACACACACACACACACACACACACACACACACACACACACACGCACGCATACACGCACGCACGCAGATAACGCACGCACGCGCGCGAGCGCGCGCGCGCGCACACACACACAGCCCCCCCCCCCCCTCAACCCCCCCGCCCCCCCCCCCCCCCCCCCCCCCCCCACACACACACACAGGCACAGCAGCATCCCCATCTGTACTCGGCTACTGTGTTATGTTCAGAGAAGAAAAAGAATTGCGGAAAAGCC
>JADBJO010002206.1:265000-272500 GCA_016801955.1 Conus betulinus
AACTCAAAAATTGCGATTCGTTGTGTCTTATAGTTCAGAGCTGGACAACAACACAGTCAGACACTCATAATCCTCAGGCATTCATCAACAAACGTTTACATACTGAACCTCAGCTTTTGATGACCAGAAGGCATTTCTAACAAAACTAACTGGAAGAGAACAAAAAATTCTATCACAGAGATGAAGGAAAAAATGGGGGCAAACCGACCAGCATGTGGACAGGCTGATGACCTGAAAATTAGGTGAACTACATCATTTGCAAACCGAAGGAAATTAAATCCTTGACCTGGCAGCTGATTTGGAGAACAGGTGAAGCTAGTTCAAATCAGAATCCAGGCTGGGATCATAGACAAAACCGGGGCGTTGTTTAATCATAACTGAAGATGTAGAAAAGGAGAGCAGAAGCAGACGCCAGTTAAATCAAGGAAGGTAAAGCTGGTCTACATAACTCGTCAGACAGTGAACGAAACAGTTGTGTTTGTTGCTGTTCGTCACACTCGTTCGCGAGTCAAATGCTTTTGTTTGTATTTCCGCTTTTGTCGGTTTTTTTTTTTTTTTTTTTTTTTGGTTAGTTACTTTGACACTGTTTGAAAATCGCTGGCCCCTAGATTTGAAATGTAAGAAACACTATACATCCCAAATTTCAACTGCAGTGATCAGTAGATATCTTAGAGAGCAAAAGCTTATATTTGCTGAAATATTGCAAACGTTAAAGAGAGAGAGAGAGAGAGAGAGAGAGAGAGAGAGAGAGAGAGAGAGAGAGAGAGAGAGAGAGAGAGAGTCAAAACTGCATCAACATGGAGACTCACTTGTTATACATATCAGTCAATAAGCTGTGGGCCCGTGATTTGCTCGATGTCGTCATTTTAGAATGATCGGCAGTGGGCTGACATGGATCACACAGATAGACAGAATCAGTCCACACTGGGCTGACATGGATCACACAGACAGACAGAATCAGTCCACACTGGGCTGACATGGATCACACAGACAGAATCAGTCCACACTGGGCTGACATGGATCACACAGACAGGCAGAATCAGCCCACACTGGGCTGACATGGATCCCACAGACAGAATCAGTCCACACTGGGCTGACATGGATGACACAGACAGACAGAATCAGTCCACACTATGGCTGATATGGATCAGCAAGGCAGGGCAAGCTTTCAGCTCCCTGCAACAAATATGGGCTTCGACAGACAGTCCTTTTGTCCGAAGACCGCTTGTGGTGGCTGAAACGTTGCTAGTAGTCTGTTTCGGTCATTAAACTTTTACTGGTTGACTGCTAGGGTCACTGAAAGATTACCGATGAGGTACGTGAATTCCTTGATGACACTAGTGGCCTGAAACGTCTGTGGTGGACTGATTATTATGTTTGCTGTGCTGTTTGGTTTAATGCAACGTCACTGGTGGGTTGCTGTGGGTTGATGCAACGTCATTGGTGGGCTGCTGCTGTGGGTTAAGACAACATCACTGTGGGCTGCTGTGGGTTAAGACAACGTCACTGGTGGCTGCTGTGGGTTAAGAGAGAACGTCACTGGTGGGCTGTTGTGGGTTAAGCACAACGTCACTGGAGGGCTGCTGTGGGTGAATGCCACATCACTGGGTGGGCTGCTGTGGGTTAATGCAACGTCACTGGAGGGCTGCTGTGGGTGAATGCCACATCACTGGTGGGCTGCTGTGGGTTAATGCAACGTCACTGGAGGGCTGCTGTGGGTGAATGCCACATCACTGGTGGGCTGCTGTGGGTTAATGCAACGTCACTGGAGGGCTGCTGTGGGTGAATGCCACATCACTGGTGGGCTGCTAATGCAACGTCACTGGAGCCTGCTGTTTAGGAATGCCACATCACTGGTGGGCTGCTGTTTGAATGCAACGTCACTGGAGGGCTGCTGTGGGTGAATGCCCACATCACTGGTGGGCTGCTGTGCGTGAATGCAACGTCACTGGTCAACGGTTGGGGCGATTAAATCTAACTAACAAACTGTCAGATTTATTAAAATGTCAAAGGCATAATGCATAGGCTTACTGAAGCATCCCCTGGATAATATCTTGGTGATAAAAACGTATTAGTCGATCTGTTTTTTTTACTGAATAGCTGGTGAATTGTTTGAAGGGATGAAGCTACTACTACTAGTAGTAGTAGTAGTAGTAGTAGTAGTAGTAGTAGTAGTAAGTAGTGATATATTATTTCTTATTATTATCATTGTTTATTATCATTAAGAATAATGCTAAAAAAATTCATATTAACAACAATAATGATAATGATGATGATGATAATAATAATAATAATAATAATAAAACACATAGCTGGTGAACTGTTTGAATATCTGAAACGACACGGACGGCCATTTAGAGCTGCCACCATCAGTGGCGGACTTGTTGGGTGAATTAAACGTTACCTACCGTCCTGTTGAAGACTGTGATTTATTTCATGAGAGACACTGGAAGATGTCAAAGCTAAAAACTCGTTTCATTCACAGTCATTGCTGATTCTGTGAGAATATACAAGCACCCGACGCCAGTGAATCAAGTTATGAGATTTGCAGGCAGGCTATCAATGGAGTCACATTAAGGCTGTAAAGTAAGAACAGGACTGGGTACAAATTAGAATCTCCATCTCCTTTCACTCTCACAGCTTTATTTTTCCATCCCATGCGAGACACATAGTGAAGGCGGAACAAACAAGGCTGACACATTTCTGATCCAACATTTTTGTTGTTGTAGTCCAAGCAGAGGCATGTATCAAACTTGTGTACTAGTTAACTAGGGAAAATTAACTTTCCATAAAAGTGATGACGTCATTTTTGCACAATTGTGTGTGTGTGTGTGTGTGTGTGTGTGTGTGTGTGTGTGTGTGTGTGTGTGTGTGTGTTGTCATTGTTTGAATATCGCCTGACCACTTGTGTACAAGCTTTCATGCCGTATCTACATTATCTACAGGAAAATAAACCTAGTCGAGTTTGGTATTAAAAGAATTGTTGGGAATTTGTCAGTCATCTCAAGCGCACAGATATATTATATTTTTCATGACAACCACTAATTATCAAACCAACAGCCCCATTTGTAATGGCCGCTCAGCAATGCCGAACACATTGTTGCCAGCCCGGCTTTACACAGATGACATTCAGTTCGCCGAGTACAGCACGGTTAGCTGGCTGGTGGGGAGCAGCCTGCAGAAAACACCCCTTTCCCTGACCTGCATTCACGGCGTGGCCTCTGCAGCCATAGACTCCCCTGCCTCTCAAAACTAAGTAGCTTGCTCTGTACAAAATGTGTTCTGTGCGGAGTCACTGAGGCATCACACTGAAGGCGGCTGTCCTACTCTTTCTTCTTCAGCGTGGTGCCTGTAAGGGTCACAAGGCTGACAATCGAACCAACTATGACCCTGCAAAGCTCAACCACCGTGCTGTCTATTATTTTACCATGGGTACGTCTCTGTCAGAAAAAAACAACAAAAAACAAAAACAAAAATAAGATAGTGGTGTTGCTGTCGTAACAGTAATGTCAGTTAAAGGTTTAAGGGTTTATCACGGCGTTGTATTGGTTGTGTCTCACCAAACCACTTTGATTATGGTAATTTTGCAATAGCAGAGAGGCCTCTGGTGAATAACCCTTAATTAAAGCACTACTGTAGTAACACACACACACACACACACACACACACACACACACACACACACACACACAAAGAAACAAGCAACAATCATGTCAAATTTTCTCCCAATATTTTGACTGGTGAAGGTCTTCCTCAGGGGACTTTTAATGATGACATAGCACACCACAGTTTCCACCAACGCTTTCTAAAAACAGTTCACTTAAATTCAGTTGCCTTTAGAAAGGAGGAATGGAAGAGGGGAAGGCTATGAAAAGAAAAAAAAAACATGGAAAGAAGAGTAGGAATATCTATCTATCTATCTGTCTACCTATCTGTCTATCTATCTATCTATCTATCTATATCTATCTATCTATCTATCTATCTATCTGTTTATCTGTCTATCTATCTATCTATCTATCTATCTATCTATCTATCTATCTATCTATCTATCTACCTGTTTGTCTGTCTATCCATCTAGCTGTCTGTCTATCTGCCTACTCATCTATCTATTTGTCTATCTATGTGTGTGCATGTATGCATGTATGTATGTATGCATCAACTACGCGTGTTTCTGGCGGCGTGAAGCGCCCAGTGTGCTGGCGAAGTGCCTGTGTGTGCTTGTCGCCTCTCGCTTTCAGCCTTCACCGCTGGCTGGCACCACTGTGAACAGCCGACAGGAAAACCGAGAGCGTAAGCCTCTCCTGCCACTACATAGCCTCTCCACTTCAAGCCCTATGCAGTGCTTCCGCAGGGCAACGCATCTCCACTGGGTACCTAGCGGCCCCAGGCCCAACTGCAGGGGACTTGGAGGAGGGAGGTTTGGCCCCCTAAACATGCAACGTGCCGGCCCACCGGCCTGTGGACAGGCCTGGCGTTCATGAACCAACCCCCTAGCTATGACAAGTGGCAAGGGAGAGGGAGCTCATCAGTTTTGGTCGGCCGACCCGCTAGGAGACGGATATTCCGAACAACAAAGCTCGACCTCCTGGGGCCGTCCTACACGTGGCAACTACCGCGCCTGTGGAGCAATGAGCCCAAGAAGGCGAGAGGGTGGCGTAGAGACAGCACAACTCTCCTTCATCTTGAAAAGTCCCCTGTGCTGCTCGGGCAAGCAAGTACGCCGATAACCCAAAAAGGCAACCTTACCAGCTTCTTCCAAGGCCTGCAGTGATGGAGAAGTAGTGACAGGGGAAGGCAAAGGATGTTGCTGGAGGTCTCATTAGCTACAACTCTGCACATAGGCGGCTGTAGGCTGATTGTCGTTCATCTTACACCAGGGCAGATGCGGTGCTCGTATCCTCCTACAGCGACAGAGCAGCCCTATTCAGAGACAGCACTGCTCTCCCCACATGGGGAGGGGGAGATAAACATCCCTAAACAAAGCCTGCCCTTCACTGTACCTGACAGGTGACCGCACTTGCCTGGTCATGCAAAAAGGCGATTGAAAGACAAAGAACAAGAAAATGCAGATGCCCCGGACATTTGAGGCAGGAAATGCCCGAATTTTACTGGACAAAGACAACACACCAGAGCGTCGTACCGCTCTGATTGCCAAGATGCTAGGTTGTTTCCAGATCGACGTAGCGGCTCTGAGTGAAAGAAGACTTTCGGGCGATACACAGCTTGAAGAAGTTTGAGGAAGCTACACCTTTTACAACACTTGCACGCCTGAAAATATCCGAAGAACTCCTGGTGTTGGATTTGCCATTTGCACGAAGCTTGCCCGGAAGCTGGATAGCCTGCCACTTGGTATTAATGATCGCCTAATGATATTGCGGCTTAGGCTTATAAAGAACGCTTTGCCACCGTCATTAGCGCCTGTGCTTCAACAATGACGAACCCAGGTGATATTAAAGAAGCTTTCTATGAGGAGTTGAACCGCATCATCACATCATCCTCGGAGACTTTAACGCAAGTGTAGGAATGGACCACTCCACTAAGCTCAACGTTCTTGGACGCCACGGCACTGGAAACTACAACTCCAAAGGTTTACTGATGTTATCACTATGCACATAACATGAACTTTTCATCACCAACACCATCTTCCAGCTAGCAGACAAGTTCTCGAACACATGGATGCACCCCCACTCCAAGCAATGATCCATGCTGACAATATTCTTGTTCACCAGAGGGACAGACGTGACGTCATCATTACACGCTGCATGAGGGGGAGCTGACTGCTGTTCTGACCACCGCCTGATCAGGAGCAAGACGAACATCCAGCTTGCCCTGAAGAGCAAATCGGCCAGAGACAAACCTCTGACAAGGCTAAACATTGCTCGCCTGTGTACCAGCAGAGACATTCTGCAAGAAAGGATCCAGGAAAGTGTGTCGAACATCAACCTCCCTGAAGAAGTCACTGGTGAGGAATGGAAAGCCTTCAAAGAATCCCCGCACAACTCTGCAGCTGGCATCCTTGGCTTTGTTGAACACTGACACAGAGACTGGTTTGATGAAAACGACCCACATATCTAAAAGCTCATACACATGCTCCACAAGACTCACAGAGATCATCTCAGCGGCAAGACTTGCGAGAGAAGAAACAAGTACCCGCAAACCAGGCAGCTCATCCAAAAGAAGCTTCGACTGGTTGGAAAAGAAAGCAAAAAGTCTGCAAGGTGCGGCTGACATCACATACATGAAAACACAAAGACATTTCACGAGAGCCATCGCACCATCTATGGACCAAAGACTAGTGGGACAACACCATTTGTGCTTCTGAGCAGACAACGCTGCTGACGGATAAGACTGGCGTCCTCGCTCGTTGGGCTGAGCACTTCAATGCTCTCTTGAATACAGACTCGTCAACATCTGAAGAAGCAATCGCAGCATTCTCCCAACCGCCAGTGAAGAATCTCTGGCAGACCCACCCTCCGGTGCAGAGACTGCGAAGGCTCTGAAGCAGTTCACGTCCAGGAAAGCACCAGGAGCCGATGGAATTCTGGCAGACATCTGCAAGAATGGAGGCGAGGTACTCCTGGGAAAGCTGACAGCCTCTTCCAGTCCACATGGGAAAAGAGAGAAGTGCCCCAAGACTTCACAGACGCCTCTATTGTACACATCTACGAGGGGAAGGATGGTAAAGCGTCATGTGATAGTGGGATTTCCCTCTTGTGCATTGCAGGAAAGATTCTTGCCAGATTCATCACTCATATAGCAGACTCCAACGTCTCTGACCACGGTGCGGGTTGTGCGCAGGCAGGGGCACAGCCGGCATGGTGTTTGCTGTTCGCCAGCTGCAGGAGAAGTGTCGTGAGCAGAACCAGGAACTCCACATGGTGTCTGTTGATCTCACCAAGGCCTTCGGCACTATCAATTGGACTGGCTTGTGGAACATCCTCTCCGCAAGCTTGGTTGCCCGAAAAGCTTATCTCACTGATCGTTTCATTCTATGATGGCCTGCAGGCGAGGATGCAAGAAAACGGAGACACCTCTGACCCCTTCCCAGTGACAAACGGAGTGAAACAACGATGCGTTTTAGCTCCCATCCTCTTTTGCATTCTATTTGCTGCAATGCTGATTAATGCATTCCGGGACTGTGACAAGGGGGTGTACATCCAGTTATGTTCAGATGGCAAACTCTTTAACCTTCGACGACTTCAGGCCAAGACTAAATTATTTGATGCTCTGCTGAGAGAGTTCCTCTTTGCTGATGATTGTGCACTGGCCGGGCACTCCAATGAAGACATGCAGAGCATCACGGATCGCTTTGCAAAGGCCTGTCAACACTTTGGATTTATAATCAGTCTTGGTAAGATCGAGACCGTGTTCCAACCTTCACCGTCCAGAACTGACAGTGATACACCACTACCTCTCATCAACAACACAGAGATCAAAACTGTGGGCAAGTTCTGCTATGAGGGCAGCATTGTAAGCAGTAACGGATATCTGGATGCAGAA
>JADBJO010002206.1:277500-282500 GCA_016801955.1 Conus betulinus
GAGACGACGAGAGAGAGACAGGACGACACACACACACACACACACACACACACACACACACTCACACACCTCACTCTCTCTCTCTCTCTCTCTCTCTCTCTCTCTCTCTCTCTCTCTCTCTCCATTTTTTTCCTCCTCAACTCCTTCCAAAATCACCAAAAAGTAAATGAAAAATAAGTAGATAAATAGATAAACACACATACATATTAGAACGATAGTAATAACATGGATACATTGACATATTTACATGTATATATGCATGCATGTGATTGACATATTTACGTATACATGCTTAGATACGAGTGTCAAAAGTTTATACAAAAATACACATAAGCATATGTACACATGTTACCTGCGTACATGTATACACACATACAGCTGCGTTCAGAAGTCTTGCTTAGCACAGGTAAGTAAATATATCAACTGGACCAGTGTTCAAGGCCAAAAAAACCCCACAAAAAACAAAAAAAACCAACAAAACAAAACAAAAAAAAAAAAAAAAAAAAAAACTCATCATAAATTCTACAATGTGTAACGTGTTGCCAAGATTTTAGTGTTTGAAAAAAAATCTGAAAGAGACAACAGACTGAAGGAGAGTTTTCAGCTTTGCAGGACATTACGGGGTTACGTGCTTGGCTGATTCGAAGAAAATGGTTGTAAATGTCTTTAAAGTATACCAACCGTGAACATATTTCATAACTTAAAAGGAAGGAAAACTTATAGAAAATCCAGCTTGGTTTTCCTACGCGCTTGAGCTCATTGTAATAATTTCAGGAAATTCTCAGTGTGCTTCTTCCCCCTGTCCAGCAGAAATGTTCTTTTTGTCCGACGTGTGCTTTTTATCTCTCGGGCTGTATACAATTCTAGCTGTTAGCGATAATTCTTGCTGATCGTTTCATCAGGTTATAAATAATTCTACACTTAATGTTTCATGTGGCGTAGGTCCCGTACTGTCTTAGAAACACACACATCTACATTCACTGTCAGAATTATAGATATAATCATACATTTTTTTTATACTGACCATCGCGAATGCATAACAAACAGAAAGCTCTATTTTACAGTTTCACGGTTTTTCTAGGAACGCTCTTGTCGTCAGAGTTTAGACTGAGGAGTAGACTGAAGTGCACACACGATTTTCACTTGATCATTCTGGAATGTTTTGAATGAAGCAGATGCTTTCTTTTATGCTACTGCTGCTGAGACTAATGACATGTTGTTCTTATTTGAGAACGACTTCACATGAGCTCCAACAATTGCATCAGGTTTTTTTTTTTTCTCAATATTGAAAAAAAAAAAAGGTAATTAATCGATAAGACAGAATGCACATTTCTTTTCTGATTAGATCTGGTGATTTGTCGAGTGCATACTAAAATATCACAAGTACCTGAATGACGCATACAAACACCAGGTACCATGCATACCACATTGCTAATAGGCACAAACAAATAATCACGTTATACGAAAACTAGTTATCTGACCACGATTTTTAAAAAAAATTCTGGGTAAAAAAGAATAGTGTCAAAGCAGTTTCTGGTGCTTACACGCGTTTGTGTTGTGTTTGCGCGCGTGCATGTGTGCGTGTGTGTGTGTGTGTGTGTGTGTGTGTGTGTGTGTGTGTGTGTGTGTGTGTGTGTGTGTGTGTGTGCGCGTGTGTGTGTGCGTGCACGCGCGCATGCGTGTGCACGTGCATATGCTCTGTGTGTGTATGCGTGTGTGAGCGCGCTCTCTCTCTCTCTCTCTCTGTGAATCTTTTAAGCTGTCAGCTCCCCCCCCCCCCCCCCCCCCCCCCCCCCCCCCCTCCCTCTTACTAACCTCTTCTCTGCATAATTCTTTCGCGCTACCGTGTGCTTGCGCTTTATGTGTACGCGCACGCACGTTCGCCTGTGTGTGAGCATAACTTGTGTACGCAGATGTCGACCACCTGCATGGTTCACTGTGTGATTTATGGTCGGTTTAGCAGATGATGCTTCTGTTTTGTTCTGTTCACAAGTGCTCCTCACTGACGTACCACATGATTTATTTTTTGTTATAGACCTGATGTTAGGAAATACAGTCTTGACACCCGCATATACATTGCAAACTTTTGTATAAGGAAAGCGAGCTTGCAGCTGCAGTGACACACACACGCACACACACACACACACACACACACACACACACACACACACACACACACACACACACACACACACACACACACACACACACACACACACACACACACACACACACACACACACACACAGACAGACAGAGACAGAGGGAGAGAGAGAGAGAGAGAGAGAGAGAGAGAGAGAGAGGGAGGGTTCTCCATTCATATATGAGGTTTTTGTGGCTGAGAGCTCTGACTTCGTTTCGGAACATATATAAAATGAAGAATAATGTGCTCTCGTTTTTTGGTCCCCGGTTCAGTCATAGCGGTCAAAATGTCTATCATCGTGACATCTAGGTATGTCACCGATCATGTCCGCCATGAACAACACACTTTACGGAGGTTGGTATGGAAAGCAATTTGTCTAAACAGAGCTCCGTTTGTAAAACTAGAATGTCAAAACTCATCAATTATAAATACTGTGAAGTAGTAGTAGTAGTAGGAGGAGGAGGAGGAGGAGGAGTAGTAACAATAACAATATGTATAAATTCTATTGAATTTAAGAGCTATGAGAGGCAGTTAAAGAAAAGGCACTACACTTCATTATTAATAAAATAAAATGTCAACATTCTATCTTGTTTGTTTCCAAAGAGTACAATAGAACAATGGAGACGAAAACGTTCTTCACAAGAGCGTATGGACAAGAGTCAGGGGAGACGTTATCAGCCCTGTTTACCCTACAATTGCTGTTGTTGTCACTTCAAATAAAATGAGCGTATTTTATACAAAATGCGTGTACATATCTTCCAAATGTTTGCAAAAAGCAGTGCGAGAGAGAGAGAGAGAGAGAGAGAGAGAGAGAGAGAGAGAGAGAAGACTAGACAAGACAAATTCTTTTACTGAGAGAGAGAGAGAGAGAGAGAGAGAGAGAGAGAAGACTAGACAAGACAAATTCTTTGAGAGAGGGAGAGAGAGAGAGAGAGAGAGAGAGAGAGAGAGAGAGAGAGAGAGAGAGAGAGAGAGAGAGAGAGAGAGAGAGAGAGAGAGAGAGAGAGAAGACTAGACAAGACAAATTCTTTGAGACAGAGAGAGAGATAGAGAGAGAGAGGGACAGAGAGAGAGAGAGAGAGAGAGAGAGAGAGAGAGAGAGAGAGGGGGGGGGGGGGGGGGGGCTTGGGTCGTTTTATCCACGAGGTAACAGAGCAGAGGTAGTTGACAGCATAGAGATATTAGATCTAATACAGCAAGCTTACTTCAGTAAAATAAAAAAAAAAAAAAAAAGAATTCTCCCAATACAAAATTGCCTTCAAAACCGATTCATCAGCGTACTCTGGCACAAATTCAGGCTCTCCCCAGTTTCTTTAATTCCCGACATTTAGAGAGCCTGTGGTCTCCGCTATTGTTCCAACATCATCCAGAAGAAGCGGGTTCGCGCGCATCAGTTAGCGAGAGTTGTCGCTCTTTGGTCACAAACACGGTAGTTATATAATACATGCAAGTGCAACTACCGCTCAAGAACTTCGTACTTTTCATTTTTTCGACCTTGTTTTCAGTTCGTCGTATTCGTCGTTTTTTGTTACAAAATGCGGAGAAATTGTGCGGGGTATACCCGTTTGCATTATTCTAATACCGACATATTTTAATGTTATGGTAGAGTTAGAGCTTGAATGAGGAGAATTTGGTAGTGTCAATTAAAAGGAACTTTACAAACACACATGGATAAATACGCACACTCATAATAGAAAAAAAAATTATAAAGCATTTTTTTTTTTAATAATGACAAAGAAACGAGTTCTCATTTGAGTTGGTACGTGTTAAATCTTTTATGATTTTTATTACATAACAAACTATCGTTATTTCGCAAGATTTCAAATAAATTACGTGATCACGAATTCGTACTGACTGAAGTTTTGGAATCAATGCATAGTGGAAGTAGTAGTAGCGGTGGTTGTGGTAGTATAGTGATGATGATAAAATGATGATGACACTGCTACGACTGCTACTGCTACTACATTTCACGTTTTTGCTGCGTGTCGTGCAGTTGAGCTGTTGTCACAAATCAAATTAAATAAGTGTTTCATGAAATCCATAAATCATCACTCATGCTGACCACAGTGCGGTTATAACAGAAATATCATCTTAAATGAGATTAGGGAGACTACAACAATGAATAATAAACACTGTGAGGAACTTTTGTTCTTATACGATACGAAGAAACAACTGAATAACAGTACCCTTTTTCACCAAATTTCCTGATGACCCACCATGGACTTTCTTCACTCCAGAGATCCGGTTTGATTTGGCCTCGTACCATAAAGATTCCACTAGTTCTTTGGCATACAAGTCCCTTTTTGCGGAGCTGTGTTCTAAGTTTCCATCGTACAAAAGAATTTTCACCGATGGTTCCAAATCTGAGGGGGCAGTTGCTTCTGCTGTGTTTTGTGCGACAGATCCACCTCAGAGATGTTCTGAGTACGTTCCAACTGACAGCTCCATCTACACTGCTGAACTGACAGCCTTGGTCCTGGCCCTTAGAATGGTCTGGAAATCCAAACATCAGAATTTCCTCATTTTATCAGACTCCCTTTCTGCTTTGGAGGCCATTGCCGACCGTAATCTCAATCACTCTCACCTGCTGAAAGTTTTCGAACTGTACACCTCTCTGAAATCAGATGGCTACAACTTAGCTTTTGCTTGGGTTCCCAGCTATGTGGGCATTCAATGCAAGGAGGTGTGATCAACTTGTCAAGAGTGCGACAAAAGAAAAGTTGAGCAGGTTGTCTATTCCTCACACTAATCTCAAACCCCAAAACACAGGCATATGTGAAAGACCTCTGGCAAGAGGAATGGAACTTGCAGACAGACAACATCTAAAATCTGTCCGGACCTGAAAGACATCTTACCA
>JADBJO010002206.1:285000-315000 GCA_016801955.1 Conus betulinus
ATCTCTCCTAAATGTATAAAATAAATAAATGAGTTGATATTAACGCAGCTGTGAGAGGGATTGAGTGATTTTGTTGCGAGTCTTACTGTCAGCAATAGTCAGGAGACCAGGCCCCTTTTTGTGGAGCAGTTTCCCACATGACCGCATCTACTTTGCCTCCCTGTCCTCTTTTAAATCGGCCTTGACAACTTTTCTGTTCTCATCTGATTAACATTTACAAATAAGTAAGGAAATCTTACATCAGGCAAGGAATGTCTCTTAGTGCGTCCTGTGTGCCCTTTGTTGTCATTTCTGTTAGAAGAGTTGGTGTCGTAAGCAGCATTCGTTTGGAGTTATGGGCCTGTAATTATTTCATCGCGGGAGCAAGAGTTACCATACCTCTTTGATATTGACAGCATGTAATTATAAGACAGCGTACACATGAATAAGCAAGAGATTTGTACTTACGAACATTCTTTTTTGACTTCCTTGCCTTTAATTTACTTTAATTTACTTTATGTCGGATATCTGCCCAGGGAGGGCTGTCAACTTAAAATATGATTTTGGGGGGTACTTCTTCATAATGTACTATGTCGTTTTACATTTGTATTTATGTACGTACTTTTTTGTTCTTTTCTTTTTGTGTTGAGCTGATGGGTGTGGGGGAGGATGGAGGCCGATTGTCTTAGATGGAAGCCTGGCCTGTGTTTTTTTTTTCATTGCACAGTGCCTGGTTTATTTGTAGTATATACAGTGTTCATGTCAGCACAAAGGTAACTCTGTTACAAGCCAATGTTGGACACAGTTAAAATTGTTTGACAAAATTGTCAAGGACTGGGAGATACATAGAAAAGAAGGGATGTTTTTCATTTTTTGAGGCAGAAACAGTTCTCGATATATTGCTTACAAAATATCCACTTACAACCTAAATTGGAAAAATATGTTTATTCGGAATGGGGGTATAAGTGCTATTTTGCCTCATATAAATCAAACTCCAGAGGTGTAGCGGTCATGTTTAATAACTTTGAATTCACGATCGATGAAGTCGTAAGAGACGATAATGGTAATTATATTATTGTATGTTTAAGAATTATGAACACAAAAATCATTCTGGTAAATGTATATGGTCCCAATAAGGATGATTCCAACTTCTATAAAACAAAATTTAACATTTCTAATTAAAAAATACAATAACAAAAATGTAATTGTGGTTGGCGACTGGAATTTGGTTCTGGATCCAAGCATAGATTATTACAATTACAAGCAAATAAATAGTCCTAAAGCAAAGGAACAGGTAGAAACAATGATGTCAGAGTTGGAATTGACAGATATTTGGCGAGACGAAAATCCTAACGCTAAGCGTTACACCTGGAGAAAACCCAATCCGCTTAAGCAGAGTAGACTTGATTTTTTTCTTTTATCCGACTACCTAATCTGGTATGCAGATAATATAGACATTCACCCGGAATACAGGACAGACCATTCAATGGTTTATTTGCAACTCAAGTTGGTCAAACTGAAAAACGAAATACGTATGGAAGTTTAACAGTTCACTTTAAGGGATAGTCAAAATGTCAAGGAAACTAAGGAACTCATTCATTCTGTCATAAGAGAGTATGCCGTTGCAGACATGAATGAAAATAATGTTAGAAAATAATTCAACATTTGATATTCAGTTTACCGTTTCGTACAAAATTTTTGTGGATTTTCTGCTGATGAAAATACGTGCCCAAACCATTGGTTTCACTACCAAGAAAAAGAAAGTTGATCAACAAAGGGAAGATATTTGTATTAAAGACATACAACGTCTTGAGAAAATTGAACGTAAAGCTGATGAAGATTTGAAATTGTTAAAGCATAAGAATGATGAACTTGAAGCATTGCCTAAAAAAAAGAAAATGGAAGGAGTAATGATAAGATCTAGGGCCAGATGGATTGCAGAAAGGGAAAAGATCACACCCTATTTTTGTTCGCTAGAGAAAAGGAATTCTGTGAGCAAAAACAATGACTAATCTTGAGGATAAAGATGGGAATGTGTTGCATGACCAATGTGAAATATGAAGGGAAATGTATTCTTTTTTTTCAAACACTTTATTCTTAAAGAAAAGTGAAAGAATGTCAAATGGAGAATTTAATAATGATATACCTAAATTAACACTAGATAAAGCACAGCCACTAGAAGGCGACATTACACTTGATGAGGCAGCATATGCGTTGAAAAATATGGCAAATCATGAAAGTCCAGGGACAGATGGATTCAGTGGTGAATTCTTTAAATTCTTTGGAAAGACCTTGACCCTTTTACTGTGAGAGCACTAATGATAGTTTGAAAGATGGTGAACTTTCCCATACCCAGAGAGAAGGAATAATAGTCTGTGTACTAAGGGACGACAAACCTAAACGATGTATTAAAAAAAAAAACATAAAAAAACTGGAGACCCATTTCCTTACTTAACGTTATATGTAAAATTGGTTCATCCTGTATCGCCAATAGAATTAAAGTCGTATACATTCAATCATTCACGAGGATCAAACAGGATTTATGGCAAACCGTTGTATTGGTGATAATGTAAGGCTTATTATGATTTAATTCATTGTTTGAATGCTAAATCCTTACCGGGGATGTTGATTTATTTAGATTTTTAGAAGGCATTTGATTCTTTAAATTGGGAATTTATGTATAAAGTTCTTAGAGCTTTTGGGTTTTCTGAGAACGGTTTAAGGTGGATCCAAACATTTTACACAAACACAAAGTCGACTGTTATAGTCAATAGACAGGTAACGGAATGGTTGACTGTGCAAGGGGACCCCATCTCTCCTTAGTTATTTGTTTTATGTGCTGAGATATTGGCAATAATGATTCGTGAAAACAAAGATATAAAGTGATTTTTTTTTATTACTGAAGCAGACCATAAAATTCATCAGTTCACTGATGACACTCAGTTAATGAACATAGGAGACAGAAAATCTTTTGAACAAAAGTATGCAAACTGTAGAAATATTTGGACAGTACTCTGGATTACACATCAATGTAGATAAAACTCAAGCAATATAGCTAGGATCCATGAGATAATCAACTAAAAGGTATTTACCACATTCGAAAATAAACTGGAAATCAGACAGATTTAAGCTACTGGAATTTTTAAAAGCGATCTAAAGCATTGCCAGGCAATTAATTATAATTATAAAATTGAAGAAGTGGTAGCATTGTAAAGCATTGCCAGGCAATTAATTATAATTATAAAATTGAAGAAGTGGTAGCATTGTTTAAAATTTGGTCCAAGAGAAATATTACTCCTCTGGGAAGGGTGACTGTTCTGAAATCTTTGATTCTTTCGAAACTGATACACCTGTGGATTCTGTTGTCTAACCCGATGATTTCATGACAGATCACCAGAAAGCGTGTTTCAGATTTGTGTGGAATGGAAAAACAAGACAAAATTAATAGGAAGACAACAGTTAAAGTGTAAAAGATGTGGTTTGAATGTACTGAAGTTAAAACATAATGAATGTCTGCTAAAATTATATGAATACGAAAATTGATTATTCTAAGCATAACTAGAAAAGTATTTGTACCCAGTTATATCCCATATTAAATAAACTGGATATGTTCGGACCATTGTGTGTTGATCTTAAAAGACAAAACAAAACAAAACAAAAACAAAAAACGATTAACCTATTTCGGAAATGTTTTCAGTGCATATGGACTGTTCTGGAAGAAAGTGCAACCTAAAACAAGTACAGATTTACTAGCCGAACCATTCCTGTACAATGAACGCTTTAAACTTGGAAACTTTATTCAATAAACGAACTTGACAGAAAATGGCGTTCATTGCATTGCAGATTTTGTGAATGTAGACGGACGATTTTTTGTCTTTAGCAGAATTCAATCATCGTTGCCAGGCCAGCATGACTTTTTGACGTATGGTTGTTATCTATTATGTATTCAACAATATATGATTAAACATAATAGCAGTTTAGAAAATAATAGCAAGTCTGACTTTCCATGCGCTCTAAAAACGATTTTGTCGATTTGTAAAGGTATGAATATTTATTATCGCATATTAATAGGCGATAGCCCAGCTCCTAACTGTTGTAAAGAAATGGAGTTATACATTGGAAGGCGAAATAGTTTGGCAAAATGTTTTCAAAAAGATACACCAAATTTCTGAAGAGAGATTGAAATGGTTTCAAATGAGGATCGTATATCGAATTCTTGGTACAAATATTATATTGAAAGAAATGTTTGTGGTTGGCGATAGCTCTTGTACGTTTTGCCATACAGAAAAGGAATCTATAAGACACTTATTTTGGGGATGTGATATGATTAAATCATTCTGGACTAAACTCGTCAAAGAAATTAATGAAAATGACGTTAAATTTGACTGAAATTTTTGTAATTTTAGGTACTGATAAACAGATTGAAAATGACGAAGCATTTTAAGGAATGATTCTGTTTGCGAAATTGTTTATTTTTCAATGCAAACAAAAGAAATGGGTTCCAATGTGTAGTGTATTTAGGAAACGACTGTTAGGAAAGTTTAAAATTGACGATTATATAGCCAAAATTAATTGCCTGACACACGATTTGAACAAAAAAATGGGAATCGTATATACCTTTTATTACTACAGATTAAAGAAAAACTTCAGCATCAGAGAGAGAGAGAGAGAGAGAGAGAGAGAGAGAGAGAGAGAGAGAGAGAGAGAGAGAGAGAGAGAGAGATGAGAGAGACATGCGATACGAGTGTTGGTTGCAATGGAAATCTTCGTTTAGAAGCATCCTAACTATCACGAACTTCCTTATTACTACTGTTCTGATATCAGTGTGGCTGAAAAGAAAATCTTGTTTAAAATACGACCTAATCACTAATCACTGTGCAGTCATCATTTAAATTTGTGCGTAAGGCTCTTGTTATAAAGGAAAGCTTGGTATTCATGTATTATAAACTGCAAAGTTTATTATCATTATTTGAACTTATGTTCATGGTACATCAAACTTATATAGACCAGTGACTGCAAAGCGATTGTCACTGTGCTTTAGCAGATTGATCATGAAATCATTGCATTTTCTTGATGTGGCTTCATGACGATCTAACGTGCTTGAATTTAATTGTATTTTTTGTATTGTTCCATCCCCCCACCCCCCTCATTATCCGCATGTGAATAAACTAAAACCTTCATAAAAGATGTCATACTACATTAAACAAATACAACATAGCTTAAAAAAAAGATTAATGTTCATTAAAATTCCTTCTCCTTCGACCAGCTGTGTTTTCACAACTGTCCAATTTGACTGGAAGTGAAAGTATAGAGAGGGTCTTTTTTTCTCCTTGGACCAAAATGATAAGGGGGTAAGGGGGGGGGGGGGGGGGGGGGGGGGGGGGACTAATTTTTGCTGGTGACACACCGCCTGACTGACTGGCCACTGATAGTGTGCCGCCAATCATTTGGGAGTCTCCCGGTCACCCACCGTGGCTGTTTGACGCGGAGATGGTAGAAGATATCTGCCGGGTAGCAGCAGTTGTCCCTTGCGCTCGTGTGTCTGTTTTGGTTTCTTTCCTTTTTGATCTTTCTTTCTTCTTTCTTTTTTGAATTTTCTCCCCATCGTACTTTGTTATTTCGTGTGGCTACAAGATTGTTGTTGTTGTAGGAAAAAATATCTGTTTGTTATTTATAAACATGTACATGTTTTATTGTTTGGATGCCTGTATTTATTCATCTAATGGTCACTGGTTTTGTTGGAGACGTGGGTAAGGAGCGAAGAGGGGGAGTGTGAGACAGCAAAGATGCGTGATGGTGCTTGCGGACGTAGCAAGAGTTTGTGACTGCAGGGGTGTGTGTTTTGTGTATTGCCTGTTTTTTTTTCTCTCTGATTTATTTGGCTAGTAATCTGATGTGTGCTCTTGTTACTGTAAATGCTTGTGGCATTCAACTGATTAGGCGCATAAAACAACAACAAAACAAAAACAATAACTGCAAAACGACAATAACAACAACAACAACAACAACAAACAAAAACAACAACAACAACAAATAATAATGATAATAATAATAATGATAATAATGAAAAAAAATAATGATAATGATAATGATGATAGTGATGATGATGATGATGATGATGATGATGATGGATGACGATAGTAGTATAATAACAATAATGATTTTTTTTTTTTTACGAACGTTTAATCTTTTTAGCAAATGATATATTTTAACATATATCACTGTGTATGGCAAAAATAAATACGGATATTTAAAACAGTTGTGTTCTCTAATATTACTAGAGACTTTAACCACATCTTCAATGCCTTTGCCAGTCGTCGACATTTGAACAAGGCAGATGGGTGGCTGGCTAGGCTTTGAATAGTTGTCGTTGTGCCAAGTTTTGTTCAACTAACGCTGAGGACAAGCCAACATTAGAGTTTTAACACACACACACACACACACACACACACGCACACACACACACACACACACACACACACGTTTTCCTCCGGTGGCTGGCCGGTCTGTCAGTCAGTCAGTCAGTCAGTCTGTCTGTCTGTCTGTCTGTCTGTCTGTCTCTCTCTCTCTCTCTCTCTCTCTCTCTCTCTCTCTCTGGCAGCGCATTCACACTTCGATAGTTGTCTCCCATTGATGTGGGCAATTGGCCACGAACCCAGCGGTGTGAACCTGCCTTTCACCCACACCAAACCAAGGGCAGGTTACACAGCCTGTCCCTGCGGCCCCCACCAGAAGCAGCATCCTGGATGTTTGGGCCCATCCAGCCAAACAGTGGAATCCTGGCCAACGTCAGTCTATGCCCGTTACATGACTTCCGACT
Organism: Conus betulinus; assembly: GCA_016801955.1. Lineage (NCBI taxonomy): Eukaryota > Metazoa > Mollusca > Gastropoda > Neogastropoda > Conidae > Conus > Conus betulinus. The sequence continues at coordinate 291,800 of JADBJO010002206.1, forward strand.
TTGGTGCCAGAGAAAAGTCTTCTGTGAACGAACACCAGGGGGCATCTCAGACGTCACAGCAATGGGAAACATAGCAACGGCACACACCTCAGCAGCTTTTTATCCTAATTTTTGTTGTTACTCATCCCCCCACTCGCCTCCCCCCCCCCCCCCCCCCCCTTCTCGCGCCCCCGCCTCCCTCAATATTTCAAAGAATGGATTTCCAACCGCAACAGCAGACAGAAATATCAACACAACGTATGTATATGAATATGCAAAATCGGGGGTAGGGAGGGTGGGGTATTGGAAATCAAAGGTGCGAACACATACACAAAAACTGCATAAATTGCGTTTAGAGGGTACAATAATCTAAAAAGAATGAAGAAAAAGGGAAGAATGACAAATATGCTTTTTTTTCCCCCCCTTTTTTTTTACAAAGCCTCGAGGAACACATACATCCGCCATGCCTGACCATGCAGGTAACAGTGGTTTAATGAATCTAGTTATTGCTGTCGAGGTTTGTTTTTTCCCTTCGTCTAACATTTAATTAGAAATGCTCACAGGGTTTTTTTTCCGTAGAGGTAACATTTTCTGTTAAATTCCATATATTTAATTTCTAAACAATGCTTGTATTTTTCAATGTTATACATGTTATTAAGTTCTCCCAAATAGTGTTTGATAGTAGGTTTTATTTTTGTTAATTCTACATCTGTGTGTATAACGAACAGCCCGTGAAGTAGTGTGGTCAAACACCTCATCAGTTTTTCTGTGTTCAGTTGTTCCAAACAGAACCAGCTTCATAGTAAACTGCATTCTGCTACAAGGTTCACATTTTCTTTCAATACTTTTTCCAATTCCACCCAGAAGTGTTTTTCAAAAACTGACATTGCCATAGGTAACGTTAACTTGAATCGGTGTCGATTTTGCAGAATGTGCAGCAGGTCGCTGACAAGAATTCCCAGGTCTGTAATGACGTAAAGGGGGGCAAAAACAACGCGAGCAGTAATTGGTCGACAACAATAGTTACATTTAAGAATTTTAGAAAATCTTTTCATGTATGTGTAAAATTTCACCTGATGACTGTAGCCTGCATGGTCAGGCATAGCGGATGTACATGTTCCTTGGTTGCCATGTAGACGAAAAAAAAGTAGTGTATATTGTGACTCGTTTCTTTTTCCTATTTTTTTTTTAATCATTGAATCGAACTGTTAGAATGATTTTTGAATGGTCTGTCTTTATGTGTGTATGCCATTGTTTCTCTACCGCCTCCCCTTCCCTCCTTCTTGATTTTGCACGTTTATTCATATGCGCTTTTGCTGTTATTAATGGATAAAAAAAAGAGAAAGATTTAAGAATTCCCCGATCCCATCTTAACAGGACTAGAAAGACAACGGAAGTGCATGGCTTTTCAACCTGTGTCTTGCGCATGACAGGTTTTTTTTTTTTTTTTTTTTTTTTTGCAGTGTTCCTTTGACCTTCTTGTATTCTGTTGTAATGCCAGCAAGTTCTGTTCGTCTGGAAACAAAAGTTTGCAGTGTGCTGCTGTACTACTCCAGTTGAACGTTGTGTAAATTGCAGGAATGATGTATTGATTTACTTAAAACCCTTCCCACAGACTGTGGGTGCAACTATGCTCATCCTTTTTACTCAATGTTTCATATTTCAATTATTATTCATATAATCATTCTGAAATTTTATGACTTTGTTGATGAAAAGTCCAAGCATGTGCTGACCTAGAATAATGTAACTTTATCTCTTGATAAACAAGTAATCAAAACTACAAAATATTGTATAAGTGAGAGAGAGAAGTGAGTGTATGATGAGTGGTTCAGTGCCACTTGTCAGTGTTTTTTCTTTGTGTATTTTGTGTTCTTTGAAAGATGCTGAGACCTTGCGGAAACATTTTGACGTGCATTAAAACTTTGTAACCTGAACAAAATGTATGTCCACAGTGATAATTTCTCTGACTTAGTTATAGGGTTATGTGGATCGATGCTGTAATAACGCTGTATAATGTGCTTTTGTGTGTTTAAAAAACACACTTATACTGCCTTATGCCGTGGTGCATTCCATGTCATGTACCACTCACAGTGAAGGATATCCTTTTAGATATCCTTTTCACAGTGAATAATATCCTTTTAGCACGATGTGAGACATAAACACTCTACAACAGGATCCATGAAAGCCTTGTTCAGAGATGTCCCACCTGATGTGATCTTTGAATTTCTGAGCGAGATTGACATTTTTCATCTGATCTTAGATTTTAAGGTAGAAAGATTTTCAACAAGATTTCTAGTGTGCTTTCGTAAGGAGTCTTTAAAAGAGTTGTGTGAATGATTTGAAAAAAAAAATGACGTGTGAGTTAACTTCAACGTGGTGACAGCTCTGATATGGCCCTTCGCGGTCGGCTGGGCTGTAAGCAGCATTACCATTTCCATTACCATACTGTCTTATACTGCCTTTTTAATGTGATTCCATATCGTTAACTTTCTGTATTGATAATGTGTCTCTGATTCAACAATTTGGAAAAACCTTTAAAGAAAGCTACATCTGTTTCCTTTGTTTTCTGAAATCGGATTCAGATGTTTACAAAAGTTGTTGGACATTTCTCTTTGAGTAGATTCAGATCGTTTAAAATAAGAAAAAAGACCATTTACGTTGGAGAAGATGGTCACTAGTTCTTATCTTATTTATTATCTTTTGTTTGTTTCTATTGTTAGAAAATATCAGAGATGATAAAAAAGAAATTCTGTACGAGTCTTCTCTCTCTCTCTCTCTCTCTCTGCATACACACACACACACACACACACACACACACACACACACACACACACACACACACACATATATATATATATATATATATATATATACATACATACATACATACATATATATACTCAACGTTTTATTTTAAAGTTAAACATTTTTATTAAGGTGCCTTTTCCCTGCTGCATACGTTCGTGATTCGTGTTCAGGATCTTAGGGTGGAGAATGCGAGCGTTTTACTGTCACAGTCTGTACCCCCTGACGAAGGCGAATAAAGTCGAAAATTTGGGATATTTTAATCTTGTTTGTTTGGATTTTTATCTACTTTCACTGTTTATATATATGCGTGTGCGTGTGTGTGTGTGTGTGTGTGTATGTATGTGTGTGTGTGTGTGTGTGTGTGTGTGTGTGTGTGTGTGTGTGTGTGTGTGTGTGTTAGAGAACTAACGAGTAAAAACGGAATTCAATGTTGCAGGAAAAGTACTGAAAGAAACTCGGATACTTTGCAAAATACACAGTATAATACATAAACAACAAACAAACGAACGGATTGAAAAAAAAAAAGTTTTCATGATCTGCACGCATAAGCATGTGGACGGGTGAAGGTGCTAGTCAAATACGCCACAGTATGTAAGGAAAATAAGATCAGGGTACTGAACCCATGAAGCAGTGAAAGAAACAGCTGTGTCGGTCGCTGTTTGTCACACTTGTGCACGAGTTCAGTTTGCAGATTGCATTCCCAACGTTTTCCACCGTCACCGTTTGTTCTTGTTGTTGGTATTCAATTACCTTTGTTCTGTTTGAACTTGCATTACCCCATATTCGAAATCTCTGTCTCTCTCTCCCTGCCCCACCCTCTCTCTCTCTCTCTCTCTCTCTCTCTCTCTCACTCTCTCTCTCTCTCTCTCTCTCTCTCTCTCTCTCTCTCTCTCTCTCTCTCTCTCTCTCTCTCCGTATACACACACCCCCACAATCACACACACACACACACACACACACACACACACACACACACACACACACACACACACACACACACACACAACACACACGCACACATACACACACACGCACGCACGCGTACACGCAGACATGCGCACGCACACACGCACATGCGTACACACACATACAATCTATATATGTGTGTGTATCTATCTATATATATATATCTATCTATGTCTCTATTTACCTGTCTATTTATCAATATCTATCCATAGAACTATCTATGAAACACACACATACACGATTTACTGCAAACATCAAATGCAAAGATCAACAATTTTATTGGTTTGTAAAATGCTTGAATTCGCTGAAAAAAAAAAAAACACACACAAACACACACACACACACACGCGCGCGCGCGCGCACGCACGCACATACGCACGTACACACACACATTGAGAGAGAGAGAGAGAGAGAGAGAGAGAGAGAGAGAGGGAGAGAGAGAGAGAGAGAGAGAGAGAGAGAGAGAGAGAGAGACGGACAGACAGACAGACAGAGCATTTTGTGAGTCAAAAAGCTGTGGGGCCCGTGATCAGTTTGCTGTCGGTATTTTGCAAACAGTTGACAGTGCACCGACATGGATCACACAGACTAGACAGGCAGAATCAGTCCACACTGGGCTGACATGGATCACACAGGCAGAATCAGTCCACACTGGGCTGACATGGATCCCACAGGCAGGCAGAATCAGTCCACACTGGGCTGACATGGATCACACAGACAGGCAGAATCAGTCCACACTGGGCTGACATGGATCACACAGACAGGCAGAGTTAGTCTTCACTGGGCCGACATGGATCACACAAACAGGCAGAAACAGTCCAAACTGGGTTGACATTAACGCACACACTTGTATTGATCTACCCATCCCCCTCTCTCTCTGAATGTATGTATGTATGTGTATGTGTATTCATATATGCATGTATGAATATATGTAATTATGTGTCTCTCTATCAATCAACCAGTCTATATGTCTGTCTATCTATCTATCTATCTATCTATCGATCTGTCTATCCGTCTGTCTATCTATCTATCTATCTCCCTTCCTACCTCTCTATCTGTCTGTCTGTCTATATTTTACGTGAATAAAACCTACAATGCTGTTTCGCATCGTGCCTCCCCAAAAACACACAAGATTAAACCTGACATGAGAGAGAAAAAGACAGTGGTCAGCTTCTCTTTTGAATATAGAGTTTAGCGAACATTTGTTTTTTAGTGCTTCTTAAGACTGGAAAAACACACACACACACACACACACACACACACACACACACACACCACACACACAGAGAGAGAGAGAGAGAGAGAGAGAGAGAGAGAGAGAGAGAGAGAGAGAGAGAGAGAGAGAGAGAGAGGGACAGAGAGACAGAGAGAACGGGAAATTGTCATGGAGTTTTTGAACACGTCTTTTTCGTTCACATTAAAAAGTTGTTCCATGGGAAAAAAGATATTAGCACTGAAACGAAACCCCACCAGTTTACACAGTTCGCTTACCTGGAATACTTCGTTACCAATGAGGGATCCAAACCAGACGTCCTCTCAAGGACAGCAGAGACAACCTGTATGAGCATTGTCTAGACTGAAACCTACATGGAGGGACAATTCCAAGTCCATGGTCAGGTTCCTGAGTGTTTCGGTATATTCCATCTTCCTGGAAGTTGTCTTAAAATACTGGAATAATCTGATTGTCTAACATACAGAGGCAGTTTTTTCGCAGTGGATCTAAGAGTTGGCCTAGACAATCGAAATAGATGAGTATGAGAGGGAAAGTAGAACCGACGAGGAAAAAGTTTAGATTGAAATAATTCAGTCGGATTTTCAGGTGCAGAATCATATAATGAGAGTGAAGAGGAGTGTGGAAACTTTGAAGTCAATGCTGTCAGAGAAAAAGCAGTCAGTGAGAGAATGCAGAATTGGAGTGACATGTTCGAATTTGAAGGATCTCAGTAGCAATCGAGAAGCATTGCGTATAGCTCTTTAAAGTATATTGAGAAGGTGCGAGGGGCCACTGGCAAGAAATGAATTCCGATAATATATATCATAAACAGGACAAAGGTACAAAGCATAATCTTAGTAGCATCAGATAAAACATGAGACGAACAGAAATTATTTTGCGAAGCTGAAGATAGCACTATTTACAGATATGCCAATTTTGAACTTTGCTAAAAACAATTTCTGTCTGGAAACATGTTGTTCAAGAGAAATGTTCGGTATAAAGTAACGCCATGACTATGAACTGCAAAGGAAAAGCAGAAAGAAGTGTTGTTGGTTCTTACAGAGTCTTGACGAGACGGATGAATACGTAGGGTTTTTTTTTTTTTTTTTTTTTTTTTTTTTTTTTTTTTTTTTTTTTTTGGGGGGGGGGGGGGGGGGGGACATGCAAACACTACTTTAGTTTTATCATCATTTAGTTGCAGTTCATTGTGGCCGATCCAGATTCAAGATCTGCATTGCATCTCTGCATCCGTGATAACAGACTGTCAGTGTAACAGGAGAGGGGGACTGATGAAGCTGTGTACCACCAGCGAAAACTCTCGTGTGACAATGCATGTACCGTTGGACAAAGGAGATGCCTACAGCATAAAAAGAATATGTCTACGTACACAGCCTTGAGGAACACCATATGAGAGAGAGAAAGAATACCAGCCATTGATTTAGGCTGTGTGGGTGCGATAAGTAAGACTTAGACTAGGAAGGGGGTAGTTCTTGACTACTAAAGGAATGCTGACGTCGGTAGAGGAGGATAGAGTGGTGAATAGTACCAAAAGCTGTACTGAAATCTAACAACGCAAAAATGGATACATAGTTGTTAGCAAAGCCAAGAAGAGCATCGTTTACAATTTTCAGAAGTGTTTCCGTGCGAGAGATTTCTATAAAAAGAATGATGGGAACTTAATAAAGTGGTTTCCTATACATAGAATGATTGTGAATTATTAGGTTTTCTGCTAAATGTGACAAAAGTTGTGATTCATGTCAGCACAGTGTCGATTGCTGTAAAACGACGACAGCGAGCTGATCACGGGCCCACTGCTTTTCTTCATGATGTCATATTGACGACTGTCGCAGTAAGATGCGCGTGCTGGGCACACACACACACACACACACACACACACACACACACACACACAGAGACAGAGAGAGAGAGAGAGAGAGAGAGAGAGAGAGAGAGAGAGAGAGAGAGAGAGAGAACAAACGAACGAACGAACGAACGAAATTTGTTTAATGAGTGAAAAGAATAAGCACATGGCAAGCTTGTTTGCATCTTGCCCTCAAAAATGAAAAAGAAACATTTCAAACACAAAAGCCACCCTTCACACCCCAACCATTAACCATACACCCACCTGTCGCACAATCCTTTCCAAAGAACTCTACCACCCAATAATAACGATGACAAATACCCATAATAATGGCAATACCAATAGTAATGAATGATAATGATTGAAAATGATAACATGACAATTTAAATATAACATGCGCACATACATACATATGCATTGTCAAACATTACATCTATCGAATAGCATGATGTGAAAAAAAAAGAAATACAGAACACATAATAATCACAAACAGAAATCAACATGATAGTAAATCAATATTAAAACCAAGAATCTGTTCCAGAAGGGGGGCGTACAGCACACATTATTGCGCCCTCCAGATACGCACGCAATTCCCCTTTCCCCTCCATCCAAAGAGAGAGAGAGAGAGAGAGAGAGAGAGAGAGAGAGAGAGAGAGAGAGAGAGAGAGAGTACACCCATTTAATCAACACACATGTTTTTTTAGGAACGGCTTAATCTGTCGTTACACGGTGGCATGCAGATCAAGCACTACATTTTACATCTGCAAGATATATTTTTTTTCTTCAGTTATCCAATTTCGAATAGAGTGATGCTAGTTTAATAACTAGTAGGAAACAAACAAACGGAAACACGGGGGAGCACGAGGGAGACACTGTGTTTGCAGACACGTGTGACAGAGACTAACTCTAGTGCTTGTCACACTGACTGACGGTTGTATAATCCCAGTTTCACATCTTTTGCTTCAACTAACGTCTTTTGCCATTCTCGTCGGACCATCTTATCAAAAGAAAAAAAAAGGCCCAACTTTTGCCTACAGCCTCAACCTGGATCCAGAATCACGTGATCAACTACAGATCACGGAATTTATTTTCTTAATTTTCTATGGTGAGTCTGATATACAGTAACTTGACTTGGCCATGTACTCATCTAAGCACGTAAACACAATTTGGCGTTCTTTTCACATGAAATGGAAAGTTTTGCAAAGCAGCATACAGAAGATGCTTTTACATTTGTTCGCCTTTTGTATGAAGCTTTTTGATACTCTTCACATTTATTTCACGCACGCACACACACACACACACCACGCACCCACGCTCGCACACACCCACGCACGCACGCACGCACGCACACAGATACACACATGCACATGCACACGGACACACACATACATGGAAAATTTCCGACAATTTTAACATAAGGTAATTAAGAAACCGAGCGGAATAGTGAGTAATGCAAGTTTTCTCCAGTGAAATGTATTCTGTATTTCTGGTCTTTTTAAAAAAAATCAAACAAGTTAAAAATCAAACAATCCTACCAGATATTGAAAACATAAATAGCATGACAAATATTGAACTTTGCGTTGACGAAAGCTTCTTTGAAAAGTTTCCTAAAGCAGTAAACAGTTGGTAGAGTGCTGTACTCGTAATTTTGGTGATCCTGGGGTTGCGGGTTCGAATCTCTGCTGGGGAGTTTCGGTACAGGGGGATTTTTCCCTTGGAGTTAACATTGGTTCTGACTCCATTTCCCATACAGTCCTTCGAATGAGACTATAAACTGAGGTTCCGTGTGTGAACGCACGCATAATATCTTGCACACACGTAAAATCCCATCACCAACTTTCGGAAGAGACGGCCAGTTTAGCCGTTGGTTTGGATGACACGTTACACATAGCATGCACCCTGAGTGAGAAATGGAAAGAATGAAGAAAGTAAGGAACTTGAGTGAACGATATTGAACGATATTGACTGGATGACACGGGAAACGACTGAATGAAGCGCCAGCTGGCAGCTCTTCAGTCGGCACTACCCAGGTAGGCAGCCCGTTGTGTAAACGAGTGTTGATTGTAAAGCGCTTAGAGCTTGGTCTCTAGCCGAGAATAGGCGCTATATAAGTATTCATTATTATTATTATTATTTTCAAAGATACAAAAGGGTAACCACATCAAATTACATGAACTGAACAGTATACGTATGGTGTCACATACAAAAGAGTAACAACTTTCAGGTCAGGTCGCCTTATCTTCGTCATCATGTTTTCACTCAAGTCTCTTTTTTACCCCAATCAATCTCACACTTAAACATCTTTATAATACGTAACCCAAAAGGCATTTTTAATTGGTTAGCTTTGTCGGTAGACATAGACCTAGTCTGCAAGCACACTTGAGCCAGTGTGCAGCAGAGTTAAGTGATCCACACCTACCTAAATTTTCGCAATCTGAATAGAAATTCAATTCAGTTAATACTAAAAATAAAAACAAGGGAGACCTACACGGTAGTATCATCTGTAGAATAATGCATTAGCGCACTAGTGGGATCATTAAAGAAACAAAAAGCAAATGCAAAAAAGTCACAGTGTGATATTTATGTCTACTACTCCCATGACGATGATCCGAAAAAATAGAATAGTAGTTCTATTTGGTAACTTGTTCTATTTAATTATTATGAATACTTATATAGCGCCTATCCTCAGCTATAGACCAAGCTCTAAGTGCTTTACAATGCACGCTCGTTTACACAACGGGCTGCCTACCTGGATGGTAGACTGATGTGAATCATGTTGGTCTCTTGCTTTCTTCATCCTCACAATACTCAGAGACAGATGAATCATCCGGACCATACTGTCACAGGCATTCCTGGTCTTCCTCTTCAGATTGTGCTGCATCAAGTTATATGCATTTGTTGACGTCCTGAGAAAAAAAAAACATCTCCCCTTCCCCATTAAGCACACAGGTTCTAGTGGGTAACTGTACATCAAGAAGTCACCCATGATCCCCTGTGGAATGGGAAAACACAGGCTGACCTGGACATCCAATGTCAAAAGAGACACATGTACATTGGTTCTTCCGTTGCGCTGTCAAGGTTTCTTCTACTGCAGGTTAGCCAAGTTCCCATGGTCACCGGTGACATCATCTAAAACCCTTTTCTGAGGACATGATGTCATCGACTCTGCTAAAACTTTGCCTTAGGACATGAAGCATAACACGTAATATGGATATAATCTGCTGTCGTGCCACCTTACAGTTTGTATTACTCATGAAAGCCTCCTCCACTGTGTTGTCCAAAAAAAACATCTGTGTTAAGGTATGAGTTCGCTCAGGTGTCAGCCAAAGCAAACCCGTGCGTGGGACGGCCGTGCTTTGCACGGTCCGGTTAAACAGCCCTGCCCAGCTCAACTCCTCTGAGGCGTCATCAATTACGATGGCCATAGTGGAGCCGGGCTGGCCCGGAATTTTCAACCCGTCGTTCTGGCGTTGGTGCAAACCGTCCGTTTCATGGTTTTCCGGGTTAGGGTAAGAACTGCGCTCTTGATTTTTCACGGAGGTATTCTCTCTTGGCAACATGGACGACGAGAAACTCATCAATACTGTTAGGGCCAGAACATTTAATTACACAAAAAGCGAGAGAAAAATCATAAGGATGGCTCAAAAGAATGAGGTGCAATTCTGTGGTACTGATGAGATTTCTCAGGGTCTCTTTGCAGTTGGGGCATCAGATGGTGATATTCTCCACAGATGTGTTGCAGTCTGTTTATTTGGTGAACAGCGAAACGTCTTACACTTCATCTTCTCCTCCTCTACACCACCACCACCATCACCACAACCCTTTCTGCCTCGTCCGCACCATTTTGAAAGGGACAGCTACCGGACACAGCACAGATTATCTGTGGCCACTTTCACGGATCCATCCTGCCAGGTGGGACACGGCTGTCAAAACCACGGCCCACAATGGCCAGTCCCTTATCACACCAAACTCGCCCCGGGTGAAGAGGTCTGTAGTGCCTGGATGTGAACCCTCTACACTGCAAAACATGCAAAATCATTATACACAAATGTTATGTTCTTTAAGAGATCATTAGTGGCAAGTATTCTAAGGACAATTCCAGTTCAGAGTCGATTAAGTTTCTTTAATAAAAAAAAAAAGTTTGTCTAGTGAATTGTAGTGTTCAATCTTTGGTTCATTTTGCACAATTTGGATAAATATGACTGGAAATTTATACATTACGTGTTTTGTTCACACAAATTATAATGCTTTTAAACCAAACTGTATCCGTAAGGGGGTATTGTCTTTTATCTCCAAATTAACTTGCGTCACGAAAATTTTGATTGATGATACATATCCTGCAAAGGTAAAAAATGCATCTTAACTAATACTTTTGTCTTATTGTGCATAAATAAGAAAATCTGCGCTGTCTCTGAGAAAGCGTGCTTTACGGCGTTTTGCTTGTATTATTTGTTGATTTGCGATAAAGTTTCTTCGTAGTTATAAATCTACATCAATATTTTTTTAACAGTTTCTAAGTAAATGTACAGTTGAACGCAAAATGTGTTCTTTTGTGATTTTTACTTTCCATGCTCCTTCCCTGGGTAACCTTTAGAGATTTTATAAGCATCTTTAAATGCAGTATGTCAAGATCACTATTTCCAATTTTTTAATTGCTGTTTTATTTCATGTTATCATTTATATTCTCAGCAATAAACAAACAAACAAACCTGGTGACCCAATATCTGCAATTTCATTATAAAACATTCGAGTGGATTTGACAACAATATGCAGAAGGAAATAAGTTTATGCAGAGAAATAATTTCAGAAAACAATTCTTCCTATTAGTGTATTGTTATTTTGATGTACTTCCTTTCTTATCAGTTCACCATGCGTGATGAAACAGCCATAACCAGACGACAGTAATGGACATGAACATGACTCACCAGAGGGCCAGAGCCAGACAACAGTGACGAGATCACCATGACTGATCAGAACACCAGACACAGATGATATCGACGACCTCACCGTGACTGACCACATGGCTAGATCCAGACAACAGTGACGACATTACCATGATAACCAGAGTACACAAGACAAGATATCGACAACATCACCATGATTGACCAGAGAACTAGACACAGACAATCGTGATGATCTCACCGTTGCTGGCCAGAAAAGCCAGAGCCAGACAGACCACACGCCATAATCAGTATTTTGCGCTAAAAAAACACTATATAATCCACGTAAGCATTTTGAGGCCTACATTATATTGAGCCAAACTTTAGAACAACTCCCCACCAATTTCTTTTTATTTTTATTTTATCATTTCTATTATCAGCAACAAACAAACAAACAACCAAAAAAAAAACTGGTGATCCAATATCTGCAGTTTCATTACAAAACATTCGAGTGAATTTGACAGCAATATTTAGAAGCAAATAAGTTTGTGTAGAGTAATCATTTCAGGATGCAATTCTTCCTAGAAGTGTATTGTTATTTTGATGTACTTCCTTACTCTTCAGTTTGCCATCACTGACCAAAACACAGCTTAACCAGTGACAGATATTAACATGACAAAACAGAGGGCCAGAGCCAGACGACAGTGAAGACATCACCATGACTGATCAGAACACAAGACACAGATGATATCGACGACCTCACCGTGACGACCATAGGACTCGATCTAGGCTACAGTGACGACATTACCATCATGACCAGAATACACAAGATAAGATATCGACAACCTCACCGTGACTGACCAGAGAACTAGAAAGACAATAGTGATGATCTCACCGTTGCTGACCAGAAAAGCCAGAGCCAGACAGACCACACGCCACAGTTAGGATTTTGCACTAGAATAATATATAATCCATGTAAGCGTTTTGAGGCCAACCATTAATTTGATCCACAATTCAGAACAACTCCCCACCAATTATTTCCCTTGTTTTGGGGGATTTTCTGAAATCACAGTCTTCGAATACATGACCTTTCCGTTAGCTGACAGTGCAATTCAGCCCTTTGCACTCACAAATGACCGTATCTTTGCACCAGGGGGTTTCCCCAAGAGAGTCCCATTCTTTTGTCTGCTTGGAACCATCTGGCTTCTACCTTGATGGCTATATGTAAGAAATGAGGAGAACCAACTGTCAGACATTTTTTTTTTTGAATGTTCCTTTTTTTTTTTTTTTTTTGATTGCTTTTGCTTTTTTTTTGTTTATGTTTTTTATTTTTATTGAATTGAATTAATCTTTCCTTTTCCTTCTTTTTCTTTTTTTTTGTTGAAAAGGTTTTTATTTCGAAATTCAGAGAGCACAAACCAGGCACCATGAACACAAATACAGGAGCATATTCAATTAAGTATAACACAATGATTAGACATAACTCATAACCAAGTGTTGACAGTTGTTTTAAACCTCAAATCACAGATGTTTGTAAACGGGATAGTGATTAACAGAATCGCATTCATATATGATTAATTACAACGAGGTGACTGGACGTAATTCATTAACAAATTATTGTTGTTTGCACATCAAATCACATAAAGAATTATTTGAAATCACAACAAGCCTTAGGGAGAGAAATCAGAAAAGCATAAGCAACAGAAAACAAAAAAACAAACACACGAACGAACGAACGAAAAAACAAACAAAAACAAACAAAAACAACAACAACAAAAAACTCAACCCACAGTTGGCCATTGTCATAGCCTTTGTATACAATGGATAATTTGTGTTTTACTCCAATAACGTCAAGTACGGAATCCATTGTGCAACGAAATTTCCATGGGACATCTTAAAAAGAGCAGCATACTTTTCTATTTCGTATCTGGCTTTCAAAAATACAAAAAAGATTTGAACTGATGGTAAACTCTTTTCACATTTACATTTATAAATATAAAATTTGGCGAGTAGCAGGATTAAGTCAAACGTTCTATCAGATTTAAAATTACAATCACAACCAAACAGAACAATATTTTCATCAAGCAACAGTTTTATAATACTACATTTTCTGTTTACCACATTTTGAAACTCTTTCCAGAAGTTTTGTACATACTGGCAGTGCCAAAATATATGTTGAATATTTTCTTTTTCTCTCTCTCACAAAAAGAGCATTTATCAGACTCTTCAATTCCCATGTGTTTTGCAAAGTAACATTGGTTGCCAATATTTTTTGTTAATAATTCTCATCTGAAACCATATTAGTTTAATGTCTTTTATCTGTCGACTTTTGTGAAAAGTTTTCATCCATATAACCTCCTTATGTAGTTTTGCATTCCATTTATTGCAAAAACCTGGTTCTGTTAGGTCTTGATTTAATAAATCGTAATAATGTGAGGCTCCTCTTGAAACTGAACAGATTTCAGTTAATAATTTTACAAGTCATACCTTCCTCACAATATTTCATTTCTAGTCCAGTTTCTCTCGAATAGATCTAGTTGCAAAGTGAAACGACTGCAGGCGGAAATCTAAACAAATCTTAAATAAATGTCAGCGAACCGCCCAGAGAAACGTGGACAAACGAGTCACAAGACAACACACAACGCGTTTCGACCTCTTAGGTCTTCCTCAGGTGAAACAAAGACGGACAAAATAACGAAAATGCACTTAGCTTTGATCGCTTCAGATTGCTTCTGAGTTCAGCGCAAGGAAGGCCTTCCTTGCACTGTACTCAGAAGCAATCTGAAGCGATCAAAGCTAAGTGCATTTTCGTTATTTTGTCCGTCTTTGTTTCACCTGAGGAAGACCTAAGAGGTCGAAACGCGTTGTGTGTTGTCTTGTGACTCGTTTGTCCACGTTTCTCTGGGAGGTTCGCTGACATTTATTTAAGATTTCTCTCGAATAGTTTTTCACAGCACTAACATAACCATTATATGTAACAAAATCTGTATTGATACTGTATTTATCAACAAAAGACTGGAAACTCAAAAACTCACTGTTCTTGTCCAGAAGATTCCGCATGCAGAATACATCGTTTTCAATCCAGTTTTTATAAAAGGTTGATCTGCCCCCAGTCTTTAAGTTGGGATTACAAAACAGAGGCTCTGAACAGAGTTCCTCCGCAGTTTTAACATGAACAATCTTACCAGTTTCTCTATAAGCGTTGAATACATCTCTCCAGAAGCTATTCAGTTTATTGCTCCATGGCAGATTGGATCCTAGTTTATTGATAATTTCTGCTTTTTCATACACTGAAACAAGCACTTTCTTCCATCTGTGTTTACTTAATAAGATTTTTTACGAATCCAAGTTAATTTTAAAGCATTTATATGGTTTTTTATGATTGGTATTCCGATTCCCCCCTGCACTACGCTTTTCACAGACGTTTTCCTACTGATTCTGTCTCTTTTTTTTGCCCCAAACAAAACTTATATATAAAGTTCTGGATTTCATCAGTAATATATAGTGGTGGATTTGGTAATAACATCCATAGATGGGTTATTTTGGTAGGAATCATAGATTTAAGCACCGCTATTCTGCCAAGTGGGCGTTATCTGCCTTTTGAGCCAAGTTTTATACAGTGTTTAGATTTCTACAAACTTTTCTTCAAGGTTCAGGATTTCGCAATGTTTTAAGTCACGTGTAAACCAGATACCCAAAATTTTGAATTTTGGAGGGTTCCATTTTATGTTTAAATGCGGCATATACCTAACAGGTGAATTTCGTTTACTACCTAGCCATACTGCGTTTGTTTTTGCTGCGTTTAGTACGAGTCCAGATACTCTTTCCAAAATGTTCAATGGTGTAAATAGATTCCTTGAATGATTTTTTGTCTCCCTCCAATAGTAGTTCAGTGTCATCTGCATACTGTGATATCTTGTTTTCAGTATTACCTACTTGAATTCCCTTTATACCTTTTTTTTGTCTTATCATATTTGCCAAAATCTCAACACACATAACAAATAAACACGGAGAAATTGGATCACCTTGACGGCAACCCCTCTCAACAGGGAACCACCCAGCTAATTTTCCATTCAAAGACACAGCTGACTTAATATTTGTATAAAATGTTTGTATCCATTGAAAGAAGCTTGGACCAAAGCCAGAAACGTGTAGTACCTTAATTAAACATGAAATCATAACTTACACTATCAAACGCTTTTTCAAAATCCAGACAAAGAAGTAAACCTGGTTTTTTTGGATGCAATCATGAAATCAAGTATGTCATAGATAAGACGAATATTATCTCCCAAATACCTGTTAGGAATAAAACCAGTCTGATCCTCATTGATGATAGAGGGAAGCACTTGCTTTAATCGGTTAGCTATACAAGTAGATCCTATTTTGTATACAATATTCAAAAGCGAGATGGGTCTCCAGTTTTTTATCTGGTCTTTAGGTTTGTCACCCTTGGGAATGCATACAATAATGCCTTTTTTTTTGTGTTGATGAAAGCTCCTTTTTATCATATCCATCATTGATCGCTCTTACAACGTATGGACCAAGTTGCAGCCAGAAAATTTGAAAAACTCAGCTGTAAAACCATCACTCCCAGGCTTTTCCTATTTGACATATGTTTAAGAGCAATACCTGCTTCTTCTAAAGTAATTTTATCCTCCAAAGACGTTCTCTGATTCTCACTTAACGTTGGCAAGTCTTCTACTAAATCAAATATTTCACAAGGCTTTGCATCTATTTTAGAATAGAATTTTTTAATAAAAGTTATTAACTTCCTGGGCAATTTCATCATTATCATTTAAAATAGTACCGTCATCTCGCGTAAGTTTGATTATATTCTTATTAATGTAGTTACGTTTTTGAAGTCCACAAAAATATTTCGCTATTTTTTGCCCTTCTGCGACCCATCTCGCCCTTGAACGCAACAATACACCCTCATTTTCTTTTCTCGAAGAGTAATTAATCTTGTTTACATTTTTCAAGTTCAAGCTTTTCTCGTTCCGATAACACTACTTTCCTCTCGAGTAAAGAAATATTACTTTCTAGATCTTTCTGTTTTTCTGCGTCCTTCCGTTTCTTTATCGTTGCATACGATATAGTTTTGCCCCTAATTTCCATAAGCAATGTATCCAAAAATAGTTGATCAGATATAACAAAGTGGATTTCTGAATTAGGAATTTGGGCCAATCCACAACGACAGTATGGAAGTGCTGCATATTCCTCGGTAACAATTTGGATAATCTCGTTTACCTCTTTTACGTAATTATTGTCTTTTAACAGCGAACTGTTGAATTTCCATAACGAATTTCTCTTTATCTCTCTGCCTTGTTCTAACGTTACTGTAATTAAGGAGTGGTCAGATCGATATCCTGGTAAGATATCAACATCTATAACATAATTGCAAAGCCAGTCTGAAAACAAGAAAGAAATCTAAACGACTCTGTTGACATGGGTTAGTTCTCCTCCAAGTATTTCTGCGTAATTCCGGATTTAATTCACGCCAGATGTCAGTTAAATCTAGATTGTCCACCATGTTTTCAAGTTGCTCTTGCGCTTTAGGATTATTATTATGTTTATAGTTATAGCAGTCTAAAGAGTAGTTGCGAACTAAGTTCCAATCGCCTCCATTATGACATTTTCAGCTCCGACCTCTCTGATATGATCTTCCAGTTCCATGTAAAACTCTGGCTCATCACGATTAGGTCCGTAGATACTAGCAATGAGACATTCTATGTCCATTATTTTGACTGATGCAAAAATAAAATTACCTCCTGTGTCCTTATAATTTTTTTTTAACTGAAATTCGAAGTTAGTATTGAACAAAATAGCTACTCCGCGAGAATGTGAATTGTTAGACGCAAAGAAACATTTATAACCCCATTCTGCACGAATATAGTTTTCTAATTTTGGTCGAAAATGGGTATCCTGTAACAAATATATAGAGTATGACCTTTCTCTCAAATAGTAAATACATCTCTTCTCTTTTTTTGTGGATTGGCCAAACCCTGACAATTCATGGATGCAATGGTTATTTTACTGCTCATAACAAAACGAAATGTTCATAAGTATCACGCCAACATTAGGATACATCACCATGCTGACAAGCAAAGTTGCAAAATTAACGCAAGTATTAGAATGTAACAGGATCATCCCCAAAGCAGCTGCTCTGCGACAAACATCTTTCACCATAATCAAAGCAGGACCTTTATTGTACAACCATGTTCAACGGCACACTGTAAGACCGGAATCACGCAATCCCGAAAACAAATAATTTGAAAAAAAACATGATTTGTCAACCCCAACATGACTGACCAGACTGACCAGCGACTGACGATGGCGGCAGCCCAGCCATATGAGATCCAAGGTCAGACCAACGCCATCCAGTTTAGATGACGTCAGATCTATCAATAGCATCTGAAGGTTTGCATCTGATACGCTTAGAGAAATAGGATCCAAACATTGAAGATACATTAGGATATCTGGGCAATTCTAAATGGGTTTTATTAGATTGTGAAGTGTCCTAAAATCAAAGTACATAACTAGATCTCTCCACATCCAAAACCACACACATGCGCAAAACACACACACACACACACACACACACACACACACACACACGCACGCACGCACGCACACACGCACACGCACGCACGCACACGCACGCACGCACGCACATACACACACATTTGATCACTCTTCACATCAACGAATAACTCTTGATATAGCAACACAGCTGTTCATTAAGTTATGCATAAATGTGCAGTTTTGATTGGTGAAATCAGAACATATTTTTCATTTTGGCTTCTTGTAGATGATTGGACAGTAGAGCAAATGACGCCAAAGTATCCTCTTGGTCAGCGATTCCACACTACAATATGGAGTTTAAAATGAACTGAACTAATCATTGAAAATCTCCTTTTCTTATAACAGGGGCAAAAACTGAAGAGTTAGAAATGTTCTTGTTGTGTGCGACGCGTTTAGTGCTGACACTGACCAATGATTGAAGCCCATCACGCATTTTTCTGCTTACAGCTGTCTGGTGGGCATCGCACTTATTTCTGTGGTTTATGTCTGTCGTTCGTTACATCTATGAAAAACGTATTCGTTTAATATCCATGTGTGTGATTTGTTACGGATATTCAGTGAGCGTTACTTTGCACTCTGTTCTTGTTTCTTAGTACTTCGACTCACCACGTGCGCTGAAGGTCATAAAAAAAACCCAAACAAACCAAAACACAAACAAAAGCAAAAATGATAAAATGAAAATATATTTTTAGAAAAGCAAAGAACTGATTTGTTATGAATACTTGCACAAACTTTTTTTTTTAACAGCTTTTCTTTCTATTTTCTCTTTGTTGTTGTTGTTGTTGTTGTTGTTGACTGAAACATCACAGGAAGATGTCTGTTTTTTTCCTGTGGGACAAATTGGGAATATTAAAAATAATATCTTAGCTCTCCAGTCTTCAGACAAAAAGACTCTATGGAAATTATACCTAACGCTAACGTTATTTTCTCGTTTCTGCAAACCTGTGCGAAAAGCGCGGAATGTCAAAATTGATGTTTTAGCTCTCCAGTCTTCAGACAGAAAGACTCTATGGAAATGACACCTTTCCCGTCACTGCAAACCTGCACAAATATAATTGTTTCCTTGTGTAATAATATTCGGTTTTAACCAGTGTCATCTGAAGTGGGTGGTTGTTCCCTTTTCTTTAGATAACTGGACAGGTAAGATAAGATGATGTTGCTTATAGCCCAGCCATCCGCAAAGGGCTATATCAGGGCTGTCACCACGTTGAATTCAACTCACAAGTCATCACACACACACACACACACACACACACAACATTCACACATCTCTTAAAAAATACACCTCCTAAACACGCAAAAGAAACCTCGTTAAAATCTTTCTTCCATAAAATCTTAGATCAGATGAAAAATGTTGATCTCTTTCAGAAATTCAAAGATCACGTCAAGCGGCTTATCTCTGAAAAAGGTTTTCATAGAGTCTGCTGTAAAGTGTTTATGTCTCACATCGTGCAAGTCCCAACACTCTAAAAGAATATGTTTCACTGTGAGTGGAACATGACATGGAATGCACCACGGAGCTTCCTCAACTTTTAAAAGATAAGAATGGGTATAAAAGGAGTGGCCTGTATGCAAACGGCACAAGACTGTTACTGGATGGGAAATACCTGAAAAGATAGCGAACGGCACTACCAAAGTTAAAGGAAGGGGATTCGAGGTACAGCCCACTCTCTCGCGGAAGAATAAGCTGCACTAGCTTCAATTAAACCAACTTACATTCTTCTGGTCACATTACAATTCGTTTTAGAAAGGAATGGTTAGGATGATTCACGGTCATGACTATTGATTTTAAAACGCGGTAAGCAACTAGATAACAGCTAATTTAGTTTACTTCAAAATGTCATTTTTTGAACAACTTAAACCAAGATTCAGTGTGTTTATATTTTCATTACACAGTGTACAACTTATCACGCCCACAAGTATGCATTTCACACCATCAGAAACACAACACACCATCTTGGAAACACAACGGGAATGGATATGTCTTTCATTGTATATTTCATTATTCATATTTGTGTATTCTTTGTATTTGATATTCAATATATTATTTACCATCCATTCTTTTCAATAAAGAAATGCCATCCTCTGGACAGCCATTCCACGCACACGTTGTCGTGCACACATGCAGGCATGCATAATGTACACTTACATGTGCATTAACTTATGTTGCACACGCACACGCATGCACCGCCACTAAAAGTGATTAAGACTGAATGTATTTTTGGTATAATTTAGGTGTGTCTGTTATTGAGTGTGTGTGATGATGAAATATAACGTTATACTAGCAATAAATTAAGTCCACCCCTACCCCATCCCCCTCTAGTCATTCCAGTTAGAAAACTTAACTATAAAGAATATAACTGAGAAAAAAAAAGATAAACACCAATTGAACTACTCAATAAACATTTACATACAGAATCTAGTGCAAATATCATTTAGTAAGCATGGTAAGAGTAATGGTGTCGATCCATCATTATAACAAGCAATGCCTGAACTTTTAAAAAAGTTCTCTTGCTTTTGAACAGTGAATCAGTAAGTGATCGACACTAATAGGTTCACCACATACACATTTAATATTAGTACAATACTTTGTTTTAAATGATTTAAACGTATCCTATGGATTAGACTTTCGACCTCCCTGGACGAGAATATGACATGCTTGTATGACTTTTCCCATTGCCTTTATCATTTTGTTTAATACAGTTATGATAATACTGATTGTCTGAGTTCTTCAATAACTGTTTAACATTATCATGAGATTTTTTGTTTATAATTGAGAAACATTCTGACAGATCTAAAGGAATATTTATAGATTGTGCATCGTTTAGATTCTGAGCTGCCTTTTTTGCAGCTTGGTCTACTTGTTCATTTGCTGATATTCCACAATGAGAGGGCACCCAACAAAAAGTGACAGTGATGCCTTTCATAGAAAGTAGGTGTATTACATGATTTATTTCCATTATCGAATCAAATCGTATGCAAGAGTTGGGTGATTTGATAGCATTTATTGCTGCTTTAGAGTCTGCACATACTAGGACTTGACTGTTATTTATAGGAAAATTTAAAATGAAATCCAATGATTTAAGTATAGCAAGTACTTCAGCGCTGAATATCGACAACTTTTTACCAAGAAAAAATAACTTTTTTACTTTTAAGCACGGAATCATGAATGCTGCTCCTGTGCTTTCGTTTTCTAATATGGAGCCATCTGTGAATATCTTTAAATGAGTACTGTATTCATTTTCTAAATGAGTGCATACAGACGCTCTCAGAATATTCAGAGAATCTTTTTTAGTTAATGTATATAATCTATGTCAAAGACAGCTTTTGACTGTTCCCATTTTGGAATGGGCGAAAACGTTGGTTTTTTGACAACGTTACCTTCATCTATTTTCGCATCCCTTTAGAAGATCAGAAGAAAAGGAACAAATAGATTTTGTGGATTGAATATGTTGTGCACGTTTTCCAAGTCCCTCTCCGATTGTAGACACACTTCTTTTGGAGCAGCATTTTTTTTGAGAACAACTTTTCAGTATAAATTTTGAAGTAGAAGCTTTACGAAATTCAGAGACAGGTAAAATTCCTGCTTCGCTATACGTTCCTACGTTAGATGTATGTGTAGGAACTCCTAAAGCAATTTTGTAAGCTTTACTATCAATACTTTGAAGTTTATGTAAAAGGTGTTTGGGTGCGTTAAAAAATACCCTTTTGAGCGTATGATAATCTTGAACGTACAGGGGCAGTTGCTAATATAGTTAAAGTTTTGGTATCTTGCCCCCAAGATTGTTTACTAACTACCTTAAGAAAATTTAAACTTTTTCTTGCTTTGTTTAAAATGTGGTCAATATGAATATTCCATGTTAACTTATTACTTAAGATAACACCAAGGAATTTAACACTTTTAGCATAGTTTAAGGCAATGCCGTCCAAGGTGAAGTTTCGAAGTTTGTCTGGATCATAACCAGAATTAAAAAAGCATCATATTTGTTTTTTCCGGTGAAAGGGAAAGCCCGTTTTCATGTAAAAAAAAATTATTTATTTTATTGAGTTCATGTTGGTATTTAATTTTAATATGATTTAGTAACCTCAGTGGAGTATTTCTTTTCATTGTCACTTTCATCCACAAGCATATATCGTCAGCAAATTGGGCTATCTCTGTATCTTTAGAAAGGCCTTTGGGTAGATCAGAAATTAAAATATTAAACAATATTGGCGAAATTGCTGATCCTTGAGGTAAGCCCATTTGTAAAGGTCTTGGATTAGAGTATGTATTTCCAACCCTAGTTTGAATGTGCCTACTATTAGGAAGGTTTTGATATAATCATACATGTTGCCATTGATACTATATTCTTTATTTTGTATAAAAGTCGCTTGTTTCTTGTTATACAACTCAATGCGCTTACATCCACCATTTGCACTTATTCATACAATATTCATGCACACAGCAAAAAGAAAATACACAATGGCAAACGCACCTACATGCATAAACTGCCTCACCGGACTAGTTGTGGAGGAATTTAGGAGAGACCTAGTCATCTACAGAAGAGAATACGCTTTTTTGAAGAGATAAGTTTTGAGCTGAGATTTAAAAGAAGAAAGAGTAGGCTGATTACGAAGGTCTTCAGGGAGGGAGTTCCAAATAGAAGGTGCTCTAAAACTGAAGGCTCTTTCGCCAACAGATTTCAGAGAACGCTTAGGGATTTTCAAAAGTTTTTGTGAAGAAGAGCGAAGGGTACGAGAGCTTTGGTAGGTGCAGAGAGAGAAAAAGAGAGATAGTGAGGAAGAGATTCATTGAAGTGGCGGAAAAACTTATTGGTCTTTGAATTTCAACATCTGTCCATGTTTAAACCTCTCATTGTGCTTTATTGCTAGTGTTTTTGTTGTTGTCCTTTTTGGTCTTTTGTTGGTGTTA
>JADBJO010002206.1:322500-330000 GCA_016801955.1 Conus betulinus
CAGGGTGGGGCAGCGCTGAGCACCAGCCACCGACACTGGCGCCTGTGCGAGAGTTGTGAGGAGAAAATATTGACGAGTTGAGTCTCAGCGTAGGTAGTAATAAGTACTGGCACAAGTGTGGTGCCTTGCGTGATGCCCTTCAGGGGTTGATCCAGTGATGGGCAGTGGGTAGCACTACCGGGAATTTCGTCGTCGTTTTCATGTTTGTCATAGTCCTCATGTTCGTCGTCGTCTTCATCTTCGTCGTCTCCTTCAACTTCGTTGTCATCTTCAACTTCGTCGTCACCAATAGTCGGCTGCATTACAATAATGTTTCGTTGATACATGCCTCTTTGCATTTTTTTTATATTAATGTATTCTAATGATGTTACCATGTTGATGTAATTGTGAGATGTTCGGCTGTAAATAAATTTGGTATGCGTGAGATGACATATAGTCAGTCTAGTCGGTTAGAGGAGGAAAAGATCATTAGTGTCCGTCAATCGTACTTTCTTGTTTTTCCCTTTTCTAGAATCCCTCCATATCATACGTCATCCACCTGAGTCCCAGTAGTTGAGGGATTCGAACTCACTCATAGGGAGCCAGGCTTAACCTCTACACCCCATTGTTGCACAGGTGGTGGCACTGCCCTGGTGTTGCAGTGTCACTCACCGTTGCGTCGATACTCTGGGTCCCTACCCCTTGTACTCAGTGCCTGCCTCACCTCCCTGATGCGACACCAGACCTGAGTGTTTCAATTAGGCGCAGGGAAGCCATACCCTGAAGGCCGCGGGGTAGGCGCACGTTCGGTGCACTGTGTGAAGGGGAGTCGATCGCAGTGGTGTGTGGGTTGTGTCCCTTGGCTGAGGTGCTGGCGAGGTTGTCCATTTGTTATCATTGTTTGCTTTCCCCTTGTTTTGAGTGAGTGATGTGTGTGTAAATAAAAGTGATTGGGAGTGATAATTCTTATTTTCTATTTTTTTTTAATTCTTATTTTCTGTTTTATTTTGGGGAAAATAGTTAAGATGGGTAAGGGTGGTGGGGACGTCTGGCTTAGCGGCCGTGACCGTGTCAGTATCATTATCCATTAGTATATGTGTCAGATTTCAACTTACCATGTTCTCATTTCCTGTATTTTAACTATATATCATGATCATAATTTTTATGATGATTATTATTGTAATCATTATACTATTTCATAAGCTTAATCTTCCTATCTTTCCCATTATTCTATATCCTCCTTTTTATTCCTCCTCCCCCTCCACCTTCTTTTTGTTCTTGTCATATCTTTTTTTTTTCCTTCTTCTTCTATAATTATTATCGTTATTATCATCATCATTTTTATTATCATTTTCATGGTTGTTGTCGTCATTATTATTATTATTATTATTATTGTTATTATTATTATTATTATTATTGTCATTATTATTATTATTATTATTATCATTATCATTATTATCACCATCGTCATTACTTTTGCCATTACAACCATGGTATTAACGCTCCTCTAATCCCTCTCCTTTGTCTTCTTTTATCAGTATTATGATTATAATCATCCTTATTGTTATTGTTATTAATACTATTATAATATTTGTTAGTATTATCATATGTGATTATACTTCCATTAGTAGCAGCAAATAGTAGTAGTAGCAGCAGCAGCACTAGTAGTAGTAGTAGTAGTAGTAGTAGAAGTAGTGGGAATGATAGTAGTAGTAGTAGTGGTGGTGGTAGTAGTAGTAGTAGTGGTAGTCTTTATTTCATTATCATTATTTTTGTTATTGTTTTATGATGATGATGATGATTATCATCATTATTGTAACCCGTATTGTCTCCCTTCCCAGCAGCCTCGTTTCCATTCCAAATCCATTTTGCGCCCAGTTCGTGTAGAAAAGTGACTGGGTTCATTCTTCATTTTTTTAATGTCTTGAATGTTGTCTTGCTTGAAGAGACCGATTGTTTCTTCTTTCGTTTGGCGGCATAGTAATCCCTTTGAAAAAAAAATTGAAAAAATCAAAGGCGTGAAGACACGATTCTAACCGTCAAATCACCTCCATGACCCATTTGGAGGTTATCTCTGGCTGGTAAAAGTCTTACCGAAACCTCATTAAAACCGATTTTTCACATAACAATACTTGAACAAGTATGTAAGTTATCGCTAAAATCTTAGAGAACTTCGCTTGATGTCTCAAATAAGCGAGAAAAGCTCCTTGATAAGACACAGCGTTCAGAAACACAGAGTTCACAAAAATTCACTTGTGGCTCATGCCCAAAGACAGGTTATGACAACCAAATCGTTGATGATGCTTCATAACCTGCAACTCTGTGTTTCTGAACGACCTGAAAATCTCTTAACTGAATAGAGCTAACCTCAACGTACCGATCTTTTCAGCGAACAGTACAGCACACATGATAGACCATCCCAACCTGGAACGGGATGATACCGATGAAGATGAAGAAGATGATGATGAGGAGGAGGATGATGATGATGATGACGATGATGATGATTTCGATGACGCCGACGAGGGTGATGATGATGATGGTGGTGGTGGTGGTGGTGATGAGGTGGAGGAGGAGGAGGAGGAGTATAGTTGGTGGTATGACCTGTATGAACCCTACGAGAATGCCTACAAAGTGATAGATAAAATGGTATGCCTACTGTGCTTGTGTTTGGTATCTTCGGAAACGTGATGGTAATTCTGATCATGTACATGTTCCTGCATCCAGTAGTGGCGTCTTGTTCCAAGGTCTGGCTTGGTCTGACCTGTTGGTCTTGTTGACCATTGTACTAGACAAATGGCTCTATGAACAGTTTGATGTACGAAGATTAGAGAGTCACGGCATCTGGTCGTGTAAGTGGAGAGAGTGTTGGTACACATGGCACCATCTTTCACAGCATGGATGCTCGTCACCCTCACTTTGCAAAGAGCAGTGTCGGTGCTGTGGCCTCATCTCATCAATGTCGTGTGGACGAAATCAACGTCACGAATGTTTGTCGGGCTAGTGATCATTCTCACCCTTTCTGGTCAACTGTCACTTTCTCTTCGGCTATGATCGTAATGACGAGTATTGTCCCGACTCCTGTTGCAGTGAAGCTGCATCTGAATACTACCAATGGTTTGATTATGAGATTTGGCCTGGGTAGACTTGCTGCAATTATGTATACTGCCTTCTATGCTGTTGGTGTTTGGCAACGGTGTTCTTCTCTGGAAACTTTTTGGGATCTCTCATAAAAGCAGGCGTCTTCCTTTACAACAAGCCGCTGGTGATTCCAGACTTAAGGAAGTTGCTCTCTTAACTGTGACCCTTGCAGCTGTCAGTGTTTCGTTTCTACTCATGACAACACCTATATCAGTTTACATGATCACTCCGCCTGTTGCTGATGATGACCCGATTGAATATGGGAAATCCCATGTCCTTGATAGCCTCGTTCATCTCCTGTGGTACAGCAACAGTGCAGTCAACTTCTATTTGTATTGTCTGACTGGCAGAAAGTACAGAGCAGAGCTTCAAAGAATGATGTTGGAGGTTTTAAGATGTCCAACAAAGGACAATAAGCCAGTCACTCGATCTTGAACGCAGATGTTGTCTTGATGGGTGAGGATGTCGACGCAGTGATTAGACACGCTGTGAAGAGAGCTGTCACTGATAGTCATGTTTAGCGTGACAACACATTCAGAATAGAATAAACGCAGTGCTTTCCATTTTTTAAATGTTTGTTTGGAAGAAAAATGAAAAGGTTTTGTATAATGACGATACACACGTAAAGCACACAGATGGACAGCCTAAAACAAATGAATGAATGTCCATTTTCGAAAATTGTTTTGCATTTGATCTGAAAGGGGTATGTGACTTGTTTGCCAGGCTGGACTTTGTGAGTACGTCTTTATTTCATATGAGTGACCAATTTTGAAAAACCGGAAATGACCCCACCAGCGCCAGCAGTCTCGTACATACACAGTCTCCTTATTATTATCATCTTTCTCCCCCTCTCTTCCACGTTCTGCCCGCTTTTTGTACTCCCAGTTCTTACAGAACAGTGAGTACTTTACAATGGGAACGAAGAAATGCTGTCTGTATATTATTTGTCTGTCCGTGGTCAAAATGTGTTCCACTTGCTCCAGACAAAACTGCTGGGCTGATCTTTCTGAAAATTTGTAGTTATGTTTATTATGGGTCATGGATGATGCCCAATGTTTTTTTTTTTTTTTTTTTTTTTTTATTTTGCCAGAATAGCCGTTACTAACGGCTGTAAGTGATGTACAGTTTAAGCAATAACGGTTTAAAACTTATGTGTAACCAAAATCTGTAAGCTCCTCGGTAATATGGTGGCTAGTATCCCCGCCTGTTACGCGTGAGACTGGGTTCATTTCCCCGCCGGGGAGAGCAGCATTTTTTTTTTTTTCTTTTCTCTTACATACAAAATATCTACCAGCAAAGGGGAGAAAGTCAAAGTCAGAGTCAAAATGTTTTAATTGTTAGGCCTCTGGCTCATACATTGGAGGTACATAATAATCAGAGCATTCATCACGCATTCATACGCGTATCAACTATACATTGTTTTCGTAAACTAAGTGACTTACATATATAAATAGACAACTCATTACCTGTACACGATTTTCACATGCAAGTAAGTTTGGATAGGGATGGTTTTTTTTTCGAATAACTAGCAGGAATGAATTCGTCTCTAAGTTCCTTGTATTTTGGGGCATGTAAATATAAAAAGTGTATTTCATTTTCAATTATGTTATAACAACAAAAAAGGACAATCCCTTTCATTACTGTGTACATTCGTTCTGAATTGTAGATAACTATGTTTAAGGGGGGACATATCAATTTATAACGCAAAAACTATTGATTTGACGTAAATACATTTTGCAGGATAAGGTATCATTAAGACTCAAATAACTTTGGAAGAAATCATGGTTTTCCAGTGCAGCATGCTATTCCTGACTAAACGAATCAATAAGCCTTTGTTCTGAATTCTGAAATAAAAATATTAACATTTCCCACACCCTGGGCTTCCCACACAATCCCAAAACCATATCGGTATAAAATATTTCTGACTCTACACGCCCAAGTGACATAATTTTGCGACTGAAAGTATAGTAACATCTCATAACCTTTTTCTAGAATACCTATATTGATCCAAGCTAACTAATCTAAGCCAAAATTTTATGCATCTAATTTACAAATACAGGATATCTACCTGTTTTCCCCATAAATTAATTGTCTAGGTGCTTTAGGACTGAAACCAGTAAAACGTTTTTAATGTCGACAGATGAACCATTTCAATGTGTTCTTGATCAGTAGTTAATCCCCAAATTTCTGATTCATATGTAAGTATTGGCTGTATTTGGGAGTCAAACAGTTTATAAAGTATTTCAGGTGAATGTTCACCAAAAGACCTTAATACTCTAATAATTGCTGCCACACCCTTTCTTGCTCTAACTGCTAGGTCTTTGAGAGTATGTGACAGAGAAAGTGTAGTAGAAAGGTGAATTCCAAGGTATTTATACATATTGACAATTTGTAGTTCTTGGTTTCCCAAAAGACCACTTTTCCAGATGAAGACAGATAACCATCATTTATAAAGACAACTACATTTGATTTATCCAGATTGACAATAACCAAAAGGGGATAAAGTGCTATAGTGACTGATTTATATACTTCTTTTTCCCTTTTTTTTTTTTTTTTTTTTTTTTTTGGGGGGGGGGGGGGGGGGGGGGGGGGGGGGGGGGGGGGGGGGGGGGTACTACTCTACTGAAATGACCCCTCCGCCGCCAACAGTCTCTCGTACATACACAGTCTCCGTATTATCATCTTTCTTTCTGCCATTTTATATGCTTTGCATCTTGTTTCTCTCTGTCTCCTCTCTTCACTTTCTTCCTTATTTTATTCATTTAGTTTTTATTTATTTATTTATTTATTTATTTATTTTTTTTGTAGTACTGTTTACAAAAGAGGTTTGTGCTGTTTTGAACAATTGTGTGTGTTTTCTGAGCCTTTGTTCCCACTGTCAAGGATAATAACTCTTCTTGCTTTGAAGTGTGTAATTCTAAAACATAGAGCAATACTGCATTTTTATAATAAGAACAATGATAACAAAATAACAGTAACAGTAACAATACAATGAAATTGTACGATTATTATTATTATTATTATTTGTTATTATCATTTTCACCATTATCTTCACTATATTTTTCTTGTTGTTGTCATTACTGTATGTTTGCAAAGTGCCTTTTCTGTTTTGCCAAATTGCTAAAATGTACCTGTTACATTTGTTCTTAATTTGATTGTTCTTTATATTTGTATGATCACACCATGAAGGGATGTACACATGACAGCGCAAACACACGCACACACACACACACACACACACGCACGCACGCACGCACGCACACACACACACACACACACACACACGCACACACGTGCAAGCACAACCAAACGCACACACACATACACATACATGATAAAAATAATATTTATACGATAGTAGTAATGATAACAGCAACAACAACAACAACAACAATAATAATAATATGATGATGATGATGATGGTGATGATGATGATGATGATGACGATAATAATAATAATAATAATAACATAGCATTTACAAAGTGCCTTACCAAAGGTTCTAGACACTGACAAAGAACAACAAAAACATTTCACATCAATAAACTTTACACAAACACCTGATCCCCCCCCCCCAACACACACACACACACACACACACACACACACACACACCAGGCGTTAATCACATAAAAGGGAGGGGGGGGGGGGGGGGGGGGGAGAGAGAAGGGATCTTTCAAGTAATACTTATGGAATAGAAATGTTTCGAGGTTGGATTTGAAGGCAGCAAGTGAGCAAGTGTGTCTAGTGTGCAGTGGAAGAGAGTTCCAAAGCTGCAGGGCATAACGTTACGTACGTAACCTCCCTGGCGAAGCAGACGGAAATCGGAAGATGAGTGGAGAGTGTGAGATGGAATGTAAAGACTAGCAAGTTTAGACAGATAAGAGGTGCTGATGTGGTAATTATATTGAAACGTACATGGAACTTTGTACTTCATTAGTTCTAAAATAGGTAGCCAGTGGAACTTCTTATCGAGAGGAGAGCATGGCTGTTGACGGTGTGACCTAAAAATAAGACGAGCAGCAAAGTTTTTCCTTCTATCCTTTTGGGAGCCCCGTCTTTTAGAGTACGAAACCGTGCTTTTCGCAACCCCGATTTCTGAGTGTGTGTGTGTGTGTGTGTGTTTTCTTTTCTTCCCTTCTTCGAGATGTGAACCGCCCGTGGACCGTCCTCCTTCATCAGGGGGCAGATGGGGAAAGGATTTGAGAGGACCACGATCCTCAGTCTAGACAAGTTTCTTGAGACCATTCCTGGTCTGGTGAACCAATTCGGTGGGGATCCTGAAGAGTTCCTGGTCACTTCGATGTGACGTACATTTTGGTGCGGGGGTGTCGTATATAATACTTTTGCCGTGAAAATTGTATCGCAGCGATAGCATTTCATAT